>CM040399.1:49902634-50422634 GCA_022702515.1 Ilyophis sp. 1 JC-2022 | reverse complement strand
TCATGTGGGAGGAAACGAGAGACTTTAGCTGGACTGAACCATCTTGTTCGTGAGCATAAACACATTAAATGTGTGCAGGGAAGGTGCAGTTTCATTAAGTCCTTGTTGTTCTAAAACTGGCTTGCTGGGACGCTCCCCACATGTTAAATGGGTTGTAATGTATAACAAAATACATTCCTCAGTGGGAACCTGGGTCACTTGCTTATAAGGGTTATTTTTACACTGTGTATTTTTGTATCAGCGTGTCATTAGTCACTTACTTGAGCTGCTTATAGTGCACTTTGGGCTGTTTATCAATACTTTACTGTTGTTATTTAACATATAGACTGCACTTACTTGCTGAAAGTTGCTTTCTAAAATGTATATGTCTTATCTGAACACTATGAACTTGAGGGATGGTATTTTCGAGACAGTGGTTTCACTATGCTCATTGGCAAATGCATATCTATCCAACCAAGAACTTTCCACAGGCCTTGATTCTCAGAACCACTTGAGGTGCCCCTAATGCTCAATTTTTCATTGATTAGTTACAGGCCACCTCTCCCCCACACGGCTCTTACACACACAAAAAAAAAGAAAAAGAAAGAAAAAATTGGAAGAAATTTGATCAACTGCAATAATGAGTGCTCATCACAAACTCACAAGTAAAGCAATATCAAAATGCTGCCCTATCCAACTCAGTAATAAAATCCAGGATACTTTTAAGAGAAACATAATCATTTTGATGAAATCTGTTTTATTGATTTTAAAATGCAGACTTTGGCCAGATATGCTCAATAGATTTTTCAAAAGCTCTTACATTTTTTTAATAACTTTGTTCATTTTAACAACCTAAATTAGGTATAATGGTACAGTCATTTCTAGCTAAAGGCTGATTCACAATATCTCAGTATGATGAGGTAGGAGGGAAGGCTTTTTATATTGTTAATGAATATGGATAGCAAATGTGAAATATGTACATTGTTTCCAATTTAATTGAGATCACTAGAACATTTCCTGCTGAGCGTTCACCTCTTTGCTTACAGCATCTTTTCCAGTTGTTTTAATCACCATGTTATGTCATTAAGTCCAGTCTGAGCCTAGCCAATGCACAGCTATAGTTGAGCTGTGTTGGCAGGATAATGTCTCTTTTCAAATATCAGATCAGCAGCATGGTCTGTTCCCTGGCGACCAGTGGGCTCGTAGATCCCACAGGAATTTGGCTCTAAAGTTGGACACCATCCCTGTCACTTTAAATTTTGTCCTCACGCTGTTCCCTGTTCAGTCTGCCAAAGATTCAACTGTGTACGGCCTCATTAAGAGCGTCTTTGTTTGCAAATCTTATTTGAAAAGCAGGCTCTGTGACGTGCGTGTGTCAGCCCTGTGAGGAGAAATAGCGCAGAAACGACTGTCTCATTTACATTATTAATCAGTTAAATACCAGCTTTTCGCCCACGATCCCCACTCCCTGGAGCGATGTGCGCTGACAGCCACAAGGGGAAGGGGACAAGTTTGGAGGAGGAATGGTCATGTGATGAGCTTGGGGAGCGGCCCCTTTTGGAGGGAATAGAGTGGTTCACAGAGTTGTGTGAGCACCAGGCAGAGTAGGGAGGAATCATGGTGTCCTAGGGTGGGCCATGTTGCAGGAAATCCAACACTTTCACCTCAATGTCAATTGAGAACAAGAACAACAAAAGGGCCCCTAGAGCAATTCTGGGACCTCACTGTTCTCATGGACCGTCTGTATCCGCTTGCGGCTTTATCTTTTGAGTTTGAGAATTTGAGAATATTTAATATAATTTTGGGACGTACACACTTAGTTAGCTTCCTAGCTTATTACCACTGTCCAGTAATAATGAATTTGAAATTTTTTGATGGGATTCAAGTTGCAATATTACAATTATAAGCTTATGGCTTGCAAAAAACAACTTCATATTTCTAGTAAATTGGTTACCTTGCTAAATGTTGATAAAGTTAACATGCTGTTAAACAACAAGTCTGCAGTGGCTTCTACTGGCTACTGTAGCAAGTTGTTACTGACATTGTAATCCTAAGGGGTTTGGAACAAAAGCTATCTTCATAAGGTAAATGGAGTCCAGAAAAATCCACCTAGTCTTTTCCCACTTGAACGTGACTGTCAAACTAAAAGCTTAATAAATTGGAGCCGATAGTGATTAATTTAAAGAATTTAGTCAATAATGTTCACTGCCTTTATTTTCTCTGAGGTTTGTGTTTTATTTTAATATAGTGCAAAATTAACTATGTCAAACACAATGTAATAACGGCTGCTTTAATTATAACATTATACAGTGTAGGAATAGAGCAATATTTTGCATATGACCTTGCAATTGTTCCGATTAACACATTTCTCCCTTGATAGAGTCAGTATTTAATATTTCCCACAGAGCTGTGTTTTGATTAACATTACAGTCATTTCTCTGTTATCCCTTTTTCAGTGCGTTTCACTTCCCTTCTCCCTTGTGTTGTAATGCACGTTGACAGTACAAGACCAAGTGACTGAATATGCTAACATGATATTTCTAATGTCGTAATTAGGAAGAGTGAAAAAAGGCATTCTTTGCAGGGCTCCCTTTATTGAAAAGGTTACTGTCTCAGATTAAAAACAGCTGACACAAGTTACGCTCATCTCGGCTAATTGCCACAGCGACAATGTGTTAATGAAATAATGAAGTGCACAAGGCATGAGACTATTGTCTTCTTTGGGACACTAGCCAATGCTGGGTTTTCGGGGGCGGTGGTGTTGGGGGTGGACGCACCTTTGTGTCATTTGAACGCAATTACCGAAAGCCCTATTCTTCTCTCCTTTCAGTAAATAACGGGGGAGGCACAGTGATATCCCTGCAGTAACTAAGAACTGCACATACAACTTACCTCTTATCTAATAACTCATTTAGCTTATGATGTAGGCATGTGTAACGGAATTAAATTTTGGATCAATTTGTATAACATTGGAATACAGTCAGTTGTATTTAACCTTTTTTTCCATCAATTTTCCTCATGTTAACCGTCAACATAACATCATGATAAAAATAGCTTTTTTTAATTTATTTTTTTAAAGAAAAATAGATTATGTTCATGGTTTTATGTTCAGAATAGGAACAATATACATTTGTGTTAAAATTAAATCAGCATTAGAAAGTTTAGGAGTGAGAGGGCTTATGAACAACTTTGACTTTTGAAGCAACAATTTCTGGAAGGTTTGATTTGTCGTTGGAAATCTTCCACCATGCCTGCGGTGTCCACCCTGGCAGCAACCTCTTGAATGTGCATGGTATACCCAGACACACATAATAAAACCATGCCCTCCTCATTGGAATGCTGATGAGGTCAGATGAAGACAGCGCCTTCGTTGACAAACTCCCCGACCTGTTGAGCGCTTGCCTTGCCGCAACGCTCCTCACTCCAGCGGCTTGGAGTGATTTTGTTGTTTAGTGCTAACGTACAGCTTTTTAGCAGTCATATCCTGTGGTGACACCAGCAGTAATCGTCTCTTTTTTCCTTCCACTTGTCCCCCTGAAAAGCTGAAATTTAGATGCTCATTGAGGGGAATGGGACTAAAATGAGTGAGAACGAGGAGAGGTGGAGATTTCGAGTGCGGCTACAATTTCTAGTCAGGTTATCATACCTTATTGTGATAGTTCTGACTGTCATTTATCATTTATCCTGCCACGGTCTCACATTGTTCTTATGTACTCTTGATGAGCCGGCCAATAGTCATGAAACCATTGTCCAGATGAAATTATGGTACATGTGGAAATATGTATATCTTCTGCTGTACATGAAGTGAAGGGTGAGGGACAAGACAATACAATTATTTGAAATATCTGCCAAGACTACATAAGAAATTAATAAAATAAAAAAACACTGCCTTTTAATATGGGTGTGGGAAGGTGGTTGGTGGGTACTGTGAGTACCTCCTCTTTTAGAGGCGTGGCTCTTAATCTCACAGTATGTCCAACACACGCACACCTCCACTGATGCACGTTTAAAATGGTAGAACTGCAGCCTCCCCGTCTGGCCCACTTGTAGCCTGCAGGCTCATTTGTGCACACAGAGAAACAAACACAGAGCACTGAATACATACACACACAAAACAATTATACTATATTAGGCAGGGTAACCCAAAAAACATTTCTGCAAATCAATACAAATATTGTGATTACAATATCAGGTTTACCTTAAATAAACATTCTTTGGACCACAATTGTCCTTAAGTGGAATTTAATATGGTATAAAGTCTAACATTTTCCCAGCATTCCATTAATAATCATAGTAGAACCCGGATGGCACCGAAAGCAGATAGCCATTGCTGAGCATTCTATTATTAAGACTTCTTGGATTCTCGAACATTCGTCTGCGGGCATCTTCTTGAATGATTTCACACACTCTTTAGGCAGTTGGCTCAAGTTCAGACAGGCAGGTAATATTTTCACTACACATTTGGCAAATACTGCCTTATAACTGCAAATTATCAAATCATTGGTCAGTGGTTTAAAGCAGTTTCTGAAGATTGACACTTGGCTCCAATCACGTGAATGTTGACTCATGATCCCACTTAGTTTAGGCAGCATAAAACAACGGAAGCACTTCTGACATAATTTACATTGCATCTGGGCAACCAATATTCTTGGAATCTTGGACAGTAGTCAACTAACATTTATTCCAAATGTTTATTGAGGGTGTGACAATTATTCAAACGGTTTTACAGAACATTCAGTTAAAGTATTAATATCAAATAGTACTGGTTGCTTGTTATGGCTATGACTGCCTCATAAGTTCTACAAGCTACCATTCAGTTATTGTTATTTTGACATCCACAAAGTAAAAAAATATAATAAAATCAAACAGTTTTATTCCAAGACGTGTACTTTCTTGCTCATGTGCACACAATGATGTCTATGTTCTCAAGCTCCATTTTTCTATCCCGAGTTTATTATCCCTAGATTGTTTGCAGTCAGTATGTACAGTCGGCCTTGACTACTGAAATGCATCACACAGGGCTCACAGCATGTCTGACAGGCAGCAGGGGTCAATGGGGTCTCCTGTATACACAAGTTTTTTTTTTACTGCTGAAATCATACATCACCTACGTTGGTTTTCTAAAAGAACGGGATACTCATTGCCATCACGTTTTGCCATCTCCAGGTGTGGAGATTTCCTGAGGGACGTCTGGCCAAGTGTCCTCCAGTCTGGTCTTGAAGTGGTTAATTATTCATTTATTTAATGGGTTATTTCATAGGCCAAAAGTAATGTGTCCCTTTGCTTAAAAATAAGTAATCACACAAACACAATGCAGCAGATTTTCTGTAATTGGACAGAGGAGTGGGGTGCATCTAATTGTGATTTAAACCATAAAATGGGCCTGCAACTCCCTCTCCTCCTCAGCTGTTTTCTGGGTTGTGCCAAAACCCATTAGCACTGATCCAGAACTGAACATAAAGTTCCACCTTCACATTTGCTTAAGCTTTAACACCCCTGCTTGAAGTGCAGAGTGGCACGCATTACCTTGTTCTAATGTCTCTATCTCCATCACCAATGGCGATGTAAGATTTGAGCTTGGTGTGTGTGTGTGTGCGTGTGCATGTGCATTTGTGTGTGCCACTGGCTGTGGTTTTGTTTGTTTCTGTGTGTGCGTGCTCTTGTGTGTGATAACCCATTATACATTGAGCTCCACAGGAGGCGTCCTCTCTGATGCTGGAGGGGATGAGTCTTTTTTGATCCAGCAGAAGTGGAGTTGGCTCTCTGCAGCATGCTGCACCTCGAGTACACAGCACTGCAGAGATCCCACACCTTCAGTACACAGCACTGCAGATCCCACACCTTCAGTACACAGCACTGCAGATCCCACACCTTCAGTACACAGCACTGCAGATCCCACACCTTCAGTACACAGCACTGCAGAGATCCCACACCTTCAGTACACAGCACTGCAGAGATCCCACACCTTCAGTACACAGCACTGCAGAGATCCCACACCTTCAGTACACAGCACTGCAGAGATCCCACACCTTCAGTACACAGCACTGCAGAGATCCCACACCTTCAGTACACAGCACTGCAGAGATCCCACACCTTCAGTACACAGCACTGCAGAGATCCCACACCTTCAGTACACAGCACTGCAGTGATCCCACACCTTCAGTACACAGCACTGCAGAGATCCCACACCTTCAGTACACAGCACTGCAGAGATCCCACACCTTCAGTACACAGCACTGCAGATCCCACACCTTCAGTACACAGCACTGCAGAGATCCCACACCTTCAGTACACAGCACTGCAGATCCCACACCTTCAGTACACAGCACTGCAGAGATCCCACACCTTCAGTACACAGCACTGCAGAGATCCCACACCTTCAGTACACAGCACTGCAGAGATCCCACACCTTCAGTACACAGCACTGCAGAGATCCCACACCTTCAGTACACAGCACTGCAGAGATCCCACACCTTCAGTAGACAGCACGGCAGAGATCCCACACCTTCAGTACACAGCACTGCAGATCCCACACCCTCAGTACACAGCACTGCACATCCCACACCTTAGTACACAGCACGACAGATCCCACACCTTCAGTACACAGCACTGCAGATCCCACACCTTCAGTACACAGCACTGCAGAGATCCCACACCTTCAGTACACAGCACTGCAGAGATCCCACACCTTCAGTACACAGCACTGCAGATCCCACACCTTCAGTACACAGCACTGCAGATCCCACACCTTCAGTACACAGCACTGCAGATCCCACACCTTCAGTACACAGCACTGCAGAGATCCCACACCTTCAGTACACAGCACTGCAGAGATCCCACACCTTCAGTACACAGCACTGCAGTGATCCCACACCTTCAGTACACAGCACTGCAGAGATCCCACACCTTCAGTACACAGCACTGCAGAGATCCCACACCTTCAGTACACAGCACTGCAGTGATCCCACACCTTCAGTACACAGCACTGCAGAGATCCCACACCTTCAGTACACAGCACTGCAGTGATCCCACACCTTCAGTACACAGCACTGCAGAGATCCCACACCTTCAGTACACAGCACTGCAGAGATCCCACACCTTCAGTACACAGCACTGCAGATCCCACACCTTCAGTACACAGCACTGCAGAGATCCCACACCTTCAGTACACAGCACTGCAGAGATCCCACACCTTCAGTACACAGCACTGCAGAGATCCCACACCTTCAGTACACAGCACTGCAGAGATCCCACACCTTCAGTACACAGCACTGCAGAGATCCCACACCTTCAGTACACAGCACTGCAGAGATCCCACACCTTCAGTACACAGCACTGCAGAGATCCCACACCTTCAGTAGACAGCACGGCAGAGATCCCACACCTTCAGTACACAGCACTGCAGATCCCACACCCTCAGTACACAGCACTGCACATCCCACACCTTAGTACACAGCACGACAGATCCCACACCTTCAGTACACAGCACTGCAGATCCCACACCTTCAGTACACAGCACTGCAGAGATCCCACACCTTCAGTACACAGCACTGCAGAGATCCCACACCTTCAGTACACAGCACTGCAGAGATCCCACACCTTCGGTACACAGCACTGCAGAGATCCCACACCTTCAGTACACAGCACTGCAGAGATCCCACACCTTCAGTACACAGCACTGCAGAGATCCCACACCTTCAGTACACAGCACTGCAGAGATCCCACACCTTCAGTAGACAGCACGGCAGAGATCCCACACCTTCAGTACACAGTACTGCAGATCCCACACCTTAGTACACAGCACTGCAGATCCCACACCTTCAGTAGACAGCACGGCAGAGATCCCACACCTTCAGTACACAGCACTGCAGATCCCACACCTTCAGTACACAGCACTGCTGAGATCCCACACCCTCAGTACACAGCACTGCAGATCCCACACCTTCAGTACACAGCACTGCTGAGATCCCACACCTTCAGTACACAGCACGGCAGAGATCCCACACCTTCAGTACACAGCACTGCAGATCCCACACCTTCAGTACACAGCACTGCAGATCCCACACCTTCAGTACACAGCACGGCAGAGATCCCACACCTTCAGTACACAGCACTGCAGATCCCACACCTTCAGTACACAGCACTGCAGATCCCACACCTTCAGTACACAGCACTGCTGAGATCCCACACCTTCAGTACACAGCACTGCAGATCCCACACCTTCAGTACACAGCACTGCAGATCCCACACCTTCAGTACACAGCACTGCAGATCCCACACCTTCAGTACACAGCACTGCAGATCCCACACCTTCAGTACACAGCACTGCAGATCCCACACCTTCAGTACACAGCACTGCAGATCCCACACCTTCAGTACACAGCACTGCACATCCCACACCTTCAGTACACAGCACTGCACATCCCACACCTTCAGTACACAGCACTGTACTATCACCATTAATAAGATCTTATTGCGATGAAACCACAAAAGAAAGGGTGGTGATCCACAGGTTAGCCGAGAGATAAGGGCCACCATGATCAGAAATGGTAACATACATTCATTAGTGCAGTGGGTGTTGCTTGCAGGTGAAAATGTACACGGTCGCGGGTATGCGTATTGACATTGTTAATCTTGCATTTGTGCCTTTTGGACAGATAATTTTTTGAGTATTAAGAACAGAAAAAGTAGGTCATCAAATAAGTGAATATTCTTATGATATTATGATCTACTATGGATGAGCTTTTTTTCTGCTTTACTCATGGCTACAGTGTGGACTGTAGTGATTTTTTAAGTAAATGATAGATGTAGAGCTTGCAGAAATAAGGATATTTTATGGAGTCAATGTTTGTGAATTTGTCCATTTCTAATTTCATTGGCAGCTTACCCTTTTCTGTTGTCTTGTAAATGCGCGTGTATGTGTATGTGTGCGTGTGTGTGTGTGTGTGTGTGTGTGTGTGTGTGTTTTCACACCACAGTTTTATTCAACACAGTAGCTCTTAGGTCTCCTTCTAACAGAAAACAAAAAAAAAAAGTGTGTACCACTGGATTTTATTTCTTTTTTTTTTTCCATAAAGATTGCTGCTGGTTATTTTATTGCTGCTGTCAGCAGGCTTTTATCATAATCAAAGTCTTGCTTTTTTATTTTATATTTTTTACGGCAGCGCAGGACTAGCAAGTTATGTTTAGGTCATGTTTTGCGGAATGCCCTTTAATACTAGAGCTTTAGAAATGCAATTTTCACTCTTGCGCTTATTAGAATATGAAAGTATTGCACGGGCCTGTCCAGCACCACCAATCTCCTGGCTCCTCTTCATGAATTAGGCATGAGGACTCCAGTCAATGTGCTTTAAAAGACCTGTGTTTAGGGACCCATGGATTTTCACCCAGCAAAGGGGGAAACAAATCCATAATAAGGAGGATTTGATTTTTCCAACATCGTATTCATTGGAAAGGAAATGGTGTTTATTCTCTCTCCCTTTAAATTGTCAGTGGAACGTTTCTGTGTATTTTTAATGTCCAAAAGGCATTTCATTATGTTGAGCAAGTGATCAGACCAGGGGTAGCTTGTAGATGGGCCCTTTGTGGCTGTATGTTTAGAATGAGGATGTAGAATAATATAAGCGCAATGCATCATAGGGAAGAATAACCTTTTAATTAAAATGCAATTCATTGAAGTTGAATGGAATATAATGGCAACAGAAGTAGCCGTTATTCCCACTGACTAGGGAAAATATCAGATTCTGTTTCAGCAAAAAATAAGTACAGATGTAAAATAAACTAAATTAAAGCCAAAAATTATGTGCTTGATTAGTTGGCTTCTGGATTTCAGTATATATATATTATTTGTAAAAGAAAATGTTTAAAAATCAGTAAACCTTAGACTGTAATGTTTTTGTACAAGTCTTGTATTTATGTCCCCCCCGCCCTCCCGAATCAGTCTGGCAGACATGAGGTAACTGTAAGACCAGAAGAGATGGCTAAATCTGGGTAAATCCACAAGCTGTGCTTGTACTCGTATTGTTCTTAGGCATACACGGAGAGCTGCAGGGCTTCGACTGCATCCCTTAAGCCTCTAATGCATTTGTATTATCAGGTCTTTGCTCTGACTCCCTTCTCCACTTCCAGTAATGAGAAATAATGCACCCAGAATTTCCTCTGCAACTGGGAAAAATGAGTCTAAAATAGGACAGAAAAAAACAGTCCCGGTTCTAATTGCGATATAAATTGATTAACATTTTGCTGTTATTATTTATATTCATTGATTGAGCTGGGCCCCATGGCTTTTCACTTGAAGAGAACTGCGCGTGTTTAATCAGGAAATAATAGATTCATCTTCTCTGTGTGTGTCAGTAGTGTGAGGTGTTACTGTGTTTTAATACGACAGTGTATCTGTAGCCTGTAATAAATGTAAAACAAGTAGTTTTTGGTCTGTCTTTTGACTTTCAAATGAAGCAAAGCAAATCCAGGCAGAGCCACAATCAAAGATGAAAGATTAATATGATAATAAATATGAGAACCCAATCCACACGAGGAGGGTGTCACAGTCACATACGCACTAGCATTACTCAAAGACTTGCAGTATATTCTCACTCTTTTTATCTTAGTAAAAATCTGTCATTCCCAAAAAAAGCATCCCTTTTTTTTTGAGGAGACCAGGCTGTGATTAGCCAATCCTGTAACAAAAAGGCATTAAATTGATGTAATAGTATTCATTCTTTATTGCTTGAGTGGGCAGAAATCTGAAAATGCTGTAATTTGATTGGTTGTATGAAAGCAGGGAGAATCCTATTGGTTGCTATACAAGAAAGCTGTTTTCGAGATGGCCATCCCAGCCAGTAAATTATGTACCGTATATATCTTTAGCAGTTCAGTTTTAAGTTGCTTTAGAATGCATCTCCAATCTCTTTCCTTCATAAACACAAATTAAATATTCTTCTACACAGCTGACATGTGTACGCAAACTTGTTTATCAGCTTTCAGAAATTTGACAATCCTATGTTCCTGTTCAAATTGACATTGGTGTGCTTTGGTTATCAGACTCCAGCCATAATACTGAATCGGTTCGCTTCGGTGTTATCAGCTTGTTTCTAATTATGAAAAAGTGTCAGTGTTCTTTCCTTTTCACAGTGGAAGATAAAATTACTGCCGCGAGTGAATTCTACATTTCCGCGGCCCTGGATAATTTAAACCACATTGCCAGGCTAAAGTAACTGAAAACCACTCAACTACTGTTGATTGTAGCTAGTTGTTAAGCGATCTGCTGCAAACTGGGGAAGGTGATGCCAAGAGACTAATGCATATGACCACACATTGTTAAGAGAGCTTGCCCTGGCGCCCTGAGCCTCGTCACCAGCTGCAGAGAGGAATAAAACGCCCCTCCGCATAGCACTCTCACTCACTCTAGGTCTCGTTTCAGCTTAAACCGTCCCATCTGACTGTAATTAGATAATCTGCCCTCGCCACAATCTCAGGTGGGTTTACCTCCACTTTCTGAAGAAAAGAGAGAGGTCTTAAACCATTGCGTTTAATGTCAAAAACACTTGCAACATTCGCAGACTTCCTGAATTGACCAGAAACGTAAGTAGAGCCCTCCATTTTCCTCCTAGTTGGGCATTGCTCGTGTCACCGCGCTCGTTCGATAATCGCAGCTGAGCGTCGCTACCTCAGGATGAATGATTCGGTTGTGAGAGAGGTCCGGTGTTTTCGCGTGCGGGGGGTGCCGTTTCACCAGGCGGACGCCCCGCTTTGTTTTTAGGGTCCCTCAAACTTAACCCCGGCTCATTGTGTCCTCCGTTGTACCTGAAAGCACAGGGTGTTTCCTGCTAGCGGGAGCCGCCGTCTTTTCTTCACCTCTCCTGATTGTCCACAGTCCTCAGAATAAAGAAGCATCTTAGAGCGCCTCTCAACTGAGAGAAACAGAAAAGAAAGAGAAAAGAAACTCTTTAGAATACAGTCCCCAATTCTCAGAGCCTAGGGTTAATTGGAAAAGAAGAGGCCGCAGCAATCAATAGCCTACTTGTTGAGAACAAGTGAACTGCTCTTGTGTGGAGTGTAACTGAGCGCTTGTATCCTCCAGCGAGACGTCTTTGTGTCTGAAAGAGAGGTGAAGGCTGTATAAGGGCCCTGTCTGTTGAGATTCACAATAATAACCGGCTGTGAGTTCATTTTGTTGTGCAGAGGAGGGACAGAGGGTGGCCTTGTTTAGGAATGAAGAACAGGAGTCTGCGAAAAGCCAAGTAGAAGATAGGGCGACCGAACAAGTGACGCCAGAAGTCTGATCGGAATGTTTAACTCCTTTACGTAAAAAGAAGTGTGGAATAATATGAGGTCATGAAGCACCAACTGGAAGAGCAAACTAAGTATACATACATAGGGAGTTTGCTCTTTCCAAAAGCAGGATTCAAACAATAGGATGAACCGCTTCCATTAAAACCCAAGCAGCTGCGTTTTGATAAATGGACTGAGTGCTTAAAGTCTATAAAGAGTGCCTTTTTCAGTTATTTTATTTTTCTTTGCTCCCCCCACACCTGCTTGTGAGGAAAAGCCTCTCCCCGGTCGCGGGGTCAGGCGGCGGGGTCAGGCTCGCGGTCAAGCGTGGCCTTACATCTTCCTGTCAGCGCGGACGGGCCGCAGCCCGGCCGACCCCCCCCGGCTCTCAATTTAGGCGTCAACCCCGCAACGGCCCAAGGATGCCAACTGATCAGCGGTGGGAAGGCGGGCCAGGAGTGGTCGATCCTGCCCTCGGCCAGGCTAATGCTGCTGGAGGCCCAGCCCAGACAGGGTCATTCTCCTCAGCCCTAGACCCCCAGTCCCTCCCTCCCTCACCTGGGCAGGCCCACTGAGAACAGGGCCTACAAGAAGATTAATGGGGCGCGAGACTGGAAAATCTTTTGTTTGTCTCGGGGAGCGCAGCCGATAAGAGAGGGAGTGTACATCACCACGGCTAAGTAGCCACAATGAAACTTGAGGATTTGATGGAGCTTGAAGCCAGCAGCTTAGGACGGTTTAAAATGAGACATTTTATTTTAGTTCTTATAAGGTGCAAAAATTCTAAGTAATTGCATATGTAAAATGATTTCGTGAAAATATACTTTGACTTAGTCATTGAAAGTTTATTAATTCAAAAGGCTGCTTGGTGCATATTATGGTGTTTTTGTTTGTGAGCAAATTTTAATGGATCTTTTTTTGATTATTTATCTTACTGATGTTTAATTTTAAATGCAAATGAAATATTCTAGGAATATGTTGCTATGAGCTACAAAATAGTCTGAGACCGCAGTAAAATTGGTGCGTACTATGCAGTGATACACAAAGTCTGCATTAACACAATAAGCTTGTGCTAATTTAGAAGTATTAGAATTACCAGACTGACAAATGGCAGGACTGCACGTTTGTGATAATCATGTACACGTGTATTACTCGCTTTCTTCTTTCCAGCTGTGCGGGTACGCTTGCGAAAGAAAATAAGGAGGTAAAAAAAATAAACACATTTTAATATTTCAGAGTAATAGAGCGTCTTCCTTTTCCTTTAATATACCGTTACAATAAATACAATCTTTTCCCCCTCCACCTCTCATACGAGTGACGCAAACGACCTTTATTTAGCAGAAGGTAATTGTGCAGACCCGTGCGAATGTCCGATTGCGATCTTTCTCTCCAAATAGTGCTGCTTCAGCACGGTTCCCTCCCGCTCCACGGCAAGGTCCTCTCTTCATTTTCAAGGTGTCCTCATGCGGGGCCTTTTTGAAGGCTTTTTTTTTATTTTTTTTAATGGATTCGCTTGATATACCTTCTAAATGGGGTACTTTGAGCGTTAATTCAGTTTCTGATAAAGATCCCGTTACCTCTCTTTTCATAACTCTTCTCACAGATATGAAGTACACAAGAAGGTTAGATGTGGCATTTTTCCCTGCACAAAAATCCTCACACTGCCTAGACTTAGGGAAAAAAGGAAGGGTAAAAAAAAAAAAAAAAAGAATCAATTTAATTACTATTCAAGTGTGTGGGAATGTGAAGGGGCCGTGCGCACCAGAATGGAAGATAACTGTTTTTTCTCACGTCTACAAAAGAGTGAATCTGTCTTTTGAAAGGAAAATTGAACTCTATTCAGGGAGCATTGTAAAGACAGAAGGTCATCGCTAATATCTTTAAGCTGTCAGGTATGACTGTCAAATCTATCATTGGCCTTGGCCCTTAGCCTGTACAAAAGGAAATCAGTATTTTTAAAATAATTATTGAGGAAACGGTTGTGTTTGTGCATGAGCGTGCGGCTGCATGTGGTACGGTATGTGTGCATCTTCATGTGGGTGTGTGTGCGGTCGTGCGTGCATTTGAGTGTGTGTGTGTGTGTGTGTGTGTGTTAAATAAGTATTAAAGGGAAGCTGTGGTGTCTATGGGTTAGGATAAGCTTCAGAAATGCGACAAAAACTCTTACCCTAAAGAACTCCCTCTGCATCTCACTGAAAAATTTTTTTATAAAAAAATTTAAATACAATGCCGATACTAGAGATGTTCAAAATACATAAAATTGTAACTTTATTTTTAATGAATTCAGTTCCATGTGATATATTAGGAGGCATGAAAGATAGGCCTTCATTACGTAGCTGGCGCAAGAAATTATGCTGCCCAACAAGAAATCGCCTTCCCCAACATAAAAAATGCACAGTTGTACTCCAATAAAGAAAACCAACATTGAAAATTGAGAGTTTACATTAATAGAATTATTGAGAAAAAATAACCCGGGTCAAATGTATAGCAATGTTGCAATGTGATGTGATCTGGTGGCTGATTAAAGGGGCTGTTTACCATACAGCTCTGTTTACTAAAGTATGTGGCATGGCACCCTGCTATAGTTAATATAAGTTTGTGTAAATGCTCTCTCTATGTATATATATATATATATATATATATATATATATAGTGTGCATAATGCTGAAAAGCACAAACTAAAGAAAGTAACTGTTTTGTTGAAAAAAAGTGATAGAATGTCATGTCTTTCAGAAGTGGTGGCTTGTGTTTGAAGTGTGTTGCCGCGTGGCCCTCGCTGGCCCGTGTTTCGGGTTGTGAGTATGACGGGAGGGGACTTCCCTGCTTCACAGAGTGGTGTGTGACTGTTCTCTGCACCACTGACCACCTCTTGTGAAACTGCTTTTGATCAGAGCCAAGAGACCGAAGATAGGCCACCTACATGTTCAGAGCAGCACAGCACTGCATGATTCATTGTGGGATAAAAATACTCTTACGCGAGGCAGGTTACATTTTGTTGTTGGAACACTGTGTGCTGGGATTGTGTTTTGTGTGCGTGCGTGCATGTGTGTTTGAGTGTGTGTGTGTGTGTGTGTGTGTGTGTGTGCATTTATGTGTGTGTGTGTTTGTGAGTATGTGGTTATGTACACATGCAGGTTATTTTTAGGTGGCCAGCTCCAAATGTAATGATCTGCATATGAAAAGGATTTCAAAGAAAAGTTGCATGTCCTTTCTGTGACATTTCTGTTGAGATTCCAGTCAAAAATAACTAAAGATGGATTTTTTTAAAGTGCTCACATCTTCAGAAAAATAAACAATAAAATAAAGTGAGTGAAAGTGTTCAGCTGCTGAAAACCTAGGTAAATGAAATAAAAAGATAAATGGTCTGAACTGATATTTATATTTATAAATAAAATTTTCATTTTATGCATTAAGCAGTCATCCACATATTGCTTTCATAATTAGAATAGACAATAATAAAAAATAACTCCGACTTTTATATCAATTTGTAAGAACAGTATAGGAAAAGAACAGGTTTTTTTTTTTTTTTGTGCCTTTTTTTAAAAGCATCAGCGATGTTTTCCTCAAATCCCAATCCTAAGAGAGTCCTGGGACGATGGTCACCTCAGACATGTAGACCAGTCCCTAAGCAGTGCCCTTCAGCCTGGGACTGTGGCCAGTCAGATAGAGCTGCTGGTGGGACACGACTCCCTTTCTCTGTGCTGTGTACACGCCTGTGACGCGCAGGGATGCAGTCGAGGCCTTGCACAGCTCTGCGGTGTTCCTCCGAGTGTCTGAACTCATTTGTTTCAGGTTAAATTCTCTGAATTGGAGGAGGAAGAAAGTGTTTCTGTCTATTCGGTTTTGAAAAGACACGCTGCCAGTCTTCCCATAAGAAATTCAATTAGCTCTATAGAAGTCACAGCTGAAATTGTTGCAGCAGAGAGAGAGAGAGAGAGAGAGAGTGGGCGCACAGGGGAGATTTACATAGCTTAGTACATTACTGTAATGTGGACAGCGTACAACCCAGTCTTTTCAACTCATTCCCCTGTATCTTTTCATTGCATGAACATTGCATTCCATTTGAAATCTGCCATTTCCCTGAGCCCTGTATTCTTCTATAACACACATACAAATGACACAAACTTCATTATTTTTATTAAATTCAAATTACCTGGGTTTAAACAAACAAACAAACAAAAAAATAAAACATTAAATGTACCCTTTTTGATGTTCTGTTTTCATAATTGGCAAGTCATACCTTCATATTTTTTGTGTATAATTAAATGGCTTTAATTGTGTGTGTTTTTGTTCTGTTGTTGATCACAGGCATTTTCTGCTTATAATGAAGGAATTCCAAGTAATTATGGAATAAAAAATGGAAACATGCGCACACACCTTGTGTTACCTCAAATACCGCAACCGCTAAAAGATCTATAATGTCTGGCAAGTGTAGAGTTCCATCACGTCTTGTGTAGGTTATGCATTGTCAACAGTATTTTTTGAAATTTCAGCTAGTTCATCTGCACAGCGTAGATCCTCCTCCACATCAGATTTCACCTACAGTAGGTTCCCATCTACTGTTCACCCTCATAAGTAAATGGCTCAGGTGACCGTGCACTTCTTTAAACAAGGGCAATGATGTTCGCTTGCACAAGGTCTCAGCCACAAATTTCTCTTCTAGGTATTAGATTGAAATCTTTGTAGTTTTTGGCAGTTGTTTTTTTTTACACTTATAACGTCTCAAAAACCTTGTCTCACAACTTAATTTGACTATGACCAGAGGGGAAATCGACAGCAAGTGGAACATCACTGATTCATTTCAAGGTGACTCTTTAGTGTGCAGAAGATTTCACAGACATTCTGTTCTTTTTATGTTTTTTCTGTTTAATCTTCCACAAGCAGTAACGATTTCCCCAGCACACAGAGAACAGGGCGTTATGACACTGAGGATGTGGCCACACCATAGCCCGTGCCGACTACAGCCCACTCCCGTGTGCTCAGATAAACGACAAACCCTACTTGTGACATGCCCACTCTATGAAAACATGCATGTAAAAAAAATTGATGTGATCATAAGTAAACGATATATGACATTCCATTCTGGAATGTAACTTCCTGCACACACCGCAAATACCAAAAAATAAGTCAATCTCAACAAGCATTTTAGTCTTATATTTAGACTTAAAATCTTATTTCTATTACTTTTTTGTTAAATAAAACCAAAATATTGGCAATGAGGTGAGAGATTTTGACTTTCTTCAAGATTCGCCGATTGGGTAAGAAAATGTATCTTGTCAAGCAAATGGTAACTTAAAAAACAAGCTAATATTTTCTACTCATTACAACACTAAAACATTTGTTAAGGCTTTTTTTGTTGCAGTGCAGCTCAGAAACTGATTACTGCTTTTTAATCCAATGCATGTAGCAACAGAAATGTAGAAAAGGCTCTTCAGAGTCAAGCCTGTTTATTCTATTTTGATTCCACACATACATTAAAATCCAAACTATTGTGGTAATTAAAGGGTTTTGAGTGTAGGCGTAGGCTTATTTATTTTAAGGGAACGCATTGTGTTTTGTATCGCATAGGAGTGGGAGATTGTTTGTGCAACATGCCAACATGTTTACTGTGTTTTCCCACTGGAATTCTATTCTCTGTTGTTCACCCCAATTATGAGAGTGGAAATTAAAATAGCCCAAAAACACATGCAAAAACACGGTGGAGAGAGGAGGGTGCAAAGTGCGTACTGCAGGACCCTCCGGGGCCCAGTTTGGGCCTGCTGGAATACATGCTAATTAACACTCTCTACACACACACACACACTAGGTTTCCATGGTATCGCTGTTTCAGTCTGTTATTATAACTAGACTGATCCAAAAAAATATATATATATTTTTTTTTTAATATAGGATCACTTAATATAATGCCACCCAACTGATATAGTGCAGGAGACTACAGTTTCACTTTTAAATAATACAGTACATTATATGCTTCTGCATATTTTCACGTTTTGGAATGTATGTTAAGTATACTGAGGGTTCAGAACAGTATGAATGAAATGGATCTCTCACCAGTGCACGAGAATACAGTGAAAATCTAATTATGGATCTTTTTATTTCCCCTTCCTCTAAACTGTTATTTTAAAGTTATCGCTACTTTTAATAGGGCAAACTTCCCACTGTGCTCTTTCCTGCTGTTTTAATTAAAGTTTGAAAACAGACAGGAGGAGGGGTTCACACAAAGATATTCGCCATAGCAACTTCCCCACTGTACCTCTTGATTTTATCAGAAAAAGAAAACGGTACAAGACTAAAACTCTAAAAAGAGTGATGCACTTTTAACATCTTTTTAATTAAGGATCTAATGTAAATTTGATCTCATCTGTGAGGCATGTATTTTGAAATTTGATTAAATGTATTGAAATTTAAGGAACATGAAATTATCTTTCATTCTCAGTTTATTGAGCTTCCTTTTTTCCTCTGGCTGACCAGCTAAACTAGCATGTATATACAACACACACGCACTCTTACACACACAATATACTATATATATATATGTGCACGTTTAATTTTTACTGGAAATACTGTTGCTCAGTTACTTACCAAGTGTTCATCTGACACTTGGTAAGGAAAAGTGATTTGTCAAGCATTTTTGTCATGAGAGGAAAAAATTATGTACTTAAGTTCTGTCCAATATGACTACAATTGTGACCTATTTCATGTTAAAAGCACATGTTAATTACACAGTGAAAGGCAGTTCTGTGCCTGCCGCTCGAGTGTTTTGCTCTTGTTAACGATGACAGTGTGAAATTAGCAAAGCGGTTCAGTGCAGACGGTGCTCGCAGAGGAAAAGAAGACTCCTAAATGTCAGTCTCGCCTTTTACTCCCTCAGATTTCTCACTCGTGTGTGAACAGAGGGGCAGCAGGAAGGGGGTTAAAGGAAACGGCAGATTTACAAGAACGAAATTCTTCTAGAAAGATCGGTTTCTTGGCCGGAGTGGGGATACACACCAGCTCTGTGACTTCTTTCATTGGGCGGGGAATAACATGGGCTCAGGGCCTAGAGGGGGGTTCCCTAACCAATCCCCCACGCACCCACCATACTGGTTTATACAGCACGGCCCTTTTAAGAAACAGAAATTAATATCATCCCACCACCTCTGCTAGCACAGCTGTGAGGGCAGCAAGGAATTGATTTTGGCAAAGTGTGTTTCAGATTCATTTGCCCACCCCCCACTCCCGAGCCCACCCCCCACTCCCGAGCCCACCCCCCACTCCCGAGCCCACCTCTTTTCATCCCTTTTTTTAAACAGTGCATTTGCATAGAAATAATGTTTGGTGGGGTAAATTTAGAGGGCGTCCAAGTTGTGGGGTGCGCTACTCTGAGGACGTTCCCATGCCGAGGGCGTGAATGCTGCTGAGAGAGGTGGAACGCCTTAAAGCGGCAGCACGCTTCCCTCTCGTTCTCTCTCTCTCTCTAGTCTCTATACTTGTTACTTGTGCTTTCTTCTCTTCTTTTTCTGATATTTTCATTTTTGTTACCTCAGTATTGTGAACACTCCCCCATTTCCCTTTGATTTGTTTCTCTTTCTGAAGCTTTTCTTTTGTTCCCCTTTTCCATTAAGCTTCCAAAGTTTGACACGGAGTCTTCAGCCTCCTCAGGCGTGTCTGTTTCCTGGTGGATGCGGATGGTTAGCACAGAGGGAATCTACATTAAAGGGGTTATAATGCACCGCAGAAGGATAACCCGCAATACACATCACTTCACTAAGAAACGAGGAGCTTTGTTTTATTGCATCTAAAGTTTAGTTATTCCATTATAATCCAAATCTCTTAAAATTAAATGGACATGAGTTCAGTGCAGTGTTGCTGAGTAACATTTTGTTTTGTTTGCCGTCGAATTTTGCGCTCTGAATTTTCTATTTTAAAATACATGTTTGTAAAGTTTAACAATTGCACATTTTATCCTATAGATCAGGGGTGTCAAACTCCGATCCTGGAGGGCCGTAGTGTCTGCTGGTTTTTGGTGCGTTTCAGCACAAGTGATTAATTTAAGTCACTGATTGGCTAAGAAGTCCACACACCTTGTTCTCAATGCTTTAACTGGGTGCTGATTGAAAGGAAACCACAAATACCTGTAGACACTGCGGCCCTCCAGGACTGGAGTTTGACACCCCTGCTATAGATCGTGCACACTACATCATTTTAATGACATTTTAGAGTTTTAGTTGTACTTACAACTGCTGCCCATCTGAAAGCAGGATGCAGTCAGTGAAGTGAAGATAGATATATTATCCTCAATAAGAAGTTCAGAATCCCTTAATCTCAATAGTGAAAGCTTATCTTTTATCACTTTTTGATTGGAAATTTTTTATCTTGATTTGTCAGTAAAATCTTAACCCTGCTTTGTGAGTGTCCAGTCTTGTGTACTTCAGCTCCTCTATGTCAGTCATGGCTATTGTTGTGCTCATCCTTCTCTGCACCCACATCTCACGCCCAGTCCCACCAGACAAATCATAGAAATCATCTCACCCACACCACAGCTACACCAAGGAATTAAGGCAAATCTAATTAATGGCTGATCTTCTGACTTTTCAGAAAGTCACTGATTTGCCTTTTATGTTTAGGGTATTAGTGTTTAGGAGTGTCAAAACTGTTATTGGCACTGCTCTTAATTTGTAAATCTCTGGAGATGAAGCAATCACACCATGCAATATTGTGTGACAGGATGGTGCCTCATAATATTGAAATGGAGGATTGCTGCATTGATTGGCTAGCGAGCTAACAATAGTACCCCTGTGGGAAAGGTTGTTCAGTGGGTATGCTGGGACTTGTGTTGTTGGACCTGCATGAAGGTTCCGATAAGCCTGTTTGCAGATTGCGTGCTGAAGTGTTTTTTGTCAGGAACTTACAAACACAGGAGATAAATTCACTGGATTCCTTCAATTCAATTGAGTGCCTGTCAAATTTTGGACCTTGGCTGGCAAACTTTCCATGGCCTGACTGTGAACCTGATTCGCTAAGCGACGGCTTCAGCATTTGGGCTATTTTGTGAAATTTCACACTGGGAATAATTTCGGAGAGTGCGTTTTTTCATCAGTTTTGTCAGTGTCACGTCATGTCAAGTCCCCTGTGTGTTGTCGTCGTCGTCGTTGTTGTTGTAGCACAGTCAAAAGGTCACATATTGTAGGTCACCATATTCATAAAGCAATGAGAAGTAATTTGTTAATTGCAGGGGGTTTCATTGCTTGTTTATGGTCCAGTGCTTCATAAGCCGTGCAATCAGGAGTGTCCGCGGCACACATCGTCACAGTGCAAGCTCCTGCTCTGAGCACTCCAGATCAGACGCAAGCACATTTCACAATAAAAGCTCAGAGAAACACATACTGTGGTGAGCCCATTGACATTCAAGCACGCAGTGATCAATAGGAGAAATAACAGACAGACCATTGTCAATATTTGACAACATTGTATTGTATATTTAAGCAATATAGAAAGGATTAGTATCTTCAGCAAATTAATTAACTTGGCTGCAAGAAGTTTATTTAAAGGTATATCATTCTTGCATCCACACTATGAATAGCTTTCTCGATATACAGATATATATATATCCGCCCCCCCCCCTCTCTTTTTTGTGCAAACTTTGCTGCTTTGTCACTTAATTGTAAAGCTTATTTGTAGTGGTGCTTTAATCAATGGGGCTATGTTCAGCTAAAAGGAAATTTGATTTCAATGAAATAACATTGTACTTTCCGCAGATTGTATTATTGCTTTCTCAATACGCAGCTCCAGAAGCTGTCATTCATACAAAAGATGATTATATAAACAATATAGCATGTCATGCACCAAAGTGGCAACTCTCTGGGCTTTGTATTACTGTGTTAAAATGGGACTGATTGAGACCGGTTCGTTCCGTTGTTTGTGAATAGCCATAAGGCTGTGGCTCTCTGAAGCGGAGGTCATCACCGACACCGTTTCTGTGTAAAACACCCCTCTGTCTGTCTGTCACCTTAAGTCGATACATTGGCAATGTAATGCCCTCGTGCTCTTTCCGGAGCTGTTGAGCTCTTCCTGACTTTTCCAAATCACTGTGATAAGTGCCATTGACTGTAATGGAATGTGACTGTTGGGGCCACTTGACACTATGCTAATGGTCCTGACTTTTTTTTTGGTGCCTTCGAGACGGGATGCGTGATGGTCAGGGTGCGAACGCGGACAGGCACCGCACGGACGTCTGCTTCTGAAAACGGATCCGCTCCTTTTCCAGGAGGGACGGAAGACAGTTATCCGAACGCAAAATCTTTGTTTTAAATGTCAACCCCCCCCATCGCCGGCCTCAAATCTCCCTTATTTTATTTGAAACTGCACAGTGGATGGAATTTCAGTGCGGACAGTGAAATACGGCACGGTAGAGGTGCGTCCATAGTTGGATCTCCTGACTGCTATGTGAAAACCGTCTGCCATTACTTTTGATTACTGTGTAAAATAATATAAAAGCAGTGCAGTCTGTTGGGGCGAAAGCGCAGGGAGGGAAGCACTCAGAAAAAGTGCGGGAAAACACGCCAAACATTCAGATGAAAGTGCCAGGTGCACGCTGGCAGATATGCCCGGCTCTTGTAATCATTGTGTCATGGTTAGAATATGGAACAATGTTTGGTGGATATTACTGTTTTAATATGTCCAAACAGTAAGCTGAGAGAGGGGGAAAGAGATCACAACCTCCGTCATGTTATCAGTGTCCTGCATGGAGGATATACACAGCTACCTACAATAACAATAATTTATCAACAAAGTGATACAATAATGATAGATGAGGTGTTGCTTCATTCCTGGTTATCGATATTGTAATTGCAGCTCCGAATTGCTTGATATATTTTCACTTTCACCGGCAGATGTACAAGGGTGGTCATCTTAAATGTGATTCTGTTAGGATTGGATTATACTGACATGGACTAGCCATACATGCAGAGGAAACAAGATAACACAGTGAAAATGACGCACGTCACAAAATCCTTATTAACTACATCTTTTTAACAGCTTCATTAAAATGAATGTCATGGCATTGCCTAAGACAATTGTGATTACTTTTTTTTATTTTTTTATTCCTTTTGTTTCGCGGGCGAGCTTATGAAAGTCATGTTGTTCTTTTAATTGCACCAGTAATTTCATTGCTTCGTGACTTGCTGGTTTGTAAATTTCAGCCTCGTAACTCTTGGTATGTCTATGAGTGGCGGAACAGATTAAATCAAAACATCGGAGGCTTGGTAACATAAAGCACAATCAAAGTGGATTAACCTTTAAAAGTCCCGTTCATTTGCCTCTGCTTTTAAATTTTTTTTTGGTCATGTCAAAATCCTGTATGGAGCTCTCTAACCTTTAATCTTCAGTGTATTCTTTGATTTTTTCATGCTAGAGGAAATGCATAATTTAAATTCTTTGAAGTTATTCCGATATTACTGACAACATGTTACCTTTAATCTAAGGAGCCCTGCAACATTAAATATTAAGTCACTTACTGTACAAAGTGGTCAGAGATGCAGAATAAGCTTTGTCCCCTCGATTCATCTCTGTTTTTCTTATATTACATTACTGCTTACTCAAACCATCAAAGTTATTTCCAAAGAGGAACTGGAAAACGCATGTATTTCACATTTTAATGTCTATCTTTCATATACATTGTTTGAAAATGGATTCTGGGGGACACTGAGATGTTTATTTTGGCTGAGTGAGCTGTTGACTCCTGTAATTCAATAGCAAGTCATGGCTGTACTTCCAATGGTCACCATGTGGCAGAGCACCTTCCCGAGCCAAAATGGTGCGTCGGAGTAATCTGTTTCATATATCGATCGCATTGATTCCTTTACATTTCACCTCTGCTCATTTTGTTTCCATCGAGCCGGACACCGTGTGTCATCACAATTTCGTCAGCTAGCATATTTCACTTTTAATGCCCTCCCTCACACCTAATCAACTTTGAAAGGCCAGCATGTACCTAAGTTGTGGCCTTGTTCTTTCAAACCTGTGGACCAAGCCGTTGTTGAAACCGTTCTCTGCTACCACCAGGAGTTTGATTATTTTATCAGGTGTGCAGCTGGTTTTTGTTTTGGCCTGTGATTGTACGCTCTTGCCCAGAATATGTGATGGGAATTTGAGAAGACTGTTTGTCCCATTTGGGCCCCTGCCAGCTATGTGCTGAACCCCCTCTCTGGTTGAGTGGCTTGCTTGAGCTCTCCTTAAACAGACACAAAATAAACATGATTCATCTTTGTTAGAGCAAATACAGTAGTTAAATTGAACCTATTGCTTGTGAGAGAAGTCATATTTTTATGGTAAATGAGTGTTGAGTTAAGTGTACTGAGGCTTTTAAAATGCGAGAGCTGGACTCTGAACTTGGGTCTTTTACTCTTTTTTTTCCCCCACTCTTCTCTCCGTCCATTTTCATTTCTACTTCAACATACTCACTGTGCTCTCTACAGTACTGTCTCTAGGATTGACTCCTTTTTTATTTATTTTTTCTTATTTCCCCCCTCTATTTAGTCAGTCATGTATTATCCTAAAAGCAGATAAAGTTTTTGTGCTTTTTTTAAGAACTCAGATAATGGTGTGGGGTTTGAGATTTATTTGTAAATATTTGGACTCATTGACTAATAATGTTGAGAACAGAGCCTCAAAACATCTTCTTCAATGAAACATATTCTAGTGCAGAGTGCAACACTCGTAATTATTTACCACTGTGTGATTTATCATATGGTGCGTGGTGTCTGTTGCTAAGAGAAAATTTCAATACAGTCCACTTGCTAGTTTTTCACCTATACAAACTCAGGCCAAAAAAAAAAGAAAAAGTTTTAGACTTGTTATGAATGACTTATTTTTCTGTCTGGTTATGTTGTAAACTTGGCATAGTTGCAAACAGTGTCACAGACAATTTATGTTGTCGGGTGGTCCATTCAATTTTTTAAATCTGCCATCAACAAGAAAATTAATATGTTCTATCCAGCCAGTAGTCTCCATTCACCATCATTATACCAGTGTAATCAAGTACGGAAGCTAGCTACTGTAGTCATCTTATGCTCTAAAATTTAAACGTAAAATCTACTCATTAATGACCTTTTATTTACTAAATATCATGCAATGAACTGGCTTTCCAAATGGTGAATTAATGTTTTTTTCTAAACCCAGATAGAGTATGAGACTAGTTGGTAAAATAGTCTCAGCAGGAAAGCCTTGTCAGAAGTTGCTCTTATTTAAATTATCTGACATTTAATTTTTATATTTTTTTCCACACTTGATTTTACTTAAAATGCATTTTTTCAGGGGTGTGGATATTGTACTCAAATCTCTGATGCACAATTAGGGCACAGTTCTTAGACTACTGGCTGGAGCTTCCACTTTCATTTAGAAGCTCTTTCCCATAGTCAGCACTCTCTGTGACCCCTCTCTTTTCTCTGTGGTTTTCTGCGCTCCGTAGAGAAACATTTTAAGTGTCCCCAGGCTGTTCTAACTTCTATATTCAGGACGCGCTGTTGCACCATGCGTTCCGTGCTGCAATCTCTGAAGGAAGATTAAACAATTAAGTAGACTCATAAATGTTGTCGTACTCCCCCACATCCCCCTTCCTCCCTATTCTTTATTAATTAAATTGCAGAATGTTCCAGCTCGCCGTCCCCTATTGGTATTCAGCCTGCATCAAAACATCACAAGTGACGCACGGTGAAGAGTCCATAAAAGTACCTCTCGGTCACGTGTCCGCGACTCCCCTCCCCCCCCCCTGTGTGTTTTAGAGACAGCGGCAGGACGCATGTGTGGCAATTTGGAGATTTCTCCAAAGACACTTTCAGCTAAATTACTTCTGTAACAATCCTCGGCTTGATTAATAGCTCAATCCATGTGGATAAAGACATTCCAACAGTTGCAGTGTACTTAACTGTAATGAGTTTCATCTGCGGCGTTCAGCCCGGTCACTATCGGACACCGACACCTGCAATTTCACAAGTAGGCTTCCTTCAACTTTCGCCGCAAATAAAAATGACTTACTCCTCGAAGCTTATCATCAAAGCTGTTTCAATATTAGTTAATAATGGAGCTTGTGAGATCACATTTAAATACAGTAAATGTGCCATAGCAGGAGATGGCCCCATGAACTCTGCCCTGCCTCATGTTACAAAGTGCTTCTCTTTAAAGAGATCACTTTGAGCAAATATGGCCTCGTTTTCCAGGTGTCAAGTGGTGACAACGTCGTGACAAATGAACTGTCCGCATCCCAGATTGCAGGTACAGTATTGGCCCATCGTTGCAGCATGAAGGGCACAGCTCACGACAGACTGAAGGCTATGAGGGCTAGTGGTAGGGGATAGACTTTCCTCTGTGTTTCAGGGTTGCAATTTTGAGCTTTTTCCCCCCCGTTGCTTAAACATGCTTTCAGCCAATTGCATGTCCCGATATACCTTGAGGCTCAACTGATGGATCAGCATTGTGACCCTGTACCCCCCGCAAGATACATCCCCTGCTTTGATTAAGCAGACAGATTAAGAGCCAGATGCGAAAGTGTCAAAAAAATAATTGATACGATGCAATGTTGGAAACTAAACAGTAAATAATACTCATCACTGTGAATATGCAATTATAAAGAAGGTCTAAATGAGGCTATGACATATTTTTTTTTACCTTTTTAAAAATAGCATCTGATTGAATGCATTAGTTTATCCATTTGTATTGTATTGCTGTTGCAGGGTTTAAATGAGGGCTGATTAGTATTGTTTGCAGTGAGTGTGGGGCACCAGGCAAGTGTAGGTTGGGGGCTGTCAGGGGGAAGTCCCCATTGCCCGTGACTCGGGCAGGGAGCCGGGGCCTCTGGTATGGATTACCATGGTGATAGGCACTGAGTAGCTAAAGGCTGATGACTAATTACCTGACAGAGAGACACTCCATTCCACTTGGTCACTGAAATTAATTTCTCTTTTGAGCAAAGCGGCACAAACTAGCTCTGTGATTTTGGTTCGATACTCAAATTAACTGGGAGTTTAAATTATTCCTCTTCATGAGTGTGAGTAGTTTTCATTAAGAGCAAGTGTATATTTTATCAGTTTGCATTTGCAAAAAGTAGAAATATGACCCTCTTTGGGTTGTGTGGCAATGTGGAATAATCGAAAGAGCTGGATGAATTAACTAAAGGCTCTCCTGCTTGTTTTTTCAATTATTTTTCTTTTTTTTCCTTTTTTTTTTTTTCTTCTCCTTCTTTACCCTTTTGCTCCCTTATACTCATCTCTCTTTCACTCTATCTCTTTCTTCATCACTTCCTTTATCTCTTACTTTTCTGTTTCCCATTTCAGAGTTTGTATCAGAATATTAGCAGCTGGTATACTGTGTGCCATTTGTCTTTAGAAGTAAACAGATAGGGCTAATTGTTTTCCCTCTGTAACGATTTGCAGCCATTTTCATTGTGGGCCAGTGCAGTCTCTTAAAGGCTGAGGGGACCTGAGAACACTTGATGCCTCTTTACTGGTATATCTTGTTTCTTTGTCACTCTGTCAGCTCTTTAATAGTGGCTTTATATTGCATTCCTTGCAATCTAACTTAATGGTGTGGTTTCGTGCCACATCCCAGTGCTTAGCAGAATGAGGGCCAGCGTACAGTTAATGGAATGGCTGTAGAGATGGTTGCCTGCTGCCATTTGGACATAAACCTCACTATTCACTATCCTTATCCTCATCTCTCCATCAAAACCATGAAGACCAGCCAACCGGTTAATATCGATCAGAATAAACACGGAAATAATCTTTATTTATCACCCTTTCTGTTCCGTTGTTAAGGACTGATGTGGACACGCCGGGTTTGACACCATGAGAGCCAGATAACTACCGAGGGGGGCAACTGCTGCCCCCCAGCCTTCCTGTCATTTCTCTCAATAGGACAACACCTGAGGGTCTTCTGCATTATTAAACACTTCCTATTGGCGTGGCTCCTGAAATAGAATATCATAGTACATCGAGAGCGTGAACAATGAACTGTGCAAATAAGCAGAGCCATAACAGAGATTCCTCATGCCAAAATGACATAATATACACACTGAGGGTACTCAAGGAACACAGGGAGATTCATGTGAAAAGAGGATTTGCTGTCTGTCTTTCCTCTGTGGATGAACATCCCAGCTAAACACTCACGCAGGCTTAGCAATGTTGGTTAGACCTGCCGTAGACTTTCACTGGGCCTTGGTGGCAGTGAAGTCAGGTGGGTCAAACAGAACTTTCTTCTTCCTCGTGTGGCATGGCATTTCAGCTACTATACATTCAGGGCCTGATTTACGAAGACCTTTAGCATGTGCAAAACTAAACTAAAATAATCAAATATTATATAATACAAAATATTGGGTTCGCATGTGCTAAGAGGTTTTGCACATGCTAAAGGTCTGAGTAAATCAGGCCCTAAATGTCTATGCATGAAGTTCAAGACAATGTATTTACCACAATATTCTAATAAAGTACAAAAATTAATATTATGCTAATACATTGGTGACATTGCTTTTCTGTTCTAGAGTAATAACAGTAGTTATAGCTGTGAATACCATCACTATACTATTATTATGGTTTTTGGGGTCATTGTCATTATGAGCAGATTGCTGCGCTTCAGTGTATGTGTGGGTGGAGCCATGTTGTTGCAGGCGACCATTTATCGCCAATCAACACAGTGATGAAAGCACATTATAATTCTAACGACATTAGGTTCATTAAAATGATAATCTTATAGGTGGTGGCGTAAGTGTAAACAGTTGGCAGAATTAATGCTCTGGTGCAATACAATGCGAACGCAAAGTAACCGTGCTGTGGAGACAATAGCACGGAGGCAAAAGCAAGGTTTTAACTTCACCTGCCCTTCACCTTACCCTAGTTCTACATCTAGCAGTCCCTGGAGTCAAAATTTACAGCGTATTTACACAAGAGAACCCCAAAAAGGAAACAAAATCACAGCCCCCTTTCGCACAAAGTATTTGCGGATACCGTTGACCCACGGAATGCCTCGAAACTATCGGAGAGCAAAGGACAGAAAGGCTTCCGCCGGGCGGAGGTGAGGCAGAGACAGATGGACCTTGTGCTGGAGCTGGGGGATCACGTGTCGGGCCCGTAGCCCCTGTCAGCTCCACACGATGAGAATGTGCCCATACATGGCGTTGTGTTTAAAGGGATGACCTTAGATCACTGTGATGGGCTCCTGACATGTGGTTCAGCACACTGCACAAGAGTGCACGCCCACCCCCCCCTCCCACATAACAGCCCTGTTTACAGCAGAGTCATAACTATGGATGGGTTAAACACAAACACCACTCTAGGAAGGGGGGGAAAAATCTTTTTTTAACAGCTCATTAGAAAGTCTTCCTGTAGCCACACCAATTTATAACACCACATATCCTTGTCCCCCCGGCTGGGCATTTTTTCTCCTCTCGATACCACATTGATTTCCTGTATGACTCCATCAGCCTAATACAGAGTTGGGCCGTGCACTTATGTGAGCTTACAGTCCCTTTGTCAAACACTCATAAAGCCTGCGTCACAGGTCAGGCATCTGTCAGCACCCAGCAGCCATTACTCAGGAGAGCAAGGTGCATATCTGCCCGAGGCCGTACCTCAGCTGTGTACAGGAGAACTCATCACCGTTTATCACAGCCGGCTAATCCAGACATATGCAACATATACAGCTTTTATCTCAGAGAAAGCCTCCCTAACGTCTCTTCCATTGAGATGAGACATTGTCTGTGTTTCGCGTTCAGCGGGGAGCAATTCGTCATCTCACACATCCTAACTCTTATTCATCCACCCTCTGTTTTTTAGATGCCCCCCCCCATTTCTTTATTTATAGAGCACCGGATCCGAATGCCCAGTGCGTTTTTGAAGGCGGCGTAGGAGCTTATTGGATATATTGCTTGTCTTGCTGTTTTGACAACAACTGTTGTGGTGTGTAGGAGAGCTGCGGGTGTATTCAGTGGGGGAGGTTTTTATTTCTGTCACTTTTCATAGATGAAGCTCAGAGCCCCTTTTTCCTGTCCTACGTGAGCGGGCCCCCATTGTTGTTTTGTGCTTCAGCTTCTGTGGTTATATTCTATGTTTTGTGCTTCAGCGGTTATATTCTATGTTTTGTGCTTCAGCTTCTGTGGTTATATTCTATGTTTTGTGCTTCAGCTTCTGTGGTTATATTCTATGTTTTGTGCTTCAGCTTCTGTGGTTATATTCTATGTTTTGTGCTTCAGCTCTGTGGTTATATTCTATGTTTTGTTCTTCAGCTTCTGTGGTTATATTCTATGTTTTGTGCTTCAGCTTCTGTGGTTATATTCTATGTTTTGTGCTTCAGCTTCTGTGGTTATATTCTATGTTTTGTGCTTCAGCTTCTGTGGTTATATTCTATGTTTTGTGCTTCAGCTTCTGTGGTTATATTCTGTGTTTTGTGCTTCAGCTCTGTGGTTATATTCTATGTTTTGTGCTTCAGCTTCTGTGGTTATATTCTATGTTTTGTGCTTCAGCTCTGTGGTTATATTCTATGTTTTGTGCTTCAGCTTCTGTGGTTATATTCTATGTTTTGTGCTTCAGCTTCTGTGGTTATATGTTTTGTGCTTCAGCTTCTGTGGTTATATTCTATGTTTTGTGCTTCAGCTTCTGTGGTTATATTCTATGTTTTGTGCTTCAGCTTCTGTGGTTATATTCTATGTTTTGTGCTTCAGCTTCTGTGGTTATATTCTATGTTTTGTGCTTCAGCTTCTGTGGTTATATTCTATGTTTTGTGCTTCAGCTCTGTGGTTATATTCTATGTTTTGTGCTTCAGCTTCTGTGGTTATATTCTATGTTTTGTGCTTCAGCTTCTGTGGTTATATTCTATGTTTTGTGCTTCAGCTTCTGTGGTTATATTCTATGTTTTGTGCTTCAGCTTCTGTGGTTATATTCTATGTTTTGTGCTTCAGCTTCTGTGGTTATATTCTATGTTTTGTGCTTCAGCTTCTGTGGTTATATTCTATGTTTTGTGCTTCAGCTCTGTGGTTATATTCTATGTTTTGTGCTTCAGCTTCTGTGGTTATATTCTATGTTTTGTGCTTCAGCTTCTGTGGTTATATTCTATGTTTTGTGCTTCAGCTCTGTGGTTATATTCTATGTTTTGTGCTTCAGCTTCTGTGGTTATATTCTATGTTTTGTGCTTCAGCTTCTATGGTTATATTCTATGTTTTGTGCTTCAGCTTCTGTGGTTATATTCTATGTTTTGTGCTTCAGCTTCTGTGGTTATATTCTATGTTTTGTGCTTCAGCTTCTGTGGTTATATTCTATGTTTTGTGCTTCAGCTTCTGTGGTTATATTCTATGTTTTGTGCTTCAGCTCTGTGGTTATATTCTATGTTTTGTGCTTCAGCTTCTGTGGTTATATTCTATGTTTTGTGCTTCAGCTTCTGTGGTTATATTCTATGTTTTGTGCTTCAGCTTCTGTGGTTATATTCTATGTTTTGTGCTTCAGCTTCTGTGGTTATATTCTATGTTTTGTGCTTCAGCTTCTGTGGTTATATTCTATGTTTTGTGCTTCAGCTTCTGTGGTTATATTCTATGTTTTGTGCTTCAGCTTCTGTGGTTATATTCTATGTTTTGTGCTTCAGCTTCTGTGGTTATATTCTATGTTTTGTGCTTCAGCTTCTGTGGTTATATTCTATGTTTTGTGCTTCAGCTTCTGTGGTTATATTCTATGTTTTGTGCTTCAGCTCTGTGGTTATATTCTATGTTTTGTGCTTCAGCTTCTGTGGTTATATTCTATGTTTTGTGCTTCAGCTTCTGTGGTTATATTCTATGTTTTGTGCTTCAGCTTCTGTGGTTATATTCTATGTTTTGTGCTTCAGCTTCTGTGGTTATATTCTATGTTTTGTGCTTCAGCTTCTGTGGTTATATTCTATGTTTTGTGCTTCAGCTCTGTGGTTATATTCTATGTTTTGTGCTTCAGCTTCTGTGGTTATATTCTATGTTTTGTGCTTCAGCTCTGTGGTTATATTCTATGTTTTGTGCTTCAGCTTCTGTGGTTATATTCTATGTTTTGTGCTTCAGCTTCTGTGGTTATATTCTATGTTTTGTGCTTCAGCTTCTGTGGTTATATTCTATGTTTTGTGCTTCAGCTCTGTGGTTATATTACCTCATGCTCAATTTGAGTATCCCATGCTCAGAATGAAATGCAACACTCACCACGCATGCTCTTAGTCGATGAGGAGTGGCCATGCATATTTTGTTTTCGTCTCATATACTGTTTGGTCAGTGATTCATTGAAATTTTGTTGCACTTGCAATATTTTTTTCTTTAGTGGGGGCTAACAAAAAAACAAAAACATTTTTAAATAAAAAAAAAACATTGTGTGCATTGTGTATGCATAGACCTAATTTATGCATTCATGGGTTATTGTCAGACCTCTCATTGCTTGATGCAATAATTACTCTATGCCCTCACAGTAAAACAAATGCACAATGCATATTTGTGAGCATAGAGTAGATAGTTTCCATAGCACAGTAGGTATGAGGTGGCTAGCTGCTTGCAGAAGAATCTTGTTGCCTGAGATGCTGAAAATGAATCATTTCCAGTCTTGCCCGTAGATATTTTCTGACAAAGAAGATTAACAGCAAGAGCGATGCGCACACACACAACAACAAAAAATGAAACACAAGTCTGCTGATAAAAATGATTTGGGGTTTTCTGCTTCCTTTTTTTGAGATGGCCGAAGATAAATATTCACTTATTAAAGCGTAACTGGAATTGACTGTGTCATGCATCAGCTTAATTGCCAAAGCCCTGGTTCAATACAGGGGACTTGGGGAAGGTTTTCTTAATGAAAGAACTGACGTTTTCTATGCTCCGGCTACATTCATCAGACTATATAGTGTTCATTATATACTACAAAAGGCTGCCAATGCGAATGGTTAGGGCCATCTATTAACCGAACATGATTGGGGCTAGTGGATTATGGAAATAACACATTTAGGAAAATAGGGCACCGATAATCCGTCCATATAGAAAAGATCTATATCAGGGTACATTTTCAAATGTGTTTGACTGCAGAGATACAAAGTGCAGAGTTGAAGGGGTTTTTTATTTTCCTCCAAAAGGATGGAGGTAGCAACCAAAGAGCTTGTCGTCATACTTGTTAAAGACGATGTCTAATTAGTCCCTGTAATTAAATATCTGTGCCACGATTCAGATAGAATGCAGAATAGCCATCATTTCCCCCCCCCACCAATGTCCACCAGAATATGGAACGCTTCTGAAAAGTTTTTTTTTTTGGGGGGGTCCATCAGCTCTGCTTACCAATAGGAAACCATGGATCTATGCCACTCTGAAACCCGCCAAGATGGAACAGCAGAAGGAGGGATTCTCCTGAAATGAAGCACTGGGGACACCGAAGTAACCCCCCAAAAAAACATCTGCTTAATTTTAGAGTTTACAAAGCCAATCATTCCATGTTCTTATCTTATCCATTAAAAACAAGCTTTTCGTCACCATGATGCTTGTTAAGCAGCTCCGACTGGAGTGAATCACTTTTACCTGTTTTTTGAGATAGCGGGGAAGGCGCTACTCTAACGGTTGTGAATGACTCTAGAGATTCGGATCCCTTGTAATGCATGTGCCTGGAGGCTCTGCGTGACAGAGAACCCTGTTGGAGATATGTGTTTGTTTCAATGTCACAGCCTTCACAATTTTCCGCAACCCAGGAGAACGTCATGTTTGCACCAGAGACGGAACAAGCTCCCTAAAGGCAAATCAAACTTCCCTTCAAATTGAACTTTATTTAAACATCTTTTTTTCTTTGCATGGAATCATTAAAAAATCTTGTGTATGTGTGTGCATGTGTGTGTGTGCATGTGTGCATGTATAAGTGTGTGTTTTGTGTGTAATTATTTTGATTAAATTCAGGTTGCCAGCTCTCTACATTCTTACATGCTGACTCGGTCATCCATTAAATTGTTTTGGGAAAGAGCAGAGGAACCAAACAGACCATTGTGGAACACTGTAAGTCCACAGCATCATGTTTAAAGCCTCTCTTTCCTATTGTTTGAACAGTGGCCCATAGTAGTCATCCACTGCAGTGAATTTCCCTCAGAATTGAGGCATCGTGGTGTTTAGAGTAATAGGATTATTCTCAGTCTCAGTCCAGGCGGTCCATATTTACAAGCTGTAACATGCTACATTTTTTTTTAGCTGGCGCTACGGATGCAGCAGTCTGCTGGGCCTGCTCTGGTGAAGGTGTCAGAATTAATGGTGCTCAGAGAATCGGGTGTCAATCGCCCCACTCCGGCCCTCAGAACCAGCCGCCAAGGCTGGCACGCGTCCATTCTGCCTGCGGTAATTAGATAATTGGGGGCTTATTGTTGCACGCACTACTTCATGCTGATAGAATGTAATCAGAAAAAAAGAGGGCGAAAAAAAAAAATGAAGGCCGAAACAATGAAAGCGGAGTTATCGGAGTGTCTGTGGCCCATCAGAACATTCGCTAGCTCGGCGAACACAAAGAGATTTATTCTGTTCCAGATCCAGCGCTGCCCTTTTGTGTGACGCAGTGCCACAGAGCCCCAGAACAAAGACAATGTTTAATCAGCAGTCCAACCTGGCCCCATTAGGGTCTGGCAATGCTCTCAAAGCCAAGTGGTGCTATGAAGCCATCTCTCTATTTAGCCCTCTTTTTAATATGCCTTCGGTTTGGTTCAACATCATCAGATTGGTTTAAAGGGAGAAGAATGGTAAATACTAAAGAGTGTGACTTCCATCACGCTGTCCCCTCCAGGCCATTCAAATCAATGCCGTCTTACCCTCCCTCATAAACACACACAGGCCCAATGCTTAAATAAATCATATACTGGTGGTGACTGTAGTGGATTTCTGCTTACAGGGCATGCAGAGTTATTATTAGCATTGGAGGAGTTATCACAGTTTCCATGCAGATTATTCTTATTCATTTTTTATTTTTTGAAACTCACCCAGACATTTCACCTTTTTTTGGTATCCAGAAGCGACTTATCTTTTTGAGGGGGTGGGGTTCCTCCCGGGTGTGGCACTCCCGTAGTCTGTGACGACTGAGGTCTCTGTGGATAGGCTAATTGTTATGTCCTTCAGTCTGGGCAGGCTCCACTGCTCCAATCTGTTTCTGGTGTATTACCATACCTCACAGAACCACTCTCCCATTTATTTAAAAATGTAATTCTTAACATGTGTTCTGGTGGAAATTAATGCTTTTTTCCCCCCTGTGAGATGATGGACATGTCTCTCTTGGAATGGTTTTTTGTTTTTGAGGGTTCTGTCTTGCCAACCCAAAGGATGATTTTACACAGCTCCCCCCTAATTTTGAGCAAAATAGAGAATTCTCCCTTGTGGTTTGGATACCATAGTTATGAACCAATTACTGTTGATTATCTCTGATAATATGCAAGGTAATTTTATGTTCCTGTGACAAAATGTTCCCGATCTTGCACAGTATATGGGTCACAGATTAAGTTTTCAACCTCTTTAGAAGTCAGCATTCTCTGAATGTAATGTTAATCACCAGGGGGCGCTATGTGCCATGCTGAGCTGAAGTGTATTGACTTGGCCAGAGTATAATATAGTCATGGTAAGATTTTACTAAAGTAATTCAGGCAAATACTGTAAATTTACAGAGAAAAGATGCAGATGAAGTAATTCAGTATAATTTTTTAGTTGGGGGTTGTAAAATGGCATTGACTATAACATGATCCCAAGGATGCAATATCATTTTCAGCAAACATCTAATTTGCGGATGACTACTCTGCCAGACCACAAGCTGGCCCGGGAACAGTGAGCTTGGAACCTCCGATGAGTGGTGTGGTTGAGGGGGCAGGGCTTACCCTATGGGCCTCCGTAGTCCGTGGGCTGTGTCACCAGCACTGTCCACACCCCTGAAAGCTTGCAGAGTGCTGGAAAGGAGCGCGCCTCGTATTGACCTTCAGGTTAGCCCGTTTTCCCAGGAGTCCTCTGGGCATGAACCATAGCTGCTCTCAGGCCATTCTCCCCTCGCCCCCCCTCTTCCTCCCCCTTCCTCCATTGATGGATTTCAGAGCTACTTAAATTTCAAAGTCCTGATGCATTTGAACAGAGTGTTAGGCGCTCGCTGCCCGAGCACGTATAGATCGCGCAAGGTCACCGCGGGATGAGCCAGGCAGTGGTGGGGGTGGGGGAGAAAGGGTTGGCCTGGCGTATATCGGGATGTATTGCTTTACTTTTCCCTATCCATCACAAAAGACGATAATTCTATTTTAGTGAGAATCATTGAACTCAGATCTAGTCCGATGGCTGTTATCACTGGGAACCCAGGGGCTGTCACTCTGTAATCGGTACAAATGACAGGCATTAAAAAAAAAGAGAAAAAAAATAGGCCTTTTTTTACATTGTCACAGTTTCACAGTTCCCTCCCTTCTCCAGCCACTCGCTTTTCCTGGTCATCGGGAAAGTACAGTGTTCCGAGCTACAATAAACAAACGGTCTCAGTACGCTCCTTTGGAATGCCGTGACACGGCAGAGTAATTGTCCGGCTGGCCGCCAGTACCCGAGGAACTGGGTTTTCTTCACGCTTTGTCCCAGTACATCGGCACATCCAGGGCCGTGATCCCACGTCTTTCAACTGGAAAAAAAAGACAGTCTCTACCCTGTTAATTGTGGTCAGTTGAATAGACGGAACTTACTGTACAGATCAGAAAAACAGTTTTCACCCGCTGGGTGCCGAGGGTGTAGCAGTCTGTGGTGTCAAATCTCAAAAGTCTCCCTCAACAAGAAGAAATATGATGTGCAGCCATCTTGACATGTCCTGACCCCCATAAATGAAAGTCAATGAGCAGAGAACACTTTCTACAGCCGCCTAGAACTGAAGCTGCCTCATGCATATGCTGCTGACCTTAAACATACAGTAATACAGAAAACCCCTGCTATGGGCACAAAGTTCAGCAGGGGCATAGAGGGATTATGTGGGATGCTTTCATTTCAAAGGCACCAAACATTGTTGTATTGCACACCTCAGTGTGACAAAAGCGTTGGCTTGGTCACTAATGTTTAAAACAGTGGAAGGGAGAATAATTTGCTTTATTCCATGAGGGACGTCTCATTAGCACAAAACCATTTTCTCTCTCTCTTTCCTACTTTAGATAGTGACCTTTGTACTTTGGTCCTGTAGAAATGACTCTGAGATCGCATTCTGGCAGCAGCAAAATTGGCAATTTTGCACCCACCAGCAATGTTTAAGGCATGAAAACATTACATGTGCTTGTCGAATAATATATGGCTTCTGAATTTTAATTTTGTGTAGCTTACTTTTGAATCTATCTTTGCTAGCAGAAGGTGTATTAGACCAGTTCTGCAGTCTATCCTTATTATTATTTTTGGAATAATGGTTAAAATACACAAGTGAAAGAAAAGAAAATATGGCTTTTATAAAAATGAGAACAGTTAGATTTTTTCTCCTTGGGCAAATTCTGTCTCAGTCCACCGAAAGGTATGTGTTTTAATAGAGGGTGGAATCTGGTTGAACTGTCCAAGTGGTTCAGTAATACTTAGACCTTTTATGACTCCTTTGCTGGTATAGCAGGGCGTTAAAGTTTATTCTCCTTTTCAGTTTAACAACCTTTATGATAATCTCATAAACTAACATTAAACAGGCTATAGAATCTCCCCTTTGAAACTCACAGCCTTGCAACTGCTTCTTCAATTAAATGCTCAAAACACAGAAGTGTTTTTTTTATTTGGAAAACCTACGGCCACCCGCTAGATCTGCGGAACGGTTCTGCTGCTGTGGAGAACCAAGTCAAAATAACCAAGTTTCTCTGCCTGACCTCACTAGCCAAGATATTAATTAACATTTTATGGAAATCAGGTATTTCTACTTCTTATTCCTCCCCTAATTATTTCTGTTATTTCAATATCAGGATTGCTTTGATGTCCCAATTCTGTATTTAAATAGTCTAAGATTCCTATCATATAGTCCCACTGTAGCTCCCTCATGCAAAATACATGGAAAGTGTAGATATTACAAGGACTTCTGGGAGATGGTTAAATTGGGCAATTCCTCTGAGGCAAATATTCAGATTTCTATGTGTGGAGATTTGTAGAGTGTAAGTGTACTTTGTTGGAGATCTGAGAATGGCTCTGTGTCCAGGCCCTCTGCCAGTGCTAGTGTGATGCAGTAAACACCAGCAGGAGGCGCTATTGCTGGCCTGCAGCTGGGACAGGAGTGGGACAGCATTGCCGATCACCAGACTGGCTTGTCTTCATCTTCAAGATGTTAGAATTCACTCCCTTACTTCTTTTCAAGATTATGGGGGTGGGAACCTTGTTCATTATTTTTTTTTGCTTTGTGTAGAATTGGGCTTTGCTGCTTCATTGTAGATGCCAGGTTTTTAATGATATGGTCCGCATGGCTTGTTGAATATATGCCAGGTGATTTGTATTGCCAGCATTGTGTAATGTTTTCAGTTGGACATGAAATACATTCACATAAATTAATATTCCCACTTTCATTAGGGGTTTTTAATTGTGGACACCCCTTGCTTGCTGGAGACCGCTGTGTGTCTTGTTGTATAGGGTTTGTCCACTGAATGCTCATATCCATTTTAGATTTTGGGTCATTAAGGCTTGTAAACAAGTATGAGTGCTTATTTGGTAAGGTGCCTATGCATATAAATAACAAAACATAGCGACATCATTACTTCATAAAGTTAATTAAGTTCATTAAATTAAGAGAATTAATTCAGATTGCCCATATGGCTGGTAGTGTAATTGAATATAATACGTCTTTGCGGTGTGCATAAGTAGCCACACGGTTCTTCATTTTGAGACTGTTATTTAACCAATGTTTGTGATGAATTTGGTATTTTTAATTATGTGTTGATATACAGAATATTATCTTGGGAAACAGCAGCATTGTTTAATGTGATATAGGCTCTGTGTGGCAATTGTGAGATGATAGTGAGGTAAACTGAGTGAGGTTACTTTCAGTACTTCCTACACAAGCACATTCTCTATGTGATTTGTTTCCCATGTCCAGTATGTTACATGCACCTTACACACCACTATATTTCAAAGCTATCTGTGTGTGTGTGTGTGTTTGTGTGTGTGTGTGTGTGTTTGTTTGTGTGTGTGTGTGTGTGCGCACGTGTGTGTGCAAGAGTGAGGATATGACCATGTATGTTTTGTCATACTTACTTGCCCCAACATAGTCAGCCTAAATGTAAGCTAATTTTACACATTTAATCAATAGGCCAGTGGCCTGCTTCAGGTTACCGAATATAAAAATGCGTGGGCTGATTCCGCTCTGAGTTATGAGTGTGTGTATTACAGGATATCACTACTGCACTGGCACATTGGTACAACTTTAAAAATTATACAGTGTAAAACCATCATCATGTATTTTCATAAAGATGAAATATCGGTATCTCTGCTCAGTTACAAGGCTTTATTAATGACATGCTGTCAGGAGCTAGACGCTCTGCATATTCGCATATTAAACAGGCGAGAACAGAAATGCTCTTTTTATTACTGCGAGGCATAAATCAGTTTAAAGCATCTCCTCGTCATTTATCCTCCTCTCAGCTAAGTCTTCTTTTATTGAAATGAATTGGCGGGCCGTTCCGTTGGCTCTCCCAATCCCTGGCAGATTTAGGCAGAGTAATCTGGTGACATAGGAGCAGTTGAATTGATAAACTGTTTTTCTATTAAAAATGTTGAGCCCCCCACCCCCACCCCTCACACACACACTCTTCTTACTTCCCCTTTCTTTATTTCCTTCTTTTTTTCTCCCTAAACACACACTTTTGGAAAAGTGGAGAGCAGAGCCCAAAATCAGCGGGGTGCGAGCCGGGAGCGGCGGCCTTCCCCTGCCTTTCTGTTGGTGCACGGAGCCGCCTCTCACGCTCTTTTCTGCTCTTCTCCTCACAGCACCGTCGTGTTGCGGTGCTTTTGTTTTGTTATTCAATATTATTTAGTGAAGACTTGCAGCGTTATTGATCCTGCTGATTATGATATTATTTCTCTCATTAGTTACGCTTTACTATAAAGATTTATGGCGCTCTGTTTATAGCAGAGAGGGGTTTATTTGATGACCGTGAGATCGTGTCATATTGACACCTTTTTCTCAGTCCTGTTGAGTGTGTTTTCTTGTGAAGAGCTGTTTGAGTCACATATGTTTTACAGGCATGACCAAAAATGCTAATGAGCACACGGACAGGATGTGCAGTACCGCTTAAGCAGGTGGGTTATTCCTTTTTACGTGATGGATTTTCAAAGCTTAGCCAAACCGTGCTTTGTGAACTGCTCTTGCCAAGCTGACTTAAGGAAAATAATCGGTTTATTATTTTTTTGTGCTTGTGAAAGTTAATACTGGAAGCCGGTTACTACAGTTAGTATGGGTTGCACTCATTGTACAGAAGGATATCAGCACATGCAATTTTCTGAAATGAATCAATTAAATCTTAAACCAAAATGAAATCAGGGCTTGTGATGGATGGTGAAAACAACAAGAAACTGTAACCAAATGTAATGTATAATGTTGTGAAGTAAGTATATAGTAAACTATATGAAGAATTGAGTGTACGGTAGGTATTGCAATAATGATTCTGAGCAGTGCATTGTGGGATACTATTACACATGAAAAATCACTTTCTGGCTGATACTTCACCATAAAAAACATGTCTTGAGTCTCAAAATGAAATCAGGGCTGATTGAGTCTCAAGACATGTTTTCATGGTGAAGCATCAGCCGTACAGTAATTTTGACTGTTGAATATAGTTAATAAACCAGGTCACATTTAGAAAGGGAAGGTGAGCATGTGCAGTTCTTTGTTCTTACTGTTCTAACATACCAGTTTTCCGCAGTGTTTTCTGGCTGCATATGGTCATTTAAGATATTTGTTTGGTAAATGCACGTGCATACAGTAATGCTACAGCAATCAAACGGCAGTGAACACCACAGAATGACATCATTGATTTATTGTTGATAAAATGATAAAAAATTTTCCCCGACAAGAATTACTTGAATAAGAATGTTGTTTTTCTTTTTGTTGATCGTTGGACACAATGTGCTCGTCTTTTCAAAAACACTGGCTGATAAATCATTCATGCTAATTCATCCAAAAAAGGAGCTTGTTCTCAGCTTTAATGGTGACTCCGTATCACTTTACTCTCTAGAGCCATAAAACAGTTTAAGGCTTTAAGCCCAACAGCCACAATTACCACACTTTGCATCTCGACACCAAATTTGCTTTCTCCCCTGCCCTCTCTGGGACCTTCAGGAAATCTCCCTTTTAGAGCTGACAGATTGCGCTGATGTTCGACTCGACCGACGGAGGCCGGGGAAGTGCCGCCTCCCCGGCCGCGTCTGGTCACGCCGCCGAACTGCAGCGCCCTGGCCCGGGAGCTTCTGTGGAAACCGCATTTGAAGGCCCGCCTTCCGTGACCAACATCCATCATATTAACGTGCCGCATCGCAGGGCAGCATGCCGTTCCAGAGCGTCAGAAATCATTACCACATTCTCAGCTGAGGCTTGACTGGGAGCGGGACGGGTTAAAACCTCTGAGGCTTGGGGTGGGGGGGTGGGTGGGGGGGCACGTTGTGACCGGCTAGATTGATTCCGCCCCGCCATCCGATATTCCGAACATGCGGCGCCTCACCTTTAGAGAGGCCTGGCCCGAGGAACAGCACAGTTGAAACATCTCGTTGTCCTGGACTGTCATCCTTCACCTTGATGAATGCTTGTAGCGTCTAACCGAAAGCTACAGAAACCGGAGCCTGATCTTTATTGAAACAAGCGTTTACAACGGGAGCCACTGACATCCGCCATGTCTTCATGAACTTCAACCCGGCATTTCTGAGCGCGCTACTTATACGACATGATAGCAGAGCCTCTCTTCTACATAAATTAATAAAGCCCTTTCTGAATATTTTTAAACTGGCTTTAGAAGCTGCAGTCTGTTCCCATCCGAGTCCCGGGGAGTCAAAAGACGGATGAAGCGGGCTGCCTCCTCTTTAAAGTGCTCTTCCAATACCAGGCGAAATAATATTAATCTCGACCGCCTGCTACTTTCATTTACAATGGAGTCCGCTCTGGGGAATGCAAGCGGCGAGGTTTCATAAATTTCAAATGAAATATGAACATTTCTTGTCAAAATACTTCTGTTCAGTAAAAGCTACTCTGGTAGTTTTCTGTTTGTCTTTAATAAGGCACCGGAGCTGATTTCTGGCGGCAGCCGGAGGGAGAGCTTGTGTTCTTAGAAGCCGCGCTGGGGGAGAGGCAGGATGTCAACGTGCTCCCATCACTGGGGTTCAGAAGACGGAGAGTGCCAGGGACCCCTTCCACAAGGGCCAAACCCGCTTCCTCCAGCCTGTCCCAGGCCTGTCCCCCATAACCCCTTTCCTAATGAACAGAACTGCTTGCGCCCAGCCATCCAGAGAGGGCACTGTGATGATGGAGGATAGCTGTGGAGGTGCTTTCCTTCCAGCCCCCAGTAGGAGCTTTTCAGTCCTCTCACTTTGCTCCCGCAACCAGGGAAAACCAGTTTTTGGGGTTTAGTAGAGCTTGGAAACCCATTACCCGCCAATGGTGTCACATCGTTTATTTATCCTCACTGTATTTCTTCCCATTTCATTGGGGATATACCCACTTTAAACCCACTCGAAGAGTGCCTCCTGTTATCTGTACATCTCTTTCACTTTCTGCCTAAAGCAACTGGAAAGAGAAAAGATATTAGAGACGGAAGCACTCACGAACATGTGTCTAACATGTGTTTATGTGCTGTGACCACAGTAACATGGATGCCTGTGCATTACGCCATGCCGAAGGAGCGTTCGAAACTGACACAGAATCTGACCCGTTTGCCTGCAGCAGGACTGACCCAGTGTGTTGTGCGCTAACTCTGTTAGCTGAACCCTTGGCTCAGCCCCAGAGATCAGTGCACTAAGCGGCATTCAAAAAAAAAAAAAAAATGTTGGGGGTGGGGTTCCTTTATATAAAGAAATGGAAGTCGTGGCGCTGGTTTAATCATATCTTTAGCGCTGATAATGATTCTGACATGTTTTGTTATTGTTCCGATACAGAGAGTCGTTCAGCCCTGCGGGGCAGCTCCTGAAAACACTTTGTTCATTTTCTTTCTATTGACTATCTGCAGTCAGCCAGGACTGCTTGTGCAATGAGCAGGAAAACAGGGGAGATTTAACAGTCGCAGGCCAGTGAAACCAAACCGCTTCATTTCTGAACCTGACATGTTCCATATGCCGAGCTCCGTCCTGGAGCCAGTCTCCAAGAACCAAGCAGAAATTGATTTTCAGTGTTTGTTATAAAAACACGGGACCATCATGGTTATTGTTTTTACTTTGAATGGCTCCCTGGGCCACCTAAATGTTTTTTGCAGATAATACTTTGGGATTAGCATCATAGCTAGCTTGCACGCACGCACGCACGCACGCACGCACGCACGCACGCACGCACGCACGCACGCACGCACGCACGCACGCACGCACGCACGCACGCACGCACGCACGCACGCACGCACGCACGCACGCACGCACGCACGCACGCACGCACGCACGCACGCACGGGAAACTCACTCTTTATCATTATGATTTTAATGTATTATTATTAGAATTCCCTGGAAAAAGGAAGTGGATGGATTTAAGGGAAAATATTTTGCCCTTCCTGCCTTGCAGAGGTGAGGGTGTTCAGTGTTTTTTGGTGGGGGAGGAGGTCCAAGTCACTTGACTTGCCAGTGTAGCACAAGGTTGGTCCTTGGTGCTGCAGTGGTCCAGCTTCCTCAATACCGCATGGCTCCTGTCACCATCTACTTCCATGTTTTCCTCTGTGGCTCACTGTTTGGAAATGCGTCTTTATTTGTTGTGAGAAATTCACAGACCAAGCCCCCCCCCCCACCATCTTTATTCCTAATCGCAGTCTGCAGGAAACCAACTATAACTCATCTGGAAAACAAGATGAACTCACTTAGCCAAGGCCCGTGATCTTAAGCGAGCGTAGCAGCCTTATCTGCGTGAGGGGTGAAGGCGGCTGAGATTTAGGGCGATTCCGGGTCAGAGGGCCCCTGTAAAGGCCCGGTCCTACAGGCTTGATAAGCACATGGCTCTGGCTAGATATGCGGCGAACAACAATAGCCCATTAATAACTGACAGTTTCCTGTCCCCCTGTCTAATAGGGACGTTACTGTACACCAGGAATACAAGCAGGCCCTATTTAAAGACAGTTTCCCAGAGCTGTTATTAATTAGCCTGCATGCTTGGAGGGTCCAGGTCATCATTTTCAGTGCCGTTGCACCCGGCACCCTCTCCTTACCCTCGACTTGTCTTGCCCTGTTGACTGGGGGAATAAATCAGAACGGCCTTACGAGCTTCAAGGTTCCATAGATGTTTAATTTTTATTTTTTCTAGGAAAGTTCTGGAGCCCCGTTTCATTCGCTCAGAGTATAGAATCTTTCTGTTCTTTGCAATCATAGGGACTTGTAGTCTATTCAAGTAAGTTATGATGGTAGTAATAAACCTTCTATTATAATTCTACTACATTTCATAGTTTATATTTGTGTGTATACTATCATCTGTCCCAGTTTGATATATTCTGCATTCCCTTTGTGTCTCTAAAATGTATCAATTTACACCAGAAAGGAAGGAGCCGCCATCTCTATGTTGATTTCCATTTGTTTATTACATGGAATCTACTCTGTACCCCATCTCGACCTCGGAAGGCACTTGCATGCAGTTTAAGCAATTTAAAAGCTTTGTATGATGTGATATATAATTCAGTTTATACATGTTTAATATTGTTCAACATGAATGCACAGTCAGCTGGTAATAAAAACAGCAGCTGGGGGAAATAAAAAGGAATAAAGCTGTCAGTGAAATAAGAGCGGCGTGTCGATTGGTGCCAATTTACCTTGAGAGCACCTGCTCAGTCGAGATGATTGGATGATTGGGGAATCCGCGAGGAAAAAGGGAGCTTGGCGCCGGCACCGTGCCGTCTCCCCGAGCCCGTAGCGTGGCCCACGCTCTCTCGCTCACAGCGCCGGTGCAGATGCCAAGCGCTTCATTTCCACTCTCACTTTCCCCCAAAAAATACCTCGCCGGGCACTCGGACCGCGTGCCACGTTGCGCGTTTAGCCACTAAATCATTCATATTGCCTCTGCTTTGGAATTAATTGGCGCCGTTTCCGTGCTTCTTCAACTACCCCCTCCGTCTCTCCGGCCGATTCGCTGTTTATTCACGCCTCTCAACTTGACCCTAATTGATAATAATAAGCGCAGGCTGGTTTTCCGGCCTCCGCCGCGTACAGCTTTGCGCCTCCCCCGCTGCCCGCAGAATTAAGCTTCCACCCGGATGCCAACACAAAGCTGACCTTTTGAGAGATCGCGCAAAATGTAACCGTAACTCTAGTAATGGGGCCCACCTCAAGCACCAGGTTGTCTGGGCGCGGTTGGGCACCTGTATTCACCCCGTGTACCACTTCATACAGGTGAGATAATTTTATAGCTACAGAATTTTATAGGAATAAAAATTTAACTGAAATTTAACTGTTTGCAATACGGCTTCTATCATTAGCTTTGCTTCGGTTGTGTGTGTACGTGATGATCATGGGCCCGGGCTGTCATGGTGAAGTCATACTTCAGCTATAAGATGACGAATTATCCTCTGCATAAATAATGCACCTTTTGACATATCATTATTCATTACAAGATTATCGTGCATGTGAAAATTTTGATGAGTGATGCATTCGCACAATATGAGATTTCCTGCTATTGTTAAACCAGACTCACTGATAGAATATGTCTCTGTGTCTCACCAGATTTTGATCTATGTATTTTGCTGCCAATTTTTGTTTGGCTTAATATTTAATGCCTCCTTTATTTAGCATTTGGATGGCTTTGAATGAGGAGTGGCCTCCGATGTGTAACATTTAGCATGTTTTGCCATTCTGAGTGAAAAGAGCACTGCTTTCTAAGCCTTAAGCGCTTGGTTGACAGTCAAGTGTGTGCGTACATTATGATATTCAGAATCAGCTCATTATGTAAACATCAACCAAGTAACTCTCACAGTTCTGCTTTACTGACTGCTTGCTCCTTGCCTGTCAGCATGGCATACAATTTGAATGGTGCTATTGAATTGAATTATAGGTAATATAATGGATTTAAATTCTGTAATTCTGATGGATGGATTAATTCATGACATTTTACGTACCTTTTTTGGTTGAGATATTTCAGCACTCCATACAATGGTCTATCCAATTTGCTCTACTCAAAAACCACTAAAGCATTCTGTTAAGTAGGACTTGTGGGTTTCAAAAAGGTTTTTGTCAAACTGTGTATAGTGAATAGTGCCCCGAAACACTGGGCCAAGATCAGGTAGAAACCTCGTAAATCTACAGTACTACTTAAGCTGGTTCTTTTCTTTAGTTTTTTGTTTTTAATTGTGGGTGTGTGTTTACAACAAAGGTAAAGCTTCAAGCATGCCTCATGTATAAAAATGTTATCTGCAGGGATATATTTTAAAATGACATTCATTCAGACGCTTTTATCCAAAGTGACGGATATTAAGTGGCTACCGAAGGTCATCAAAACAATTACAAACAGTTCAGATAACATGCAATTCTGTCAAAGTAGCAGCTATCCATAGACATGAACATCAGGTCTGGCTCACACAGTAAGCTATGGCTAAGTCTGAAGGCTAAATTAGTAAGACAGGATAAACTACAACATCAAGATCACTAGTGCTACATGAGGAAAAATTTGAACTGCACATTTTGCGACACAAGAAAGCGAGAAACGCCCCCTGCATTGCTCTTCGCATCGTTGCGTGCGTTCCTTGCGTAGAGTATGTAACAGGTGTAATAGTGTAGATGGAGAACAGCAGGGGGACCCAGGTCCCTGCGGGACTCCTGTAACAAAGGGGATAAGGTGCAGAGACAGAACCCTTCCAGGAGAGCTGGTAAGGTCTATCTGCCAGATAAGATGCAAACCAAGAGAGGGCACTCCCAGAAATGGCCATTTCAGTGTTGAGATCTGTAGTTGGCGCTTGACTGTGTCGAACGTTGCAGACAGGTCAAGGAGGTTCAGGACGGAGGAGAGGGAGGAGGCTCTAGCAGTGGCGAGTGCCTCTATCACAGCCAGGAGATCATTTTTGGTCGAATGCCCAGCTGGACTGAGGGTCGAGCAGGTTGTTCTGATGGAGAAAAGATGATAATTGGTTGAGCACTGCTTGTTCAAGAGTTTTGGACAGGAAAGGCAAAAGAGATACAGGACGAAATTATATTATCTTCTGTAACATTTCTTTATATATCTGTGCTCTTGTTTTTCTTTCCCAATTTGGAATTGTCAGTTGTGCATCTTGAGTCACAGCCGTGCACCTGCCCAAGGACGGCTACAACTCTGATTCAGCTGTGAGCGAGCCAGGCCCAGCAGGGCACTTACTGCCAATCAGAGAAAGGCGTATGCTCTTTCTTGATGATGATGACGAAGAGACTTTGAATTTAAGTTTAATTTAAGTTATCTTAGATTATATGGCCCACACGGTGAGTCCATTCATTGGCTAAGCCACTTTAGGGCCAAAATATATATATTTTTTCTTTTTCTTTCAACAAACATTGCTAAGCAGACACATAGGTATACTGTTATAAACAAATAAACAGTATACTCTAGTAGGTTGTTACCAACATAGCCCCCAACGTTTATGAAAACATTAATCCATGCATCATGCAAACCAGAACTGCAGAAGAGTTACTTGGCTGATATTTACACTGCGAAACTTTGTGGATTTTGTCCACCAGAATGTATTGGCATGCCACAACTGTTTAATATACAACACACAAAGCATACTGATACGGAATTGCCTCCATTCTAACGGGACCGTTTGACATTAAAATTTGAAGACTCCTTGAAGAGCAGAAAGCTGCTCATATCCCCTAACCACTCGAGAGTGCTGTATTTAAAAGAGCAGCAGTGACGTGCAGATTTGTTTTCTATTGTTTGAGTATGGAGGACTCTTGTGACCCTGCGCACGTCGCTCAAGTGCCGTCCTTAGCGCTGTTTTCACAGGGCCCTTTGAATCCTTTGAATAGAGCCGAGGAGAGCAGTGAGTCTGCATGTTATTTCCTGGCCCTCCTGGTGGGCCCCAGCATGGAGCTGTGCTGGCTTACACTGTCAGTCTCACCCGGAAAGATCCGCATGTGCCAAAAGCTTGCGCAAAGCAATGCTACAATATTGCATACTTTATTATACTATTATACTGGAGCAGACTCCTAAGTGGCTCAGTGGGTAAACGGGGCTGGCCATGAGTGCAGGCTGGGCTCTGTAGTCACAGGATCAAGCGCTGGCTGTGTCTTTAGCCGACTATGACTGACTTAGTCCATGGTGGAGGGACACAGCTGGCCTGTTCCTGCCATGTATGGATGGTTTGAGCCAAACAGGCTTCCTTGGGCTACCGATCGCTTGGCTCCTCTCAACAATGAACCAGGCACCAATAACCTCCCATTTGCTGTCAGTAAGAGACATGCCCTTTCTCCAGGTGGCGCTAACTGTCCTGTAGTACTGTGGTGTGGCCTGAGGGGCATGATTGGTGTTTCAAAACCTGAGGGAAAAGTAGGGAGAAACAAAATGGCTAAAATGCACTGATGTGAAATATCCGGTTTGAGACTATAGCGTATCGACTGCTACATGCAGGCAACTGTTTTTCAGTATGTTATATTATTCCCTTTTGACAATTTTGCTTAGTTCTGTGAGATTTATCACCTGTACGGAAGATGTCTCCCCTACATTGCCAGTGGAGTACTAGAAATATTGTTTGATCTAATCTGTTGAACTGTCTGCTTTCTACATCACAACTGTGGCAGACAAGATAGTATCTCATTTTTTAATACAATTTTATACAATATATAAGAAGATCATATATAGCGTTGTTAGTCCGACAATTACAGCTGCCATTATCAACCTAATCAGCAGGTTTACAACTGGTTAAGAGATGGCAGTCGTGATATGAATTGAATAATCGGTGAACTTAAAGAACTCGGTTTCAAACAACCAAGAAAATAATAGAATGACATCCTGAGCAGAGGCTTTTCAGACACTATTTTTAATATGGCCGTTGCTTTTAATAATAATAATAATAATGCCTTGCATTTATATAGCGCCTTTCTCACCAACTGGTGACTCAAAGCGCTTACAATGATGAGGGGGAAACTCGCCTCAACCACCACCAATGTGCAGCACCCACCTTGGTGGCACCAGCGGCAGCCATTTTTGCGCGCCAGATCACCACACATCAGCTTGGGAGAGAGAGAGAGAGAGAATTTTTTTTTTTTTTATTTTTGGATGATTTTTTGGTGCCAGTTCTTTTAAAGAAGAGGTTCACCTCAAACTCTATGTTCTGCCATGTTCACCATGTTCATTATTAGGCTCGCTGTCTTGTTCTAGTTCATTTGTGAGGCCTAACCATTTAAACACATGTACTGCATGTGAATGATAATGAAACAGCCCAAGGTAAGAGGCCATCCATATGAATTGGTTACAAGATTGATCTTCAGCAAGTAAATCATCAATCAATAAGTATATTTGACTCTTTTTAATGTATCTTGTTTCATGTATCTTAACTAAGAGAATTGTGCATTTGTGCCGGAATTGTGTCGTCAAAGCTGTACGAGGGCTAAATGGCTTTCTCTCAGATTTTTCTCATGTTCGGCTAGGTAGTGATTATACTACCTGTCCCCACAGTTTCTTTTTCACTTTGGAACTGATATCATGGAATTATAGCTCATGGGACTGTTGCATTTAAAAAAAAAAAAAATTGTTTTATGATCTCAGCCTCTCATGTTCAGGTCTTTAAGAGGTTGTGAAAGGAAAAGCGGATCTCTTTGGTTTAGCCCCTTTAAGTTCATGACATACCATGCGGTCAAAACTGTAAACACCCTATTTTTATGTTGCAAAAAGCAGCATCTCTGAGCACAGATCTTTATTGCAAAGGGTGATATTTCAGTGGCTGGCAGTGTACATTTTGAAGAAGTTGTGCTTGTTTGCACTCTCCCAAATTTATTGATAAGACAGCCTACAAATACAACTGGACATTACAATTTAGAAGAACATACTCTATAGGAGAAATTGTTAAAAATGGTAAACATAAGTTTACTATAGGTATCGTGTTACTTTGCAAGGTTAAGTGAATGACGTCATCGAGGTTTAATTCATATTTTGTTTTATTGAAAAATATTATCTAATTTCACCACAAATTAGCCTTTGTTTTGCACACCTAAGATGCGCAAAGGAAACAATGGTATCAAAGTTTTACATGTTTGCTTATTTTAGACTTTCCATACATAAGTAAAAGTGTTTGATCGTAAATGTCAAAGGTATGTCAGCAGTGCGTAATCCTTATAACACTGTGGCTTGCATACATGCACATCAAACATTGTGGTTCAACCGCAAGATGAAAACGAGGGCATGGTTTTCCAAAGGAAATCATTGCATCTGGAGGGCCTTTAGACAGTCACTGATTTGCTACAGTTAATTTGTGTTTTGGCCTGGCTGTTGCTACAACTTTGGCCAGCCTGTGGTTAAATGAGCTTAGTTCTCCAAGCCTACAGTTGTCTTCTTTAAGCAATGACCAATGTAGCGTAGGTGTAATTCCCAGCACATTTGAAGTGTGTGGTCTCTCTGTGTTTGGTGAAGGCTGGCAGAGTTGATGAGGTAAGGCTGCCCTGGGCCGTGAGCTGCCTCTCTGTGGGAGGAATTGAGCTTCACGACTGAGGGAATAGACCGTGAGGACAGGCGTCGTCATCTCTGCAGTGGTCCCCCCCAGTTTTTGCGACCTGAGAGGCTCTGCCATTGACCGTCTTGCGGTCTTCCACCGTCTGTTCCCACTTCACTTCGACAGACAGGCTATTTTCGTGTGGTTTGTGGTAGACAAACAGCTCCTGACCTCAAAGGTTTGCTCTCGCTCGGTCTGTTCGCTGGCCTTTTGATAGAGTTCTTGACAAGCGCATCTTGCCCTTTCTCCCTGGGACCCTGCTTGTTTTTAAGCTGAATTATTAACCAGCTCTCCTCATCTCCCGGCCACGGGCTGGTGTCCTTCACCCCCTCCACCCTCCCACTCCCCTCCATCCCCTCAACACCACCTACTGGGAAAAGGCATGGTGTGGATCAAAGGAGCACGCAGATGTCGATTTTTTTTTTTCTCTCTCTCATCTAAAGTAACAGGGAGATTAAAAATTAGGCATGCTGAGTTACCGGCTAACCCTAGAATCCTATATTCCTTTACATATACTTCTGGTCTGCGCCTGGGTCACTGTAACCAGGACTCCCCACCGAAGCTGTTTGCGGAGAATTTAGATCCTTGTCAAACCCGCCAGTCGGAATCAGCGTTTAATAAAGAAACATGTCAAATAAATTAAAATCAGTCAAAGTCCTATAAACGTAGAGGCATCAATCCATTACTCTAAGCAAGGACGTTTTTTCCCCAGCAGTTTCTCAAACTGTCCATTTGCAGTGTCCTCCGCAACCCTGACATACCATCACAGCAAACTCTGCATTAATGTAAATGTTCCCAAAAGAGGCCTGGAAATGACAACTATACGTTTCACCAGTGAACTGAACTGAACAAAATGATTTATGATGTGATGAGCTGTATTCCGAATTGTGCTGCAAGTGACCAAGAAACTTTTAAACATGCAGGTCAGTTGCTTGCAGGTTAAATGACGACCAGCATTGTAAAGCCATTAATTCCTAATCAGATCCAGATGTTCATGTGTGACAGAAATGATATTGCATTAGCCTAAAGCGTGCTTGAATAGCATTCGCCCGGTCTAGGGCCACTCTGGAAGTGCTGTCGGCTATGCAAAAAGTCCAGCAATGTGTCAAACCTGGAGAGTAATCATTCCCTGCATTTCACAGCATGGTCATTATCTTTTTAATCGCCATTTCTTGGAAAATGTATCTTCATCTGAATTTTTAGAGGATTATATTTTTTATAGTTGGATGAGTTGTATTTGAGTTGATGGCCTAAGCCTGTTGATTGTCATATTGGACCCTGTTCTTATGATACATTCTCTGATTGCTTAGTTGCAGTGACCGTTGCATAGACTGTATTTCCATTTATGACTATTTCTGCAAAGTTAACTTTTGACTTTATAGTGGATTTTTTTGTATTCTTGAATAATTTATACATCTTCTACCATTTTCATAACAAGGAGAGGAATTTGCTGAAAAACTGGGATGACTAACCTTGAGATAACTAAAATTTCAACACGTGCAAATTTAGGCTCCAGAAGAAACATGGAAATAATTAAATTTTGGGTAAGTGGATTAGAGGACACAGTTTTGGTTATTTCATTTAGCCTAAATTTTTACTAATTTGTTCTAATTTTATCCTTCTGGGCTTGCTATGTTTTGCCACCATTCTTGTTGAAATTTGGGCTGAAATCATACCTTTTTACAATTGGACAGGTAGACCTGCAGCTAACTTGTAATGCAGCGTAATGAGAAGGGAAATATAAGCTCTCTAATCGGGTAATACACAGCAAGGTTTGTGAACTAAAATAAATCTTGTATTTGCTCTGTTACTGTCCCCCGGGGAGGAAACATCCATATAATATTTTCATGAGCCATGCAGTACAATTGGGACGTGACCTTGGTGTCTGCTTTATGGCACAGATATGGAGTGTGCATTCAGAGCCATATTTTATCTCTGGATATTTTCCCATGTTTCCTGTTTGTTTTTCCAGATGCTGTCCCTTCCGATCCCAATGTGACTCAATAGAGACGTGTCACTGGGGGCTTCTTTGTGTCAGAATCTTTCAGAAATATTCTCCGTTCGTGCCAAGCTTGTCAGCATTAGATATTCAGTCCAGATAGGCAGAGAGTATAGATTGGGAACTGGGAAAAGGGAATTGGGAGAGGTTCTGGTAAAATGTAGTGAGTGCCAGGCAGGAGGCTTGACTGAAACGGTAGGGTATTTTCCCAGGGTAGCGCATTGGTTGTTTAAGAGAGGGCCTGCATTCAGAAAGCTTCATCACTGCATTCCAAACCCTGACAGAATTCTGTCACAGTAGCCTGAAATTGACTGAAATCAGTGGCGTAGTGATCTTCATCCTAGGGAAGCGTTTGCTGAGAGAGCCTGGACACGAGCAAGACAGCGAGAAGACAAAGAATACGACTGGTGATTCGTACATCTGGACCGCACTTGCATCGACCCACACGTTTCTGTTTTCCGAATAATAGGTTTGCAAACTCCTAATTGGATGCTGAAATTAGCAGGGCAGACATGAACTTGCTCTTATGAACTGTCTGTCTGAGTAATTTCTGACAGACCTCCAGACAGGGCCCTGGATCGCATTCCTTTACACATTTTTAATGTGTGTTTTCAGAGATTCAGGGCACAGGTTTTCACAGCCAGCCAAGAGCCATCAAAAAGTGCACAGCCTATGCTCAGCTTTGTTTTCCTACTGGGCACAGGGAGGAGGATGCACGCCTGGGAACCAGATCTTTCCTAATTATCATAATACAGATCCTATCTGGACTTAAGATTGGCGGAAATGCACCTATGAGAGTGGTGTGCAGCAGCTGAGAACACCTGGTGAAGTGAGAGGAGGGTGGAGCTACTTTATGTGGGGCAGACTGTGAGCACACTTTGAACGGGAGGATTGGTACAGGAGGCGTTTGCACAGCCAATCAGAGGAGAGAGAGAGAGAGGGGAGTGAACACCATGTGGCTCCTCTGGCTGCGAGGGCAGGTCAGCCAGCTCAGAGTTCTCACTTCCTCTCCGAAGGAACCTTGTGAACTAGTTCTTCTCACCTTCACCGTTTCTATAAAGTCATCTAAACATGCTACTTTTCCAAGCTTACTTAGCTCTCTTTGGTCTCCTTCTTCAACTGTACATATTTGCAATGTAAGTGTGGCTAATGATATATCAGCAGTTAAAATGGTAGTTTGACTTAATTTATGGCATATAGGGGAGAATTTTGACGTGGAATATTGACGGTTGCTTCAGAAGGGCAAAGGTCTTTAGTTTTTTCCTGGCAGTACTGGTAGTGCACAACAGGCTGATCTGATTCTTAACGACTTTACAGCTAAACAGCTTCTTCCACACATTATTCAAGGGCTGCTTAGGAGTGTCTCTTTATCCTCTAGTTATCTCCCTGTCATTCTCGAACAAACCATCAGCTAAGTGCTCCGTTTTACTTGCAAATGTTATTGTTTTTAAATTGCGTTATTAGCTTAAATCTCCTTTTTGCTGGGAGGCATTGTGAACAGTGTAGGATCCCCCGACCAGCGTCTCTCCCACACACATGCACAGCTGCTCATGCGCACGCACACACATGTGCGCACACGCACGCACACACACACAGCACACACACACAGACGCACGTACACACAAACACAGAACAGACACCCTCTATGAGGCAGAGACACAGGGGGGGAAAAAAACATAAAGAGGTATAGATTATGGACAGACACCGTGAAACAGATAGATATAATCTTGTCTTAGTGTACTCATAAACAACCCTTTAAATGGGTACCTTAATTCTAAATAAGGACATTACTCTTAAGGAGGATTTGTCACACAGAATGATTTCTTTCACAGATAGAGTAAATACATTATTACTTGAAAAGCAGACAGTCAATATCAAACTCTGTCCCTGTAAACAGCTTGTTGAAAACTGGCAAACAGGACAGGACATATCTCTGAGTGTGCACACATGCCCCGTGTTCCTTGGGCTGTTTAGAAATGATGAAATCAAAATGATGTCACTGTGCTAAATCAGATGGTTGTCAAAGAAAAGCATCAGTGCCTTACCTTGTCAATATTAAAAGTGATTAAATGTAGGGTTAGGTGCAAGTATCAGTGCACACCTATATAACAAGCCATTGGCCAATAAAAAACATCTACCTGACTCAAACAATGTACAATTAGTCCTGTACAGACTGTAATTCAACTGAGTATTGTAAAAAAAACTCTTAATACACCATGCATACACTGTCTGTACATTTGCAAAAAATAAGAATAAAAAAAACACATACACAAACATTTTTTCTTTTCTAAAAATCTGTCTGTTTGATATCTTATTGATATCTAAATGGTGCAATGTTACAACATATCTTTAACCAACATGTTTCACACAAGACTACCCATGTTTTCCTTCATTTATTGAAGTAATTTGGTACTATATTTCTTCACCTTGGCATCTTAAGAAAGTGTGGTCTGTCTGTCATTGTCGTTATGTCTGTGGGAAACCATAAAAAATGCCATATAAGTATGGGGTAACTGCAGAGGGAATACCTGCCATCCCAATTTGAAGCCTTGCCTTGTTATAAAAAGGGTGGCCAGGCCAATTTGAAATCCATTCAGTGGGTGGTCTGTCGAGCTTGATACATGGCACCGCATGTAATTGCATTGTTAGTTTTGTTCACTTGATCGTCACTCATATGTATTTATTTATTAATATTAACGAGCTCTATTATTCAGAATATTTATTACGCACAGGAACATCCCTCTGCATCAACACACTCACAAATACAGTGAATGCTCAGCTCTGATATCACCGCACAATACCTCTTTGTATGTACATGTCTTAATAGGCTAACCTTTCACACAGCTATAAAACTCTGTTTAAGAGGCTCTGAAGTATAAGCCTTAATGTCGTTAATTATTATTGTCATTTAAAAGGATGAGGGAAATAGTCAGTGGGGAGGTGAGCCTCCATTTGGGGGGTTTTACAACACCACGCTCAAATTTATGGCGTTTCTGTCTCGGGAGAGGAGCCGTGGCGACTGGTCTTGCGAAGCTGTCTGCCTGCCATCCTAGCCACTTTGTGGCAGTTCCGTGTCAGAGGCTTTTGACAGACAGCACTTGGCCCTGACGCGGCTGGTCCACAGTCGTGTAACATTTATGCTGGTTATCACACACGGTAATGTTTACATTGGTTATCACCGCGCATATTCTGTAAGGCTTAGTCTGGTTATCACCACTCACATGGTATTGTTTAGGCTGGTTAGCACACACACACACACACACAAAGACACACACACAGACAAACACACATGCTCACACACACAATAATGTTTATGTTGCTTATGACCGCACACACCATAATATGTATGCTGGTTATAACCACACACACACACCGTCATGTTTAGGCGGGTTATAACCACACACACACACCGTAATGTTTAGGCTGGTTATAACCACACACACACACCGTAATGTTTAGGCTGGTTATAACCACACACACACACCATAATGTTTAGGCTGGTTATAACCACACACACACACAGTAATGTTTAGGCTGGTTATAACCACACACACACACCGTAATGTTTAGGCTGGTTATCATCACACATGAATAAAAAAATGTGCAAAATGGCCACATTCACACCCACATTTTGTTTGTTCTGATTGTAAATTTAAAGGAAAGCTTCCCAAGAAGCGTTGGCTATGAAAATAGCACAGGTAAATAGCACATTATTTTACTGGAAAAACAGAGAATACTGCGGTGTAAGGCGCTCAGCTATTTAGTAGTTATCATGGCTGTGGGGGGAAATAAAATGTGTGTAATATAATACATATTTTTTTAATCTTTCCCTGAACTGTTTTATATGAAATAATATGTACACTGAGTTAACATTGGAGGGTAAAGAATTAAAATGATATGACTATGTTAATTCTGTTTAAACAAGTATAAACTGAGATGAAAGTAATGAAACATGAAAGCTTGGATGGGGCTTGAATGATAAGTATATTGCAGTGTCTGTATTCGTTTGCATTTGTAATTAAGTTATGGGAAATTCTGAATCAAGTATTACCAACAGACTGGAGTGTGTGTCTATCAGTGTAAGAGCACTGATACTGAGCACACTCCATGGTTATAATCACACATACTTAGACCAGATGATTTGCAGTCCACACTTGATGCCAAAATGGCAGGTTGTATTAAGAAAGATAACTGGATACTTAAGTGTCTCTTTCTCCTCCTGTTGCTATCTAAATGCACGTTGTAATGAATTAAAAGTTAATACCACTGCATAACATTCTCCTTTTCTTTGAATTCCTTTGGAAATAATTACAAATTAAATCCAATTAACACGCTAGGGTTCACATTTGTAATACTCTTACGACACACTGCAGTAGAGAATAAATTCTTAATTGGACTGGAGACAATTAGTGCGATTAATCCCCTCACAATTCAGGGAACACCGCAGGATTAAGACAATATTCCCTTTGTGTTTGATGAAAGGTTTTTGGCATTTTTTGATTCTTATCTCAGTACCAGTAAGTTTCATTCAAGTTTATTTGTCATTATTGTAACTGGCATCATATTATATGTAATGCAGTCCATTATTGAAACAAAACCTGGTGTTTGTTTCTACCAATGTAAAATTTATATTTTATTTATATTTTTAAAGGAACAAAATTTGATTTCGTAAAAATAAAAATTAAAATAGTGTAAGTCTTTTATCAATATTGTTTATTACTAGTTTGATTTATGACAATAATAATAACAATAACATGGCCACCTGTTTTTGTCCACAACACTATACTGTTTCCCAGACAGTCTGACAAAGTGTCTCAGAACCGTGAACTTTTACCCACAGCTAAAATAATTCAGATAGAATTGTGTTTCTAAAGTAGCTTCTGGCTCGCTTTCTCAAATCGATGAATGGATTTATTGATTGTAGCAGAGGTCAGCGTTTGATTTTTCTTCCCTTTTTTGTGTGTGTCTCGGATGAGGAGCTTATTTATGCCGAGAGGAGGCAAAGGTCAAAACTGAATGGCAGTTGCCGCAATCCCGTCTGACATTAGACATGGAACTGAGACTTTCCTTTTGACCAAAGAGTTTTGCCTGTGGAGGATCTCTTGCTCTGAGTCATTTCAGTCGCATGGCTGTGGGTGGCATTGAGGGTATGAGGGCAGTGGGAGGAACTAGGCCCTAGTGGTGGTTATACATGAAGGTACAGTACCCCTGGATGTGGAGTGTACAGTGATAGTGAACGACACTCAACACTGCCTTTTGCAGGCCTGCCATTCATCTTTTCGTCACTCAGTTTGGGTTTTTTTTCTTTCTTTCTGTTCAAAGGGTTGTTCTCTTTTAACCATCAAAGGATTGTGCCCTTGAATTTATTGTACCGTGTGTGTGTGTGTGTGTGTGTGTGTGTGTGTGTCCTATAGTGTGAATACGTACCTATTAATCTTCCGGAGAATTCTATAATATCAAAGGTCCACTGAGGCCATCTTGAAAGAGTCGATCTGTATTTTACATAATTATGTAATATATCTTCAGTATATCTACATGAAAATAACTTTTTAAAAGTTCTAAAAGGTGAGCATATATATTATTTTAAGCCCTGGTCAAAAGTTTATTTGGACATTCCAAGCATGTACCAAATCATCAGAACTTCGATTTACAAATGCTTGGAACATCCAACTTTTTCTGGGTTTTCATTTCTCATTGAACCACCCCAGTGCCTTTTAAATGACTTAAACACATAACTGGTATATTACAGCTGCTGAACTTACAACCGTGGAGGAACAAAATGCCAGAGCTCGGTCGCAGCCGTATTGCGTTTCATTGAATGAAAATCCAGAGAGACGGATTCAAATCTCAGCAGGTTTGCATAGCCGTTCTGCCCCGGTATCTTTTCCACATGGTCACTTCTGCCCTCTTAAGTAGAGCTCTTCCCTGCAGAGAGAACGCAGCCGAGGCACGCAAAACAAACAATAAAATTGAACGAAACGTTAGAGGGGGGTTGGATCAAAGATCAATAAAGGTGGAAAAGATGTGAACCCACCCCACCCCCCACTACCTTTGCTTTCCTTTCTGTGGTAAATACATGCATTTAAATCAGGTGCTGGGAGCCCCGGTAACAATGACAAACGATGTTGTATGTAATTTTTTTCTATTAACATAAAGTAATATAAACTGAAGGACACTAGTCTATAGAGAGAGTTAGTGGCTAATGTTCCATATCAGATGTGGACAATGTCAGGACTGAATACAGATTAGGCAGTGTCCTTCTCTCCCTGGGGGAATTAAGGTTTGACACAGAATTGGCTGCCAAGTGTATTATTATATCTTGCTGGTGCCAGTCCTGTCTTCCCTGGACTGTTAACCCTTCTTCTCTCTTGGACGCCCCTTCCCTCTTGCTCCTCCTCTTTTGCAACTTCAGAGCGGAGTCCTTCTCCTCCGTCCCCCTCCTCTCCCAGCAAAAATGATTACCAGCCACTCTGTCAGTGTGGTCGGGGTTGGAGAAAGAGGGGATGATGGAGAGCGGACATCTCTTTTCTGTCTTCTGCTCACTTTTCTGAAACCGCTGCAGTTTGGCTGGAAAGCGTTAGGATTTCAGCCCGTGGTTTTTCTGATCATTCACATGTGTTGACTTTTTTTAATACCTTTCAGACTCTAACTGTGTTGGCGCTTATCGGAATAATGTTGAGTTGACAAGGTGCTAGTTTTGCCTTTGTGGGCGGTATGCATTTTTTACCTCAATGGTGGTTTCTAAAGATATCTCACCCCATTAGATATCAGGCTGTACATAGTCTACATATGGAGAAAAAAAATTTAGTTCTAACCTGAGAATGTGTCAGGAAATAGGGAGAAATTTGTTACTTGGAATTTTTTTTTAAAATGGCGGTGCAGTTGACAGTGCATCTGTTAGACTGATTATGGAGTTGTCACTCCATTCATGAGTGCAGTTATGCTGACCATGATTGTAACTCTGGAGAGAGAAAAAAGGAGACATGCGAATTCACACTGAACAGTTTGTTAGCACACCAAGGTCAAAGAAGCACAGGAGAAACGCTGAATTTCAGCTCACTCAAATACCCCCTCTAGTACTGCTTTCGGTTGTTGTGAACCAAAGAAAAACTGAAAATAAGTAAGGAACAAACAATGGGCTTTACTGACAAACAAGAGTGACGACACTGCAGTGAACGAAATGAGGAAATCCCCAACATGTACTGCGCACAGTCCATATGATGAATTTAGTGCACATGCAAGCTGACAGATTGACGGCACGGAACAACTGAGCCTTCCGACTAATCTCACCGCAGTGCAATATGGGTTAATATGGTAGGCGGTCGTCCTTTGCTGGTTGTGTCAGAAAACCCAGGCCAGTTTAAAATGGGGGTTTTTGTTCCCCCGGCCTGGGGTGGTCTGTTTTTAGCAGCCTCGGTTGTGGACCTTTTTTTCTTTGGGCCTAAGCTCACCAGAGTGAATATGCATTAAGCCTATACCGAGGTCAGAATTTCCGTGTGTGGTATTTTGTGGGCTGTTCTCGAAAGCATATACAGTATCATTTAAAAATTCATTTTCTGCTTATTTTTTCTTGATACTTAATCTTTAAAGGGATGGAAGAGCCCGTTTATTTTAAAAAACTCATTTTTAAAATTATATATGCACTTTTAATTTATATGTGAAATTCCAGCTTTGGTGAGGGGATTCTCCTCAAGACAAAAATCTTGGCCTGTTTTCAACATGACTTTTTTCATGGAACTAAAATGTAATATTACCATACTATTTATTTATATTGAAATTATATTTTATTTATTTTCAGCCTCTTTGTTAAATTAATTATCCACATGTTATTCATGTTATGTTGGTTTTCTTTTGTCATTTATTGTAGCTATCAGCGTATTTAATGAACACAAAAGTAGGGTTTTTTAGGGTTTCTTTTCTTTTGAAGATTTCTGGAGCGTACTGTACATCTGTATCGTTTTCTTTGGAGAGCCATCGAGTGGTGAAAGCAATGCCTCTAACACTTTTTAAATGTTTGAATTTGACGGATAAAGCCCACGGAGCAAAATGCATGGACATACTGTACATGGGCTCAAGTAGCTGGTGCATGAGACATGTTGTAAGTTCATCTTGCCAAAGTTCATCAATTGACAGAAATGAGTCATTATTTTTTTTTTTGTGAATGTGTAGGAAAAACCATTCAGAGAACATTCATACCTGTGCTGTTGTTCATATTTGTTTTATTTTGAGTAAACATTAATGAATGAACATGATTTGTAATAAAAAGGTCAAAAGTTTGAATACAGACAGATTTCTACTTGCACATATTTTCCTTCAATTTATTTTTGATCTATTGGTGATCAAAATTTTGAGAAGGAATTTAGATTATTATTTGCCTTTTTATTCATTTCAATTCCTTAGAGTAAGAATACTACCTAACTAAAGCATATCATTGCCTCAATTCTTGACATAATTAAATTCTAAAATAAATACAGGCCCTCTAAGGTAAATGACTCACAATCACTGTTCGGTAGGTAGAGAAACGCAGAAGTCGGCTCATTTCATAAGATTCTCGGATCTTTCTTGTTGGTGAGATTCAGCTTGTTTATGCAGAGTGATGAGGATGTGCTTTTATGACAAAGGAGTTCAATGGCTTCATGGGTAAATTGAAGTAGTTCCTGTTGTCTCAGTTGCTGTACTCATTGCCAAAATCATCTTAGCGAAGGGGTAAAAGCCATCTCAGTTTTATTTAGCAATTTATTATTATAGTTCTGTAGTATGCACTCACTGCATTGTACACTCATCGGCAGATGTAATGGATGGTAAAATAACATGAACAATGGCACATTTGGCTCAAATCTATTTTCATACTAGAAATCACCTAATGCCAATTAATGCCTTAGCAGCTGCAGTACATTCAATTAAAAATAAATAAATAAATGGCCCCATTTCCCACTGCTGTAAATAACGCTGCCAGTGCCTAGCAGTGTGAGCCATGCCAGGTCTTAGTAGAAGCACATTAGCGTGCTCATTGGAAGCTATCGGTTCCACTCGGTACCCTAGCCTGCTGGTAGTAAAACCAGGAATGGCATACACTGCTACCCATTGTGTGTGCTATTTATATCCCGACTATTCCCGCTTGCCTGCTTAATGCCACAAAGCACCAGACTCTGCTTCTGTGCATTATAGGGAACCTTACTGGCCTGTACGGAGAGAGACGTGAGGCATGACTGGTCGGAGTAGGCTACGTGAGGACCCCTGTGTCTCAGTGCAGTGTGCAAGCGGAAATGAATGCAGAGGCAGGGAGGGGGGAGGAGGGCGTTAACGAGCGCCCCACCACCAGCCTGAGCTCTTTAACCTCCACCAACGCTCATTAGCTCATTAAGACGCCTAGCGATTTGTTTAGTTTCCTCTTGTTTCTGTCATCCAGTCTAGAGTGACATCGATAAAACCCGCTCACGTTCAACTTTCCCTTTTTTCTTCTTCTCCCTCTCAAGATCCCACATGTATTATTCTTGGACCTTATTGAGCAGTGGAAATTGAGGGGAAAAAGTTTAATGAGTTGTGGACTCAGGAATGCATTTTAAAGACTTTGGAATAAGATTCATGGTTTCAGGCGTTCAACTTGTTTTTGTTTTTTTAATATCCTGTGTTGTGTTTCAAACTGACAGACCAGAGTCCGAGTTCTCTTTTCTTTTTTATTCAGTCGACTATTTCTGTACTTTTCTGTCTTCGTAGGATTAAACGAACAAGAACACCATGTTGCCACATAGGGACGTCACATTTGTGGCTCTTTTCACTGCTTTGTCTACATTTGCTTTGTTTGGGGTTTTAATGAGCAATCTTTCTGACTTTAAAATATATAAAAATAAATAAATAAAACAATCCTGATTTGTTTTTCTTATGTCTCAATTTATGAAAGGGCCAATCATATTCAAGCTGCCTGACTCACTGCAATGTTTAATCCGTTTGGGAGTGTGCATAATTTTCAAAGTGTGGGCTTCTAAAGTGTGTCTTGCCAACCGCTGCTTATTTTTACTCTGAAGTCCATCAGCTGAGACATGCAGTTATTGTGCCAGAGGAGTGTACTTCATGTGCGCTCTGCTGGCCCCTCATTGACCAAAGGAGCCAATCCTGCGTGATGAGACGGATATCCTTGGTGACTGAAATCAGCCCGTGACTCATGCTGCTACACTGAAAACCAGTGTTCTTGCTGGGCCAGCCCTCCAACAACCTTTAAAACCTTACTTTTTCAATGAAAGGGCTTTTTAATCCTTTATTAAGGAGAAGGGCTGAGGTGTGTGTGTGTGCGCTGATTCTCTGCCCTGGGTTCCATTATTTTGGTGCCCTAAAATGGGGGGTGGGGGGGTGGGGGGGTGGGGGCTATATGTAAAAATGGCTACAATTGCTACACGGTTCACCTGATATGGATGTAAAAACCCTCAAATTAAAGCTGAAAGTCTGCACTTTAACCTCATAGTCACTGTTCCATTTCAAATTTAGTGTGCTGGAGTAGGCCTACAGGGCCAAAACAAGAAAAAATGTGTTTTATACCCCAATTTGGAACTCCAAATCACAGCTATGAGCCTGTCCCAACATTGCAATAGCCTAGGTAATTCTGAGGTGCAGATCTATTGGCCCAGGCCGATAATATCACCAGGACACAATGCCGAGAGCTCAGCTAGTTCAAGGCCTATAACTCAGCTCATCTAATGCCTAGAGCTCAGCTAGTCCAAGGCCTAGAACTCAGCTAGTCCAATGCTTAGAGCTAAGCTAGTCCAAAGTTTAGAACTCAGCTAGTCCGAGGCCTAGAGCTGAGCTAGTCCAAGGCCTAGAGCTCAGATAGTCCAAGGCCTAGAGCTGAGCTAGTCCAAGGCCTAGAGTTCAGCTAGTCTGAGGCCTAGAGCTCAGCTAGCACAGAAGATTATAAACAGTAGGTCTGTTTCACCACTGCACTAGTGACCGACATCGCTTTCCCGCTGCCTTCAGAGGTAGCCAATTCCTCTGTCGTTTCTTCTAGCTTGTAGAGCCATGCACACTCTGTTGAGGGCTTGGATCCAGAAATTGGACCAGCAAACTAGGTTTAATTGTTTGCAGATTTGAAACTCTAATTCAATCACAATTCACCACTTTGCAGAGTGCTGGCGTGCAAGCTACCCCATATAATTATTCTATCAGTTAATCTTTCATAACCCTCACTGAGCAGAAATTGTGGGCTTCATGTTCTGGACCAAGCAACAGAGTGTCTTGCTCTGCTTTGGATTTTAAATCCATTAAACACTAAAATAAGTTGGATTTCCAAAACCATGAACAAACTCTGGGACCTTGGAAAGAAACTCAGATGCTGGCCATGGTCGTACAATGTTCTCTCCTTTTCACCACTTTATATAGGAGAGTGTTGGTGACCTAATTCCATTAAATCAATAAGAATAAAACATTTGTAACAGCTTCATTACAATTATGCAACCTTTGTGTATCAGTTGTGCTAATTTCTGATAAATCAGGCCGTTTATCTGAGAACGCCCTCGGTCAAAATGTCAATGATAAAAGAAAGATACTCATTCATAATCTCTGTTCTAGTCTCATTCTGTTCTCCTCAGACTTGTGTCGCGCTCCTTAGTTTTACAGGGCTCGGCTGCGCGCATGCCACCTTCTGTCATAACGTCCAAACATTGTAAAAGTGTTTACGATGTGGGCTGACACACGGGAAATTCATGAGTGCAATGAACCGTGCCTAAACCTTCCATTCTGGAGGTAGGACAGAACGCTAGCGAGAGGGAGAGAGAGAGAGAGAGAAAGGAAGAAAGAAAGAAAGAGAGGGAGGTCTCTCTCCCATGCGAGGACTGTACTGCCCCTTCTTTCCTGGCACACCTTTACCAGAAGCCTGCTGTGAAAACGGCTTCCTCAGACCATTCCTCTCTGTATTGTTTCACATTGCAAACTTCCATTCAAGGGTTTAATTTTCACATTTAGTAGGCCAAAAGAGTAATGAAATCATACCAAGCTATCCTGCTTTGTGTGGAGCTGGTTGTGGTGGTGATCATGGTGAGCACCCAGAGTCAGTTGACCTGAATGCAGAAGCTCCTGTAAGTCATTTGCCTACGGACAGGATGACAGCAGGAAAGTTTTTCTGTGGGTTTGGGGGGGACGTGCGAGACGCTGCGGCCTCTGCATGTCAGACCCGCCACGACTCCAGTTGCAACACACTTAAGCCCTAATTGCCACTGTGCATGGAAACGCACTGCACTGTGATGATGCTGGTGTTAGGAATTTCTGCATAATTGTACCCGTAGGTACTGGCATCACACGGGCAAGACTATGTGGGTAGAGGATTATGTTTTTTCCCCCCCTACGTGTATGCTTACATGAGCCCTTATTGAATTTAAGAGAAAGGTAATTGACAGGCATTATTTAAGATTTCATGTTTCCTACCCCGTGCCTTCAGCGTTAAATGAAAGCAGGCTTGTTGGATTAAGGGTGAGGAAGAGGATGACTCTTGGTCTATTCAGTCTGCAGTGAATCATTGTCATCCATACCTCTGATACTCGGTCACTCCTGTTTGAGTTTCAAATAGGCTGTTCTTCACTAAACTAAGGCAAGAGGGAGGGCATTTCAGCGTGGTTTTTCTGACATCAGAGATGAGATGTGGAGATGGCGGCTGACGTCACAGCTCAAATGGAACCCGGCAAACGTCAGTTTCCAGGGCTGTCTGTCACTGAATACCTTTTTCTACACTGTATTTTGGCCTGGATTGAATAATTGGGTGTACCATTTTCTGTACCATTTTCAGACATAGCTATCTATAGCGGACTCGAGTAGCATGTACCATAGGAAAAATAAAATAAGCTAAAATGTCATTATTTTAAAGAATGATCAGGTAGTACTATACACAAGTACAACCTCTAGAGGCATAGCATACAAGCTGCTTTAGAGCTATTTGAAGAGTATTTTCTTGCTTTGGACCACAAACCCCCGAATGCCTCATACCAGCCATTGTAAAGCTCGCAGATAATCAGAAGTTTATGAAAATATCAAAAATAGTCTTCATCCACAAAAAACTGTCTCAGCCAATCAAAAACCTACGCAAAAACTAATAACCCCAGAAAGTGAATTATCTCTTTAAAGACTGAAAGTTATTATGCATACCCATGATGTAGCATTTAACATTGTGAAATTAGTTTTACAAATGTCACTTAAATGAGTAAATAATTTAATAAATGAAGAAGGTTCAAATATAAAATCAACAGCTTGTGTTAGTCGGTGGTATATTTGCTTTTATTTAAATCAAGGAAACAATTTTGTTCTTGTCTCCTCATTCAGGGTTTATCCTATTCTCAAATGATTTGCCCTCCAGTTGGACAACATTATTTTGTGCTCTTTTTTACCCAATTAGGGTTGACAAAACTCTTTTAGATAAAGCTTGTTTGAACAGGTAATGATTAGGATTAGTATTACATGCTCTTATTTAAGGTATTGAGCTTTATAAAGTCTGGTCCGTCTTTATGCAATTAGTAAGTAAGTGGGCAGTAATAACTCGTCCTGGGAGACAGCGAACAAAGGTTTTCAGTGGGCAGATGCTAATTGCTTTCGGGGACCCTTATTTTTCGAAAGCTCTGATGACGTTAACCCTTCTTTTCATAATTTTGATTTATCCAATCATCCATGTTATTGTTTAGAATTTTAGCAGAGGTCTCAGATGATGGAGGAAATATGGAGTGGGCAGGATAAACGATAGAAAACGAGGAGTGCGATGAAGGGATCATAAAAGGGTAAAGGTTTTGTTGAAAAGGCTCTTCTTGTGCTACTTTATACTGGGGTTTCTCCATTTCGATAATGAGGTGGAGAGTGGAGGTGTCTATTCAGGATCTGAGTCCAGAGAACACTGTAGAACCTGCTCTTCTCATCACACTCCCCCAAAAACAACACAATCCAAGAGCACCCTGCTCTTTTTTAAATTATGCATGATTATTCTTTTTCTCCAGTTACCAATCCGCTTTAGCTGGAATTCCAGGGTGGCTGTGTGACCTATTCACGTTCCCTCTTGTCCAATGAAAACCAGCCCAGAGTTTCCAACAGGAAGCTGTCAGCATTTCTTGACTCTATTGGCAGGAAGTGAGGCTCCTAAGGGCCCTGCGGGGAACCATTCCCTCCTTTTCTCAGCGACTAGCATGTAGACAGCGAGCCATAAGGTGATGGGTGTGATCATTTAACATGGTTTCTGCACTACCAACCACTTATTCATGCAAGCTGTATGTTCCCTCTGGTACAAAATTACCATCCCAGCTTTATGACTCTTCTTCCTAATGTTGCTTATCACTTTTGTCACAGGCATAAGATCACACCAATGGTGCATCTTATCCTTTTATTCCTCTTTCGATGTCCAAATACCCATGGGCTCACAGCTTTATTTGCCTGTGTTAAAATCATCTGTGCAATTTAATGGCTTTGATATAACATTCTCATGTAAATTGTGGAACTGGTAGACCACTGGATTTGGCAGATGGCTCTGAAATCGAAACCAGACAGTAGTCCCATTTTTCTCTTATTCCTGAGCTGTAGATGAAATTACATTGATGGTTGCCAGTGAAGTGTTTCCTGTTATTACACTATTTCTACAGCAGTTTTTAGTTTTTGCCGAAGGGTGCATTTTATATCTAAATCATGGGATATTGAATTAATGTAAGTAGTAAAATATTTTAATTTATAAAACAATTTAAGCATTTTGTGCCCTGTTTGGAAATGTGTCGAAATGGCCTGAACTGCCATGTGTTTTTATTTGACTATCACTATGACATTTATGAATTTGTAAACAAAATCAACTTCCTATTTTTTGGAAAATATATAGCATATTATAACGTAAAGTACAGTTTTTTTTATCGCCAAGCAATATTCTCACAAATGTGTTTCTCATTACTATTGTTGCATACTAAATGTAAGCAGGTGAAATATAGGAAGCTGAGGATGGTGAACAAAGGAAAATGAAAATTGAATGTAGCTTCTTAAGAGGTTAATGATAGATATAAATAAATAAAGAGAAACGGTATAGCAGAACGTTGCAGCGGTCAGTCACACTGCAAGGCTCAGTGCTCTTTGTGATAGAGATAGCATTAGCGCTAGCGCTAGCATTGACTGCGTAGCGAGCGGTGTGGAGGTTGGGCCTCTTCTGTGCCCCCAGCAGTAGTTTATCTTGGGCGGCGAGGATGCGTGTGCCGGGGGGTTGTAGGGGGGTGGGGGTTGTAGGGGGGGTGGGTGTTGCAGGGTGTGGGGAGTGGTGGCCAGGGGCCCCTGCCAGCTGCCTGCTGCAGCACCACTCCATTAGAGGGTGTGCTAACCTTGCAACAACTGGGTGACATCCTCATTTTTCACCTGGCCTCTCCCTCCCTGACTGTACCTTCCCAGTTGCGCCAAAGGTGAAGAGGTGCCTGTCGGCTGTGTGTGAAAGGGAGAAGGAGACTAATGTGCCGTGCGAGTCAAAGGATTTTTAACCTGCAACACCTTCTCCTGTGATATCTCATGTTCAGGGGTCTCACGTTGATAGTTGGTTAACCGCAGCACTGTTGAAATTCAAAGGCACGCAGAAAAATTCAACATTTCACACGCGCCAGTTCGTTTTCAGTTACCCGTATTTGTTTATAAGCATGAAAGAGTGGAAAAGTCCACATAAACGCATAAAGTCTAACCAGTGCAAAAACAAGCGAAAAAAGAACAGAAAATATTATTTACATATTGCACATGTATATTTATAACTCGAGAGCTTTATTGAATCCTCTAAAAAATCACTTCAACCTCAGCATGTATATTAAAATATGAGATGCAGGCCTCTGCAGGACTCAGACTGAGAGAATGTGCTCATGAAAGAAACATAAAAGGGGCTTTGCACTCGGTTATTGAAAGTGTCTCTTTATACCATGTGCCTGGCTCTCCCCATCGCTATTCTCTTTTGATCTACCCTTGTCTCCCTTCACTTCATGCACCGTAAAGCAGAAGGCCATCAAACCCAAACTTAAAACAATGTGTAAATTTAATAGAAACATATCCCTTTTCCCCCTAATGTAATTCCCTTGTGCGGTGCCTGGCCGGATCACTGGTGTGTACGGGGCTGTTCACTTTGATTTGGCTGCGGAAGCTGGCATGTGAGTCGATTGGAAGGGGCACTCTGGCGTCCGGGAGTGCCCCCCTGGGACGGGATGGCTGCCGCCTTGTTCTGGCCCTCTACGGCTCACGCGCCTCGTCCTCCGGCGCCGTTCCTGCCCGTGCCGGCCTCGGCACCCCGGACTCTCTGACTTCGGGTTACTTTGCAGACTTATTCGTTGTTGTTCCTCTCCGGCCCGTCCTGGTTCGCAGGAGATCCTCAGTGCGCTTTGTTGACCCACAGGTGTGGAATGTCTGTTCGCCGTGTTTCTTATCTCTCCCCCTGTCTCTTCCCTTTCGTCCGCCGATCGGTTTTTCTGAGCCGTGCCCCCTCCTCCGGGGTGATTTTTCTCACGTGAGGGCCGAGCCACTGGCCGTCGGAAGAGACGCTGTGTGACTGTGTGTGGGGTGTAGGTCTGCTCCCACACACACACTCTGATTCCATGTCACACAGCACCTCTCTCACTCTCTCTTTCTCTCGCTGTCTCCCGCACACGCACACGCACACGCACACACAAACACACACAGTCCCTGACCCCATGTCACACAGCACCTTTCTCACTCTCTCTTTCTCTCTCTGTCTCTCTCTCTCTCACACACATACACGCACACACACACACACACTCCTTGACCCCATGTCACACAGCCTCTTTCTCACTCTCTTTTTCTCGCACACACACGCATGCACACACACACACTCCCTAATCCCATGTCACACCGCACCTCTCTCTCTCTCTCTTTCACACTCTCTCATACACACACACACACACACACTGTGCCGAGTCTGCCTGCGGTTCTCTGATGCCCTGTACACTTTTGCCCTCCTTCAGAGATTGTTTTCTCGCTGTTGAACAGAAGGACTCATTGGATATGGTGGGCTTTATGCTATCCATACACATCTCATATACATGCTGTTCTTAATTACCAAGCGCATGTATCATTTGGGTGAAAAGTAAATGATGTCCTGGAGCATTGGATCCTACTGCGAGGAAGTGAGAAACAATGTGTGTTTGTATGAAGGAGAAAGATATCAGTTACCACAATCGGGGGTGCAAATACATAAAACCTTAAATTAAAATGAGATCCCCCGTACTCTGTTCAATTCTCCCCCTCTTTTTAATAGCCCCCTTTCTCCAAGACATTAAATCTGAATCTTCTCCCCTGCTGCTTCTTAATTGTAATAACCTGTGACCTCCACAGTGGATTCATATCTATCTATTGTATTGCTGCAGAAAAACACACCTCATGTTTCTTTATAGATTTTGTTTCTGTATGTGTGTGTGTGTGTGTGTGTGTGTGTGTGTTTATGATTTTACTGTGGTAAATAGCTGTGAGTAGTAATCTAAGTACAAGCTAATTGCCACTGCCAGTTTTTAAATTGAACATGTAAAGATTAAAGAGCGCAAGGGGGAGGGGTCATTTGTAATGCTCACTCATGATTTTCTTGAATCCCTTACGTTGATACTAGTTCCCATTAATGCAGGTGTCTGATGATCAAGTGCGCTGGCGCCTCATTCGCTTGTAACAGTTTGCCAAAGCGTCTCGTCTTTTAACGCGCCGGCGGAATTCGCCGCGCCCGGGTTTTACTCTGATTTATTTCTGTTGGTTGCTTTTTTGTACATAATCAATCTATGAGAGGGATTATGCTTTTGAGGCAGCCCGGGGAAAGGGGATAGCGCACCTTCCCAAACAGACCTGTGGATGATTAAATGGATGTAATATATATTCCCACCATTTGGTTCCGTGTGTTTTGTGTTGCATTCGTTTTCATCCCGAATGTCTGTGTTATCCATCATACAATAGCGTGATGAATAGTGGTGTCCTTCATGAGCCAGCTTGGACGTGTGCTCATTGTACCCTTTCGCAGCGGGAGAGTGACGGGCCGGCAGCGGCTTCGCGAATTCTCAATAAGTGAATGAGAGAGGTGAGTTATAAAAGGCCGAATTACAGCGCACGTTACTGCAGCTCCGCCTCTTTTGAATGCACTTATGGGGGAAAAAAAGAAAGTTAAGTCAGGACGTGACACAAAAAGCTGAGGTATATAAGAGGAAACCCATAGCTGAGGTATATAAGAGGAAACCCATAGCTGCGGCATAATGTAATATAGTCCTGAAATCAGTTCATTCCAAAGGAGTATGCTTTTACACGTGTAATCATTTGTAAAATATTTGAGATATTATTAGAAGCTGTTTAGGTTTTTTATGTAGAAAGTAGTGAATATTTTTTTCTCACTGTAGATTTCAATTATTGTCTAAATATCTTCTAAACATTGACAGAAAAGTGCAGTCCCCAACCTTAATTACTCCAAAAACAAAAAAAAGACAAAAATGAACAAAAAAATGATTTTTTTTTAACATTGCCATCGACAAATAAGATTCATGTCTGCAGTTTCAGTCTTTGTCGCATATAGTTAATTCTTCAGAGAAAATGATCTTTGCCCCTGTTGTCGTAGTAGTAATTATTGATGATGCTTGTAGTTGCAGCACAAAAGGTGGAGTGTTAATATAAAAAGGGAATAACAGAATGAGATCACTGTGTAGAAATGGAGATATGTGCGTCTTATCGTTTTAGTCCCGTCTCGCAGTGCCAGAGCTTTACAGGCCAGTTTAATTTGGAGTGCATTGTGCAGTTTTTTCTCTCTCTCTCTCCCTGGTTTGCGCTCGTAAGGAACAGTAAAGCTCATTGTCCAGCCCTGCTTCGCAGTCCCTCCACACTTCCACACACATTCATATAGGAAAATGAATGCATGCCCGACCTCCACAAGATAGAACTGTGAAAGTAATACACTGGATATATCTGTGAGGGAGCGATATTGCAAGCTCAGCGCCTATTCGCGCATTTACAGCCGCGGCCAGCGCTTGAATAAGCGCAGGAGGCTTTAGAAAGTCACTGAATTGTTTTAGGCCACGAGATGATTCCAAACAAAAGGTGCGATGTAAGCAAAATCATTTTAAATCTTTGAAAAGTGCCAGTTATCTCCTTTGTCATAATAAGAATATAAATTGAGGTAGAATTTTATGATAAAAAATTGAGCTTATCAGACCTTGGTAATCCCTTTATCTGTAGACTGGCCATCATGATAAGGTCCCATCGGTTAATGTAATGGATCTGATAAAATCTTATTTTTTCCCCCTCCTTTTTTTCCCCCCCAAACATTATATTTTGGCAAAACAATACAATTAATAACCCTCAAGCCCAGAGCACATACATATAGGCTGCATAGTTTAACCCAACACACCACACAGCACAAGAAATGAAAGCATTTGTAATGGGATTTCCAAGTCCTATATGTAAAGCTGAAAGAAAACTGGTTTTCATCAGTTGTAGATGTAAAAGTAAGCCTTTTAATAAGGGGCTTAGTATACAATGTGGAAGGTCCACAAAATGGATAATCTCTTGATTATTCACTATCAGGGCAGCATAATCTTTATAAGCAGGCTTGATGCCTCTATGCACCCGGTCCACTGGTGAACTGCTGATTGAGTAAAGTACCTGATTCACAAGCCGGCAGAGAGACCCGCTGGACATGGGGCCGCCAGGACACTGCTGCGTTCTGCCGTTTGGGAGGAAGCGGGATATTCCCACCTGGCTCTCCGGCCACTGACGATGGGTGTCCAGGGGATCAGGGAAACGGGGAGCCTCTCGAGGCAGCGCCATCATTAGACGGGAGTGCGCGGAGACACCTCATCCGTCAGGACGGCCGTCTCTGCCCCCAATGCCAGCAGTCACTTAGAGCCCATAGAGGATTAAAGCAGCCCACTTGAGACTCTTACCCTTGGAGGCGTACTGTCCCACACAGAGGACAGGTCACTGCACCCCCGGCTAATGGGATTGTTTTCTGCGATATGAGACGTGGCTTTGAACGGGTTAAGGGCCCTGTAATAATGCACTGACTACTGAACTATCGCTAGGTGACTGCACTGTAGCCCACAGCCTGCTTCGGCTACAGCAGGAAGTTCATAAATAAACACCCATTGGCTGGGTCCACGGCCGCACATGCCCCACCTCCTCTCTGTATTTTACACGCAGTGTGCGAATATATTGGCCGTCCTCCATACTTTGTTTTTGATTCCGTGAAAGCACGCTCACCTGCTCTCAGTGTTTATCTCCATTCAGTCTTACATTTAGCTGAAATACATTTGTGTAACAGCATTGCACAGAGAGGCCTGCAGAACTGAACAGTACCCCCACGTGATGTGAATGTGAATATAATTTATGATGAAGGTGTGCATTATACAGTGACCCAACTACAGGCAGCTTCAGGTGGTCCCCATATGCACTCCCCGACCTTGTAATGTGCTCCGGGAGGGGGTCCGACGGGCGGGCGGGGAGGGACAGGTGTGCCCGGCGCTGGGTTGCTGAGTGAGCGTCAGTGTGCCACGTGCGTCTCCGCGAGCCTGTGCGCTCACGTGGGCGCGGCCTTCCTCCCTTCCGCTGTGTTTGTCTGGGTGCATGTGTTGTCTTGCGGGTGCCCTGACAGACTTCAGTACAGAGCCATGCTGCGCCCTTTGCTTTTGAAATTACACTGCAAAAGCCAAAAAAGTCCATCTAAAGAAGTATTTTTTCTTATATTTATAATCTTATTTCTCTTACTTTTTTTTTGTTAATTAGATATCAAGATTTGCCAATTGGGTAAGACAGTTTCACTTCACAAGCAAAAAGTAACTTAAAACAAGCTAATATTTTGTACTTGAGAGGAGAAAAAAAATATTTTAAGCCTCATTACAAGACTACAACTCTTGTGAAGACAGACTTTTTTTGCCGTGTAAATACATAGAGTATATACAATAGCTCTTTATGAACAATGCTGTGATATGATTATTATAACATTATAAACAAATATTTTTTTGATCATTGTCTTTTCAATTGTATCTTTGACCATCTCACTCTCACATACTGTATATGTGCCAAGCATTGTCACCTGTGATTTAATCAAGTCTCTTTGCAAAGTAAGGGAAGATAAATTCAACAATTACTGTTATTCTCTCCTGTAGGGGTCAGGATTATCTACCGCTGAAATGACTCACATAAACCCTCACCCCCCCCACACATACACACATACACACACACACACACACACACACACACACAAACACACATGTACAGTATGAAGGCACATTTGGGGGGAAAAACATGCATGCATGCACACCATATGCCATACATTTCCAGGGCCAGATGACTTATCTGGTCAGTGATTAATCATATACAATCTTTTGATATGGAGGAGAAATAAAATAGCTGGGGTTGAAGGAATGTTTTGTGACAGTGTATGTTGGAAAATATAATTAATCTTGGCTGTGTACTTGCATTTAAAGCATTTCAAAGCAGAACTCTCCACCACCTGCTGGTTTCATGAGTGAATATGCTGCCCACCATCACAAATCCTCTACATGTTTCAATATGCATCTTGGCTGTGCTAAATGCTTCTTCGTGAACACGGTTATACGCTTCACAAAGTAAAATCTTCATAATTATTCCGTAGGCAATTGCAGAGTTATGGGGTGACATTTGTTCTTGGTGTTGTAAGTTTTTTTTCTTTGTTAAAAAAGCTGTCTGTATCAAAGCTGAATATTCATAAAACAATTGCAGTTGAAGTGATGTTAGCTGGAGATGTAAAATGTCCACAGGGGATTATCTCTGTGCCGAGGGTACTTCTTACATCTAAAACTTCAAGGACACCCTTTAATTTAAAGATCTACTATAAATGATTAATTTAATATTTATGAATATTTTAAATCTGCTAATAAATTATCACGTATGCTATTATGAGCTACACATATCTGCAAATCCATGGCTCTAGTTCTGTCAAAAAAAGTGTATACTTACCCACGCCTTGCGAGGCCTGTCTTATGTGGCTTGTTTTTTGACATTTGATTTATGTTAGTATGAAACCATTTTCATGCAAGCCATTATGCAATCTATAAAAATGTGTGGGTTTTCAGAGAGCTAGGACCTGATGCTGCATTGGTAGCACACAAAGTGGATCTTCTTCATAAATTCCATTATGCTATACATTGCAGCAGAGCTAAAGGTGCCATTGGCTAATAAAGGGAGAGGGTGCCGCTGTGAATCCTATTAAAGTGTAAAACTGCAATGTGCTGAACAGACGCTTGGAGCCTTCCACAGGGCCAAAATACTGACATCTCTCACACAACAGTAAATACAACACTCTCACACACCCACTCAAAATACTGACATCTCTCACACAACAGTAAATACAGCACCATTCGCAACGCTGCCACACTGCCCACTCAAAATACTCACATCTCTCACACAGTAAATACAGCACCATTCACAACACTGTCACACTGCCCACTCAAAATACTGACATCTCTCACACAGTAAATACAGCACCATTCGCAATGATGCACACTCAAAATACTGACATCTCTCACACAGCAGTAAATACAGCACCATTCAAAACACTGTCACACTGCCCACTCAAAATACTGACATCTCTCACACAGTAAATACAGCACCATTCGCAATGATGCACACTCAAAATACTGACATCTCTCACACAGCAGTAAATACAGCACCATTCAAAACACTGTCACACTGCCCACTCAAAATACTGACATCTTTTACGCAGTGAATACAACACCATGCACAAAACTTAAGGATACCCTGATATTTTGTACATGATAGAAAATACTGAGGATTGATCTTGTTTTATGACAGACATCGTTTATGTGGAATGCAGGCATTTGATTGGTCTGAAAAAATGTAGTTTACAACCTAAATTCACCTAGGTTTCACTTGCTCCCAAAAACGATCACGATTATTGAATTACCAGAATATACATTTAAAGTAATTTTGTTACAAAATGTCCTCTCAGTGCTCCCCTTCTGTTGAACTTTTGTACTTGTAGGCAGGTAGCCTGCAGCTTCAAGTGTCCCATTGTTAGAGCACTGCAATGTATATTAAGTATACATTGTTAAAAATAGATCTTAGCATTTTATTAATACAGGTTTGACCTACAAAGGCTATACAAGCACTTTAATGATTAAAACCCAAAGTACTAAATAATAAATTATAAGAATTTGTAAGAGTCATCCTCTTGAAATTAGCTTAGTGAATTTTCTCCTTATCATAATTAATCGGAGTGGGTGTCTAATATGGACTGCACTGACTAAAATTATGCGGTGCCGGCAGAGATAAGAGAAGAGGAAGAAGGTCTCCTTATTTCACATTTCAGGACAATTACCTTTAATTTTAATCAGGGGGAGCCTGATAGGTAGCTGGGATTTGCGCAATGTGGTCCATAATGGTAAGTCAGGGCAGTGTCAGGAGATCGCCTGGCGGAGGTCACTCAATGCCGCGGCGCTTGCCCGCAATCTCATCAGAACCCCACCCCACCCAAGCCTCCTGCTCGCCAGTCTTCGGCCCCACCGCATGTCCTCACATTAACACGCCTCCACCATGGGATGCCCTCCGCAGGACAGCGGCTATCCCCTGCGTCACACCATCGCGTCCTCTCGAAAAACAGTCGAATTGCACGCGCCCCAGTGCTCGCCCGAACCGCGATTGACGCGATAATTTCACGGTGATGTTTATTTCGTAATTATTTGTCTCTGCTTTTACATGCGTGCGAGTTTATCCGTAAGCCTTACTCTCATTTAAATCAATGCGAGGGCTGTGTGCACCGCTTTTTACTCTCAAACGCGGAAAGCACAGATTTTTAATTAGGGACGGGGCAGACGGTGTCTGCAGGGACTGCTGTTGCCGTGTTTGCAGAAGCAGTGTTCTGTTGCCCCCTATGTAACGGACAGTACACAAGGGCTTCCTCTCTGAACATGCATGTCAGACCGCTCATGGAGTTTGTGAACTAGTCCTGTGAGCTTCCGCAGACCACAGGGGTTTCCGCAGCCATGGCGCTACAGTTAGGGTAGGCAGCTCTGCTTTCGAGAGCGTCAGAGTTGTTTCTGCTTTTTGTCTCATCCAAGCTTGATCGATGATTAAGTCGGAGCGTTCAATATTCAGTGTGAAAGGTAAACCACAGACTATCTCCTGCACAATGGTCACCTGTGTTCTTTAAGCCTATTATTCAATCCAGTTATGAAGCTTGGGGGTTCAATCGGAGCCAAAAGCAGGAGCATCTCTGGCACTCCTGGATCAGGGATGTCTACCTATGCAGTGGAGTGAGATGACATCAGCAGTGTTCCTCCGATCTGAGAGATCCCAGCACAGGCCATGGCCCGAGTTTCCGCTCTCATGACTGATGCAGAGATACAGCCTGGCTCTGGCCTGACCAAATTACCCTTGTCCCAGCAGATTTACTCAAATGTCTTCAATTACCCAGCTCTATTATTAGAGACAACTACTGGTAACAAAGGATTGTGTGACAGAAAACCAAGGGATTGCCTATGAACGCATTCAAATGCTTCCTATGACAATGCTATGTTCTTTATGGAAAATGGGTCAAACCCCTTTTCTGGAAGGGCTTGAAGGGAGCAAAGTCTGGCTTTGACACTCATTTTAATTTAGGTTTGTTTGTTTGGATTTGATAATTTTTTTTATTATGGACAATGTCTCACCATTAGCTATGCTTTACCTTTCATTTCTAAGTGAAAGCTTTAGGCCATTTCTGATCTAGGAGGTTGCATGAGGAATTTTAGCAATAGTGTGTGTGCGTGCATGTATGTGAAGTCTCTCCGTACATAATGCTGCTTGTGGTATTATTATTAAACAAATACTGTGGAAATAATTATCACATGAATCTACAATATTTACCATTACGTCTCAAGGGTAATCTCTTACAATGTTGCTTCTGTTCCCTACAGTATTTGTTTGCAGTTTTCATATGCAGTTTTCATATGCCCACAATGTATCCATTAGGAAAACAATCGGCCTGCTTGGAGAACAGTTCTGGTTGGCTAAAGCCTATCACTTTTGTACAGATCCGAAAAGTCTTTTTTGAAGATTAATCTTGAGGTTGTAGGTTGACAGATAGGTCACGACCGTTTTACCCTTGACCGAGGTACTTAATCAGATTTGTTTCAGTAAAATACCCAGCTGTATAAATTGTACGTACAAAAAGAAAATGTTTTTGTCACTCTGAAATGCCTAAAATATAAAAATATACGTGTAAATGACCTGTGGTTTGTGTTATGTGCCAGTCTAGATGACATAGAAGCTATATATTAGAGAGCGTGGGAAGAGTACCGCGAAACAATAGAAGCTGGTTAAGAACAGTATTGATTCTGCGCACTCCTTGCCATAATTATGATTATCTGCCGTATAGATCGGCAAACTGTCCTATAACTGAAGCGCACTAACTTGGCTACGGAATGGCAGGAGTGAAAGTGTGATTCTTCACACACCCCCTTCCTCCCCTCTAACCTTGTGGCTTTTGCGTTTATTAATAACATTTTAAGGTGGCACACAAGCAAGGGGGGGGGGGGGCGGCGGCTTTTAAAATAAATGAAATGGAGAATTGTATAAGACTTGGATGACTCCAGCGCACCACTTTAACGGGAGCCATTGAAATCGCTGAATAACTGCGTGGCCTCGAAGTGCAGCTCAATACCATCTGAAACCTTTTAACTCACTCAAATTAAGTTTAGGTGTCCTTCAGAAGTCCAAGCTCTATTCATCTCCTCCATTGTTGCCATTGAAAAGAGCGGCCCCCTTAGTTGACTGCTGTAAGCAATACAATATCTATTAGATTACTCTCCCAGCACTTTGGTCTGGAATAAGGTTGGTTGAACTCAATCATTTAGTAAATCTGCCATTGTGGCTTTGCTGGGAGGTGAACGCGCTTGGTGGTGCAGGGCTTTTGTTATCAGAGTTGCTTTTTTTATGTGTTGTTTTTTCTAATTAGATTTCATTTTCTTCACTTTGAATAATAAAGTGTACAGCAGACAGATAGGTACTCATCTTTTGGATGCTGTGTAAAAGCCCAGTTTTATATTAGATTAAAAAATGGTCACTGTGAAGAGGCCTCGCAATGGTGCATTCAGGCAAATGGCTTCAAAACGGCACACCAGTCCAAAGACGATCAACAGGACAAAGTACTGGCCACATATGCATTTTCATCAGTTGTAATGTTTCACATACCTTTTCTGTCCTTATGGACTTTGACAAGCACACTTCTCCATGCACGTGCAACAAACAGAATCATTATGAGGTTGATATTGTAGCCAAATGATCAGTGACTTGGATGCTATATTTTGTAATGATGAACAGGAATTAATTCATACTTGTATTGCAAAAAGGAGGGTTGATTTCTTGTACAAATAAGAATGGTATGATGGTTGTAAATACTTTTACTGTAAATACTAAGGTTTACTCAACGATTTATTTTGCTTTCAGTTAAATGTCACCCGTTATGATGTTAAAATAAGTAAATGACCAACTTTGTCTTTATTTTGTCACAGGTGAGTACTCATTTCTCAACGTTCCACATTCCGCATTTTTCTAAATGTACTCATGATTTTTCTGTGGTGGAAAGATGCAGTGGATAAGGTCAGACCTAGAGCAGGCTCGAGTCTAATGCCACTTTGCTTTTGCTGGACGGGCATTACATTCTCCATGCCTTACCACAGCCAAAAATATTATACCGCCATGAAATGAGGCAGCCTCAGGCCTTTTCATGTCCAGTGAGTTTTCTCTCTGTGTTTGAACAGATCTAATCGCAGCGGTTAGCATTCACTCACGGCCCATTCGTACCACTTGCAGCTCATTTTATATTCGCTTTAATTGGAAACAGACCCCTGATGTTTTGATCAGTGGTTTTACATTATGCCAGTAGCTTCAATTAAATCACCTTTTTTTCTTTTTAAAAAAAAATTCAAACAACAAACTTGCCAGTAATTATATTTGGATTATTATTACTACAAATCAATATTTTACAACAATGGATATTCATTTTCTCATTATACATGTATGATCATTGGTATTTCTACATTCATTGGTTTTCCATTTTCCAAATTGCATTTTTGAATGGGAATGCAACTCAACAGACTGCCATACTGTACCTAGTATATATTGCTTCTTCTCACCTGTCATGTGTACAAAATACAGATTGAAGCTTTTTGAAGGCAACACATTTTTTCCTGGAAGTCTCACTTGCGTTCAGCACGTCTTCTGAGCTGCCTCTTCTGAGCTGCCTCTTCTGCGGTAGGAGCTGGTCTGCCTCGGATACTTCACCACGGACGAGGGAGAACACCTTCATCTTTATTTATTAACAAAAATAACCTCACTCTACCTTGAAGTTGCTTTTTCAAACTCAGTGTGGAGAACTATGGTGTGGAGAGAAGTGTGTGTGTGTGTGTGTGTGTGTGTGTGTGTGTGTGTGCGTGTGCGTGCGTGTGTGCACATGGTGGGTTTTGAGCAGTAATTGGTTCATGCTCATTAAAATCCCAACCCCTCTTGTAAAATCTCCATAACGAGGGGGATGAATTTTTCATTTACGCAAACCGAGTCCATCCACTAAACCCCCATGTAAATAAAACTTTGGTGACATGACACCAGCGATAGGCTTTGACAAAGAGGAAAGGTGCATTAGAATAAAACCTGGATGGCGATCCCTCAATCTGTCAGCCATGAATATTTCATATTTTTAATGAATCGTCTTTGCGGGATGAACTTTTCCCGTTACCTTTTGGGGGCCAACTGCAGTGTAGAGACAGGCAAACTCCTCTAACAGCAGAAGGTAAACTGACTTTGATCTGATCCGTGGTGGAATCGCTTAACCTCAATTGTTCGGCATTAAAATGGGCTGCCTGTTTCTCTCCGTGTCTCTCCAGCTGAAGATGCCATGTCTCTCTCTCTCGCTCTCTCTCTCGCTCTCTCTCTATCTTTCTCGCTCTCTTGCTCTCTCACTTTCTCTTTCTCTCTCTCTCTCTCTCTCTCCTTTTTCTTTCTCTCCATAGAAGGAGAGGAATTTTATTATATGCACTGCATGGGTTTCTTGTTATTCAGTCTGGTGATTCATTGTCCCCGTGTGTACCCTAGACTTTGAGCTGTGATTGAAACGTCAGATGAGTGAAGTCAAACCCTTGAGATGGGCTTCTATTGATGTTCTCATCCCCAGGTTTTAATATCAGTGGTATGTTTCCCAGTGGAAGGAGTCAATGAGTTGATGGTAAGAGGGAATATTTCTGTGTAGCATCAGGTACGCTTGACTGCTCTAAGTTGTTGTATTATAATCAATAGCAAAAGGATTATACCCGTATGGCCGGTATAAATTATTTAAAGCAGACCCCCGGTTTAGTGACTGGTTGCCTTTCAAATTAAATTTTGTGTCAATAATTAATGTGGAGGATTAATCTGAGAACACCTTCAGATGTTGGGAGTACGTGAGGGAGTGTTTTATTCAATATTAACCTGGAGTCAGTCCCGGTGTGATGAACACAGCCTTGAGTGGCCAGTCTTTTCATTACTCTTGAGTGGCTATGAGGAACACACCCACGTACCGTATGAGGATTTTTGTATTTTTGATTTCATTTTTATTAGAAGATGATGTTACCTAGAGCAGAAGGAAATCATACAGGATTTTTTTTTTCCGGTAATCAAGGTCGATTCATCGAAGGCACAGCTGTACAGAACGGCCCACTTGAGTCCTGAGTAGAGTATTCGTGCCAGCACTCCCCACAATGAAGGTGCAGAAACCACTTTTCCATGTGTTCTCTTCGGTCAGTATCTTTTTTTGTGACCTCTGTGCCATCCAAACCCATATAAGGAGCTCTACAGCTGACGTTTTTGCACTAACCTGCAAGCCAGTGACCGCAATACAGTCCGCACAGTACTGCAGTAGTGCTTGCACTGATTGGAGGAAAGGCATATTCTTCACGGCTAGTAGCCAGTGGGTGATTGTACTACCCCAATATTATGGTATATCCCTCTAAATAATGCAACAGTAAGCGTGGCTGCTGACATAATCCCATTCTGCCCCTGCTAGACCAGTGTTTCTAACCAAGTCCAGTTCATGTTCGGCCATTGACACAGCTGAGGTGCACACATTAAATATCCCGGCTGTAATCTGCTGTCTTGGGAAGTGCCTTTACCTCCTGAGCAACACGTTCAGACTAAAAGGAGTGACAGCTGAACAGCTTTAAATTAAGTCATGCAGCTTCTGCAAACCATTCATTCAACTCCAGGGCCAAAAGGCACAATGAAGCATTCCACCCAATGCCCTGGTTTGTGCACTCTGCCTCAAACTCAAACATGTGTCCTGGGGTTCATTTATTCTGTGGCTTTTACCAGGAAACTTAACAGTAACATAAATTTGACATTTTGATTAGAATTGTACGTTAAACCCATAGCTGTGAAGTCAATTACCTTAATTAGTATTATTTATTTATTTGTGTGAGAAAGCGCAGCCCTAGGTGCCCTTTAACAGAAGGAAAGATAATAATTAGATATCTCGATATGTTCTTGTCTCGTTGTAGCTTGGCTCCAGAGTGCAGTGTTGAGTTGCAGGGGAAACGCAGCCCTCATCTCTGAGTGCTGAGGGTTTCTCACATGCCAGTAGGCACACATTCATGGTTCAAGGCTCTCTAAATCCGTCTCGCAGATAAGCTGCCAGCATTGAGAAGAGAAAAAAAAAAAAAACAGGAGATAAGATTCTTTAAACATTATAGAGAAGACCGCCCTTGACTGCTTGCCAAAACCCTAAATGGCGCGTACAGTATAACGCTTTGCAAAATGGGCTAAAGATGGGCCTGTCCAATGCAGAATGTTAAAATAATAAATAAAGCGGCGCAGTGAAATTCTGAGGGCAGCTGCAGGAAGACGTGAAGGACTTGAGGCGATCGCTCATTTGCCGTCTCCATGTCTGAGCCCAGCATGTCTCCCTGCTCAGCCCGCTCGCCGTGGTAATTGCGACACATAAGGAAATAAGAAGCCGTATAAAATCAACAGAAAATAGATAGTTTATTAAATCGGGCGGACATGATTTATCGCTCCTTAAACTTGGCGATGGGGGAAAAAAATGCATTCAATTGAAATCAAATTTCTGCTTTGCGTTCGGTTAAAGGGTATCCCATTTCCAGGGCCTTTTATCACTCAGAGCTAAAGTGAAACTTAATTATTTGTCAGGTGAAGGTTCAAAGTATTTCCGCAGCAGGCCTAGATGAACTGGAAATGCTATACATGTTGTGAACTCAAGAGCTGGCAGAACATTGGTTGATGGGTGCACAGTGCACACTGAGAAAATATTGGCATGCTTATCACTATGATATACCTGAAATTAGGATAATTATAATTCGTATGGATGTGGTTATCAGCAATTCAATTAAAAATAGTCTTAACATCGGTTTAGGTTAATAAATTCTGCACAGTTGTTTTTGCATCAGAACAAGGGGTTGTGCTGTTTATAGTGCATTCCTTTAGTAAAATCTACAAGAAGATTTTGAGTCATAGCAGTCGAGCAAAGTTCAGATGTCTGACCAAAACCCTGGACAAATTGAGAGAATTACGCCATTATGTTCCGATAAACTTTGCCATTTTGGGGATTGTGGGTATTTTTAAACTATTTTTAAAAACAATTGCTGCGATCGGTGCAGTAATTGCAGCTCAGATCATTCAGGTGGGGTATGTAATGTAAATAAACCATGTGGTAACTGTGGCATACAGATGAAAAGTCTGAACATGCAAGATGTGATTTTAGCCTAACTGCATATTATTGTCCTATATGTTGTCATCAGCTGTACTTCAGTAATTCATAATCTGTTACTGATTGTTTTTATAAATTTTCTCAGGAATCCCTTAATCTAGATTAAAGGATAGGTTCGCCATTTTTCAACCTGGACCTTATTGAAAGGTTGTTTCTCATCATTTCTAATCGTGCATAGCACAACCTCACCGATAGCTTTATTATAGAGAAATTTACCATTTCACCGCAGCTTCTCGTGGGTTTCAACGGGGTTCAATGGGGCAAGTAGTTAGGCCTTCAAAAACCATGATAAATCTCTTTTTTAAAAACAGGAAACTCACAGTATACTCTCATGTCTCTTCATGTATGTTATGTTTATTAAGAACATTAATTCTTAATAAACATCCTTAACTTGCAATTTCCGCAATACGTCCCAAGAAGACAAACTCAGTTTTGTTGTCAGCTAGCTTCTCTTTTATTCTGGCGAGGATGTAGCCAAGAGAATGTATTTGCAGAAGTGCAGAATTAATTCAATAAAACCTGATAGAAAGCATTATTTGCGACCCATTTTTCGGTAGAACATAAAAAAGACATATATGAGTATACTGTGAGTTTTCAGTTTTTTTTAAAAGAGATGGAAGGCCTAATTACTTGATCTATTGAACCCCGTTGAAAGCCACGAGAAGCTGCGGTTAAAAGGTAAATTTCTCGATAATAAAGCTCTCTGTGAGGTTGTGCTATGCACGATTAAAAATGATGGGTAACAACCTTTCAATAAGGTCCGGGTTGAGAAATGGTGAACCTATCCCTTAAGGAACCCAAGAGGTCACCTGACATCTAATTGAAGTCCACCAATCTGCAGGCCCAGTAGACTGAGTAGGTATGTTGTAAGTCAAATGCATTAGTTATTTTGTGTAGCACATTTTAGTTCAGCTGAGGCAAATGGCTGGAGTGACTCTGGCTGGTTTAAGCGTGAATCGCCTCCATTCGAAAAAAGCATAACAAGACAAGCGCGAGGATCTCCTTGTTTCCGTCGCGAGTTCCACTTGGCAAAGTCAAAGCAAAGTGTGGAGTTTAGCTATTCTCAGATCCAATGCCCCCTACACTCAGCCAGACACCTTTCCTACAGCAATGTGCAGGCAGAGCGTCTCCATGAAGGAGAGGCCTAATCTTACCTGCTATCATTTCCTGGATGACCTCTGCTTTCACTGCATGATGGATTATCTTCAGCTCATGGACATTAATTTTCCTGCACATGGAAAAAAAAAGGATCTTTACTCACAAGTAGGCGGTGTTGGTGCTGGGTAATTTTATGAAACAACAACACAACACTGAAAGTAATGGTAATAGGTATCGTTATGGTTTTCAGTTTTAATTGAAAGAAGTGAGCATATTTTAACAGGCATGTTATTTGTGGTGGTACACTCGTTATGGTTTTCAGTTTTAATTGAAAGAAGTGAGCATATTTTAACAGGCATGTTATTTGTGGTGGTACACACGTTCGTCATGGTACTGTTTTAAAAAAGACAGCAAAATTAATAGTTTTTTTTGTTTAAGGTATCCTGACTTATATGTGTAGGCTTGCTTGTTCTTTTTTCACAAATGTAAAATTATGTTTAGCTGCTACCATAGATAACTTTATTTCATCAAATACCACTCTTTTGAACACTCACACGCACATGTTGTATACTCACAACCAGGCAGTAGTACTCTGTTTTGAGGCTTTGAATGAGCAAATTTACCCTGGCTTAAATAATCTTTACATCATTTTACCTCCTTCAAAGTTGCATCTGTAGAGAGCAGGGTTTGTGTCTGCCCACACACTTGTCTCACCCTGGCCTCAAGACAGAACACGTGGAGTGCGATAGATCAACATGAATGATCGGCAAGAATGACTTCAGACATACTATTGCACACACCACTTCAGTTATGAGAGTACATATTTCTGTTCGGTCACAAATGTGCAGCTAATTCCAATGGCATTTTGCGGCTAATGAGAGTAGTCCTCTGTTCTTTGCTGAAAAAAGGGGAAAAAAACACGATGACGCGATGTAATTATTTGCATTGTTCTTAATTTCTGGGAAGTGCTCGGTTCATGCTGCGGTTAAATTTCAATATTTCCGGGTGCTTGTTCCGTTTGACGTTCCGTGTTCTTCCGCTCTGATCAGACCACAGAAGGACAGCAGCGTTCTGTGGTGGATGTGATACTGCCACATTATTTACCGTAAAGCACTTTGTTTCTGCCAGTAAATCTGAGGTCAAATTTCTACATTATGCATTGCATGTATTGTACATGTTCAGTGTCTCTCCATTGTCAGCACTGTAATCATTCAGTATGCTTTGCTGTATCAATGTAGCCTATATCAATATCAATCAATCACCATCATCAGAAGATGAGGAAAATACTGGTCAACAAAAATCACTCAATTTCAGAATATTCGATTCAGTCATGATTTGATATACAAATATTGGTGGTGGGCCACTAATAAAATCAAAAAGAAACATACAAATAAATACAAGTGTTTGTATTTTCTTCATAAGCACAGTTGGGTGATCAATGAACTCACCAAACTGGGAAGGAACAAAGACTTTAATTAAGGTAAAAGTTAAGGATGTCTATTCACATTTTGAAATGTACATGCAAGCCTCTACATTTATGAAAGAAAATTATGTAAATAAAATAATGGCTGTATAATAATTGACCTTACTTATTCAGATTATAGTACAGCTAGCTAGATGCAAATGTTGAGAGAGTTTCAGCTGCTCCTGCATCGCCAAACGTGACTAGAGCCTGGTATAAGTTTATATATCTGGGTTCTTTATAAATTGGCTAGCTATATAATTCAGCGAGCCATCACTGTCAATTGTAGTGTTTGAGTTAAGCTGGCTCGCTTGAAAGATTAGCTCCTTTATTTTCTCCTTTATTTATCAGTTATGAAAACCATAAAAAAAGTTTCTATTGTAAAATGTCCAGCTGAGTACTGATTTGGGGCTAGGTGTATTGGGTAACTGTAAGTCTCGGATGGCGGGTAGCCTTGGAGTACAATTTCCATATATTAAAAAATATTTTGCTAACGTTTGCTATCGCAAACCATTAGGTAGATAGCCAACGTTAGACTAGTGAACTTTAGACTAGCAAAACCACCACTTCATTAGCTACAGAACTCAGTGACTAAATGGAAAATGTTTTATTGTTAAACTCTGCAAGAACGAACACGATTCCATTGTTTTACCTGGACTCTTGGAGCTGACATTTGTAGCTATGCTAGTCTGTAATCTTGCAATTGTAGTTCGGAACTTTCATTCGCGTTGAAGATGAGGTGTGCGGAGAAATGGTGGGGTGTGTGTATCCTTTTCTGTGGGCATGGCCAACAGGTGTTTTGACTTTCAAAATCTTTTCGCATTACGACCATTGAGAAAGTTGCCTACTCCAGCTTTAATATCTCTATGGTTTAGATAATAGAAAGAACAGAAAATACATCTGTGCACATTTACTGAAGTGCAGTTAACCCATTGTAGTAATCCTTTGTGTGCACTTATTGTATGTCGCTTTGGATAAACGCATCTGCCAAATGAATATAATGTAGTTAAGTGCAAAGATGTGCTTGTGGTTTGGAAATAGACAAATAGTTTGTCTATCTTTGACTACATAACCTTGCATATTATGTGCTTCACCATTATGTGACCTGTTGGGTTCTGTAGGTGTACAATGAACTCATCAGCAACATGAGAAAACACATGTTTTCTTCCTTTAAATGTAATTATTAAATACAATTATTAAATACATATTCCAGTAAATCATTTGAAAGGTAAAAGAAATACTGCGTATGAAGCACCAATTAAAACAGTGTCTCAATTATATAGATAGGGTTTGGCTTCTGATGTATTTACAGTGGAATTCCAGGTCCCTTAATAGTTTGTGTTCCTTTAATTACCCAAAGCTTTCTGTTGTTATGTATAGCAGTGCTGATGAGGTGAGCTTCCTTGGGTTCCGTCTCCATACTTTGGGGTATTATCATAAATACAGCACATTAACACTTGTTCCTCTCTGTCAGGATATAAATTAAGTCTGCAGGTGTCCCATGGAGGTTTACCCTTGGTACTAATTAAGCCATGATAATTAGGTTTGTTAAATTCATTCCTTTCAGCTCAGCCCCCCCCCCCCCCCCTCGGAATCCAACAATCGCAGATTGCAGACAAGAAAGGGCTTCCAAGACATTCCCCAACATCACAGACAGAGTCTGAATGATAAAAACACAGCGCTCCGCTAAGGGAAAAAATATATATAACGATTTCATACATGTCAGATCTCATTCATCTGAATTGAATCTCACTCATTTTATGTATGGGAGGAGAAACACATTTTGATGAGTGTTTTTTTTTTTTTTTTGCCTTTATCTCGTCCGATTCATAGTGTACTGTATTTAAATTGAAAATGTAGTCATCTTCTTCATTTCCATCTTCATTTCCATCTGATCCCCCCTCCCCCCCCCCCCCTCCTTTTTCCATATCCTGACCTTGAAATGTGTGTTACCCCCTGCACCTTCTGTTCTGATGTCTGTCTTCCTGGAAAGAAAGAAAAAACGCATGTGTACCAGCGGAAATGATAACAGAGGTTATAGTGGTTTGGTATCTGGTTTCTGAGGTAGAGGTTGCAGTTGACTGGAATGCTGTTTTAATTCAGAGATTTGCCAACTGAAGCATAGTTTAAGGTGTACAACCTGAGAGGCATTTGTTTGTGACATTGCAGTTCCAATGGGTTTTAGCACTGCTTTGTCTAGTATAGCCTAAACTTCTGAGAGAGTTCCCTTATATTCCTTGGAGTCTAAATATTTTTTATGGACAATTTATTTCTTTATTTTTCTGTAGATTAACAGCTGTGTGGATTTCCTCTGTAATCGTTCATCTCCGCCATCACTCATGATCCTCTCTTCCTCAGCTCAACAATGACAGGCCCTGGTGAGAATTAGTCTAACAATGGTTTGGAGTGTTTATTGCTCTTAATCCAGAAGAGGCTGGGGGATTGAGTGACTAAATCTAGTGAAAGAACAGTCATTTACTGGGCTGGAACCTGGACAGATGCCCAGGCTGTCCCACAACGCTCATTTAAGTCACATCGAGGTGGAGATAAAACATAATTTCCTTGTGGATCGAAAGGGACTCAACAAGGCAGTGCAGTACTTGGGCCAGGCAATAAGGGCAAAGAACTGATGCAGCATGGAGGCATAGCTGGAGGGAAGGAAACAGTGGAGTAGGGAAACAGGGCATGGAGGAAACCACAACAAAGCAGTGAGGAGGAGGGACAAAGGGGCAACCAGGAAACAGAGCAGCAAGAAAAGGACAGCAAGGAAGTAAGGGTAACAGGGCAGTGAGGAAACAGGGTAACAGGGCAGTGAGGAAACAGGGCAACAGGGCAGTGAGGAAACAGGGCAACAGGGCAGTGAGGAAACAGGGCAACAGGGCAGTGAGGAAACAGGGCAACAGGGCAGTGAGGAAACAGGGCAACAGGGCAATGAGGAAATAGGGCAATGGGGCAGTGAGGAAACGGGGCAATGAGGAAACAGGGCAACAGGGCAGTGAGGAAACAGGGCAACAGGGCAGTGAGGAAACAGGGCAACAGGGCAGTGAGGAAACAGGGCAACATGGCAATGAGGAAACAGGGCAACATGGCAATGAGGAAACAGGGTAACAGGGCAGTGAGGCATCAGGGCATTGAGGAAACAGGGCAACAGGGCAGTGAGGAAACAGGGCAACAGGGCAGTGAGGAAATAGGGCAACAGGGCAGTGAGAAAACAGGGCAGTGAGGAAATAGGGTAACAGGGCAGTGAGGAAACAGGGCAACGGGGCAGTGAGGAAACAGGGCAGTGAGGAAATAGGGTAACAGGGCAGTGAGAAAACAGGGCAACAGGGCAGTGAGGAAACAGGGCAACGGGGCAGTGAAGAAACTGCATTAAAGGAGCAGGTTAGCAAAGATAAAGGGCAGCAGTGTGACAGGACAGTCTCTAGTCTCTGCATGACGGACATTCAGTAATATAACAAGTCAAAGGGGCAAACGAGAAATAGTTTGACAGGGCAGCCAGAAGACAGATTCCAGGGTGGCAGGGCTATGAGGTGACAGGTTGGCAGGGAACCTGGTAGATGGGTGGCACGGTGGCAGGGGAGCAGGGTGGCAGGGGAGAAGGGTGGCAGGAGAGCAGGGGAGCAGTGGGGTAGGGTGGCAGGGTGGCAGAGATAAAGTGCTTCAGGATGACAGGAGGGTGATGGGAAAGCAAAGTAATAGGGCAGCCGGTCAACAGAGCAACAGGAACGTGGGGTGGCTTGTTACACTCCCTTACAATCAGCCCCGATCTTACCATTGATCTCAAACAACTAGAATCAATTCCCTGCTTCCTGTGTACGAGTGAGGTCATGTGCTGTACTAAACCCATACATTGCTTCAGCTGCATGCACATTTTCTGAACACGGGTGGTCCGAGACAAATAAACAAGCAGCAAACCATTTTTAGTTAGTGTTCAAGGCCTTGTTTTTGCTGATCCAGAAGCCGATTCCTTTGTAGTTTTACCAACCCGTTTCTTTCCATGGAGGCTAAGCGAATTAGACGCAGCGTTTTACGGGAATTAAGACCGGTATCCGTGTGCGCACCGGCGAACCTCCACGACTCTCTGCCGCTGATTAATTACCTCAAGGACGCAATGACAGTCGCTCCCACGCGGCAGCTGTGCCCTCTTCCCTCACACTTCCAACCCCGGCTCCTCTTCCTGTGTGCCTCCACCAGAGGGCCGTGGGGATGAAGTCGCTCGAAATGGGAGCGGGGTTTACGGCCGTCAGCTGAAGGGGGAGGCCAGCGCAGTGGCGACTGAGTGGAGTAGTTGAGGGGGAGTGCCGCTCTGCCAGGGAGTCAGCTGGCTTCCTTGTAGAGCTGTTCATCATTCCATCCCCAGTGACTCCCATCATGGCCCTGGCCCCCGCAGCAGAAAAACTGACACTCTCCCGAGCTCGCTCTCCTTCGCAAACCCAGATGCCACGGCTAAACCATCAAGCCCTTGTCCGTGGAGACCCCGGGTCGAGCACGGCTCACCACTCCACTTATATCAGTGATACAGAAGAAAAAAGGCGAAGGTAAATATCAGTTTGGCACTGAAGAAATAAGGAACCCATGTTTTTATTTTTTCAGTTGTTTGTACCATTTTGATATGTTAATACAAATTCATACACATGTCAATAATCCAGTTTCCTTTATTCTGTTTTCTGCCAATTAACCTTTAATGAACAAGTTAGGTCCATTGATTTTAGACTTCTCAATTTACAGACCTGATTCAAAATCTCAGGTATATTTAGACTCATCAAATACGAGAATCCAATACAGTGAGAATAGATACAAGTATCTTTTTGATGCCCACCATGTAGCTGGCAGCCCAGGTAAAACAGAACACCAGACTGGATTAGCAGTTTTAATGAAAGTCAGAGAAATGTATACATTTGACAGTAATTATCATTTCACATGGGCCCTTCTTCGCCTTATTTCCACCTAATAAATAGATACTGAAGTTCCACAGACAGTTACCTGGTCTTCATGGCACCATGACTGATCTGATCTGCTGTTTCAGTTGTGGGACTTTCATTCTGCAATCAGTGGTTTTTTCACGCATTTGCAATTTTTCAAACTGACCGACTGACTGGTGCTTCAGCTATAAGCTACACTCGCAAATAGTGCCGCTAGTTGAAATGAATGCAGTGTGTTAACTTTGTATTTTTTATTTTCACCTTTGACTGACATCAAGTAGAAATGGCCAATATAACATTTGCATGTCGACATAAAAAAGCTAAAAGTTGTGAGTGAACCGTGGGTGGCGAACCATTTTTTTATATGAACCACTGCAAACATAATATATACACACACACACACACACACACACACACATATCTGCGTGTGTGTGTGTGTCCCTGAGAATATGTTATCGTGTTGATTTTGTCAACCAGTGCACACTAAGGTAATTTTCCATCTACATTATGGCAATTGTAGCATTTCCTTCTCAGGCCTAATTACAGTTTTACCCAGTTTTGGGTGTCCACAATCACCTTTCTTTGTGAATATATAGATAGTTCTGAGCTCATGTCAGAGCCAAATATATGCATTATTAATAAAGCAGGCACACACCACACTAATATTATATTGTCCTTTCTTATAATTGCATTATATATATTGCAAAGCAAAATTACCAGACATATTTTTGCTACAAAACCATCATAAGGCCATAGCTTCCATGCATTAGTGAATTTTCATTTTGGTTGCATGACGACTTAAATTTATATTGCACCTTTTACTCAAGTACTTTACCGTGTGTGTGTGTGTGTGTGTGTGTGTGTGTGTGTGTTTGTGCGTGTTTGTGCGTGAGCTTGTCTTGGCCACCACTAAATCGCAGCACCCACCTGGATGATGCACAACAGACTTTATTCAGAGTGCTCACCACACATCAGCATCAGTGAAAAGCCAAGGATTTTAATTAGCTAATTAGACTCTGGGATGATTAGATGGCCAGATTGAAAGAGGCATATTGGGAATTTGGCCAGGAGATAGGGGATAACACCCCTGTTCTTTGTGATGAGTGCTATGGGATCTTTAATGGCCACGGTTCGTCACAATGTCAGTTAAATGTTTCTTCCAAAAGATGGATATAGACTGATTTTTGTCCCAAAAAAACCGATGTTTAGCAAATAGGCAAATTGAAATGTATGTCTCCCTGCACTCAAGTGCACCTTCGTTGTGTATTTTTTTCCTATTTTCGGAATCGGTTTGTTTAATGTGAGAGGAGGCAGTGGTTCATATTTTCCAACGAGATGTTTTGATCTCAAGAGCTTGTGTGGGACGTCACATTTAGAACATCTTGGCAATCACTTCCCCAGATACTTCTTAAACGCTCATAGTCAAGTATACAAATTAGGGATTGCTTGAGGGCCCTCAAGTACAATCCATTGTGCACAGATCTGCACAGTGTGTGGAGGGAGTGAAATTACAGGAGTGTAGTCAGGCCCATTTCACTGCGCAATCAAAACGAGGATGGGTCAGACCTACTGAATTTAAACCTGACCAAAGAGCTAGATTTTACCCCATCTATTTATTGTTCCCTCTGAGAGAGAGAGAGAGAGAGAGAGAGAGAGAGAGAGACTGTTGGTAAGATGGAAAGTGTTTCTCTTGTGTTCTAGAGAGATGGGAAAGGACTAAGGTATTGTTTCAGCTAATTATCCCTTCACAGGGCCTACATTATCACTGTGTGCAGGACTCTGCTGGCAGTCACCTTGCTCCTGGTGATAACCCAACCCCGATAAGGCCAGGTCCTTGAGAGGCTGGTAGTCTTGCTCGAGTGTGGGCGGGTATTTTGAGGACCATGGGGAAGTAACAAGTGAACAAACAAAGTGACTACAGCCAGGAAATGTTAATCAGTGCCATCCCATAATTAAGCTTGATAGACACGTATTTCTGGAGGATTTTCCTCACAGATAAAAGTGATAGTGCCGCCGTGCTTTCCTGAGCAAACTACGAGGGAAAGGTCTGATTATGTCAGTGTATTGTTCCCGAGATTAGGTGCTATTGTTCCGACAATTACAGCATTGTTTTTAGGAAATTGGATGGCTCAGGTCTTCAGTGCGTTTTTTAATGAAGATTTATTCGGAGAATTTTCTCCCCTGTGCCACAGTTTCCCTGCTACTTCAAAAGCCGTTAAGACCGTGTCGCTGTACTTCTATTTATGGAGTTGAAGTTAATTTTGACTGATTTGATTTGCGTAAAGAAAATAATTGTGTGATGAGATGAGACTGCCACCAATTTAGTTTGATATCAACCTTGTCAATGGAACGCCCCCATTTCTGGTGCCTACATCTATGGTATCTATGGTATCTATGGTCTCCCCCATTCCCATTCCGCATTTCTATCATACCATAATTCTAATGTCTGACAGTGCCTGCTTGCCTACTTGTTACCCTGTTGGTAAACAAATTGCTTAAGCTTATTTATATTTAATTTTTGTGGCATTTTTCTGCTTTTGCTGTGGCAATCCCACATTCTGCATGAAATTCGATCGGTTGACTTATTGTTCTTTTTCAAATTCACTTCAACAGTAACTCCCAAAAGTCTAATTTATACTCCATGTCCACCATTCCACGCTGAAGTCATTTAAAAAATGAACGTGAACATTATCCTCCCTTCTATTTTAAGGGAAAATATATTGACTTTATCTGATCAAATTCCATGACTCTTCTTGTATTTTAACATTATTTTTCAATATATAATAATGATTTTTGTAGATCAATTGAAATGTAAGGGCTTAATTGTAGTAACAGTTTAACCATACATTTCTTAAATTAGAGTATCCTTAACTAATAGATTTTCTGAAAGCAATTTATAATTTCAGCCTATTTGTGTAACTACAAAGAGAACCCATTTTTTTCAGTGTAATTTTTCTAGCAGGTCCTAGTTTTAAAGCTCTCCTGTGGGCCATAAAATGGGTACTTGGGGTTCGTCTTGGTTCCTTTTATTTTATAAATATTTTCCCTTCTGCCCTCTGTCATTTTAAAGCTGTGATTTATGCGAAACATAAGCAAGGCAGAGAAGACGAGGGAAGGAAGTCATAAAAAAACAAGAGCTCAGGAGCAGATCAAACCAACTGGGTGGACGTGACCCGTTATTCAAGGCGGGTTTTACCTCAGTGCGCCCGGCGGGCAGGTGGGCAGAGCGACTGGGACTGCTGCTACCTGCCTCTTCCGCCTCCTCTTTTTTTTAGCCAATCATCTTTGAACTCGATGCTGAGGGTTTTCTTCCAGGGCTGCCTCCTCTAATTAGAGCCCGGCTACGCGCGCAACGACAATGTCACACAGCGTGCGTTCCGCGGGACCGAAGCACTGTTTAGGGTACTGGGTGCCGGAAGGGGGGAGAAAAAAAGACGGAGGGAGTGAGTGAGTGAGAGAGAGATGCCCCAGAGTCTTTCATTTCTGTGTCTGTGTAATTAGTGTTGTGTTGTTTTCTAGCATAATGATGTGGGAAATTTATGATGGCAAGAAGCTCCCGTACATCCACAAATGAATAGCGCAGCTTTTAATGCCGTGTGTCTCCCCTTTGTTAAATCTACTAATTCTATGTGGAATATGAAATGCGGCATAATTGTCAAATAATTATATAGAATAGTACTGGTGTAATATTCACCCGTTTACACACTTCATTTTCAGCAAACCCTGTATGAACAGTTATTCCAGAGCCCCTTTGAGTGAGAGGAAAAATAGGTATTTCTATGCTGTCATTTTAAAGGCAGGTTTCTTTTATTTATTTATTATTATTCATGTTCTCTGCTTTACTGTTCATTTCCTTGATAACCAACAGTCCATGTATACCTAGTCCCTCTGTATTATTAATGCGCGAGGGGGAGGGGGAGCATTAGCGCTGCTAGCAGGGAAGGACAGTGGGGAATTGAGTTTGTTGATTATAACTTGGTTTTGTTGATACAAGTTCCCTTGTTCGCAGCTGCACACTGTTTGCCAGGCGGGAGCGGGAGGGCGAGGGGGGAGAGGGGCGGAGGGGCGGAGGGGCGGGGGGGGGCAGCCCTAGAGAGCGCGGCTTTAGCTCGGGCTCCTGTGTTGCTGCATCATTACCTCGCTCCAAACAAAGTCCCCTTGTTTCCGTGTCAATAGTGGATGAAAACGTTATTGGGGTTCCAGGAGCTCAGAGCCCTCTCTCTATTCAGCAGGGGGAAACCAGAGGGTTGGAATAGATTTATGAAATGAACCATTTCAAATGGCATTATCTTCCCACCAGACGGAGGCACACCTTTCATAAATCATTGTAAGGCAGCAGAAAATAGAGCATTTGTTATTGTGTGTTGTATGTATGTATGTATGTATGTATGTATGTGCGTGTGTGTGTGTGTGTGTGTGTGTGTGTGTGTGTGTGTGTGTGTGTGTGTGTGTATTGCATGTCTGATGGGAAGTGTATGTGCATGCATTACCTGTTTCTGTGGGAGTGAATGTGTATTTTGTATGTGTGTGTGTGTGTGTATGCATTGTAGTTCATAGGCCTTTTTGTGAATACGAGAAAATGATCTATTACAGGTCTGCTTGGACTTATACGTATTGAATACGTTCTCTGTGCACATAAGAGAATTGTACTGTATCTACTGATACAATTGTGTGTTTCTATTGTGATTCCAAAAGCCATTTGTGAATTAAAAATGCTGTCATTTTATGATAATTTTACTGTCTGATAGGGATTGTTTTATATTACATTGCTTTTTGTGTGAAAAGTAATTATGCTGTATTATGCAATGGCAAATTAAATATTTTTAATATTAATTCTGTAAGTATGACTCCCATGAAGAAGGAAATACAAAAGTGGGTGTGTCTGACCAAAACACATAATAAGCTGTGCTTTTAAACGGAATGTAAATGGTCACTTAACAGAAATACAATCATAATTTCAATATAGTAGGAGAAGGAACAAATGTTTAAAAAAAATAATAATGAGTGAGATCAAAAATAGATCCATCTTTCTGCCTGTCCATCAGGCTATTTCCATTCCCACCAATCTGTCATTTGTGTATTTATTACAATTTTATCTAATGTATAATTATAGTGTTAATGTAATAAAATCCTGCATTGTAATTAGCGCTAACACTTTGAATCGGCAGCTGACCTCTAACATGCAGCGTACGAGAATATGCCATTTGGAAACACTTTGGCCGCACACCTCTCGTGTGTCGTGGTTAAGCCTAATTCCATTCCAGCTAAATTTGTTCATTATTAAATTGTTGTGTGTTTTAGTCTGTCAGTCAGAAATAATTACTGCGGTCACTTTGAAGGTGGAACACTCGCGACTGCAAAAATGTATCCCCTGAAGTGATGGTGACGTTTCTGAGGGCAGGTGAAACAGAGACATGAGGAATGTGGGGGGATGGGAGGGGATTGAACCCCAAGAAAAGGAATTTATATTCTTGCTCTTTCTCCCTGACATTTTATGCTGATCTGCAAATTTCCTATATTCAAAGACCTATATGGCAGCTTTCTGGGAAAATAAACACAGGGATAGTTTTGGTGGGACTTCATAAATCTGCTTTGGCCCAATCACTTAGGCTGTGTTCCGTTATGCATACTTGCATACTAAGTAGTACGCATAGTGCCATTTTGTTTGTAATTAGTGCGTTCTGAATTGCAAGTATGCAAAAATCAAGTATATACTACAATACCCGGATGTGTACTGCCGTACTTTACAGGACCCAAAATTTCAAGTATGCATCGATGCACACTTGCATGCATTTGCATTCTTTTCTAATAGATCAGGGGTTTTCAATATTATGCTGCAAGTGTGGGTGCAGGTTTTTGTTCCAACCAAGCAGTAACACACCTGATTCTACTAATCAAGGTCCTTAGCAAAGACTCTCGTAGTTGATTAGTAGAATGAGGTGTGTAACTGCTTGGTTGGAACAAAAGCCTGCACCCACACCGGCCCTTTCTGGATAAGATTGAGGACCCCTGTAATAGATTATTGCTAATTTACTGTAAACTTGAAGATGTATTTCCCAGCTAGAATTTCTCTTACATGCTTTATAATTGTAAGGTGAACTACTGTGAACAGCCTCGGGTGTCCTTTAACCTGAACGACAGTTGTTCAGTAATATAGAACATAAATATTCTCATTGCATTGCCGTGATCTCATGTTGTGAGGAACAGTTACGCTCCCTTCTGAGAAAGCCCATAGCCAGTGGACCATAAGACGCTGGTCTGCAGTGAGTTAATGAAGTGCAGCAGCGTTTGAGTGCGGTCAGAGTGACCTTGAGGCACACTGAGGTAAGCCTCGGGGATGCCAGCCCGGTGCCACCTAACCCCGTCTCACTAGGCCCAGGCAGGGCGCTGCGCTGCAAGCTCTAATGAGCCTAAACTGTGATCTTCCTCCAGTAATCTCCCCTTGCCCGGGGCCACCGCCCTTCAACTCTGACACCTGGCTCTCAGTTCACGGGTGTTCGACCCCCCCCCCCTGCTTTTGCAAACCCATCGCGCTTTGGGAGGAAACGTGGCCTGCGCTGGCCTGGCGGTGCCGTCCCGGGAAAGAGGCGATCGCGGCGGCGGGGGGGCGGCCACACACTCTCGGGTTACCTTTTGTTGAGGGTCTGAACGCAGCCCCTCCCACCGCGTCCGTATCCGCGTCCGCCCCCGCGAAAGAGCACACCGCATTGAGACGGAAATAGGACCTGCAATCAGATAACCCCTTATCATAATGAAGGCAGAGAGTAATGCTTTACAATGTTCAATAAAGTAATTGCTCTGCCCCACTCATTTAGCCTCCCCGGTCCCACAAAGAATAGCACTGCACCCAGACACTCTTTATAAGGGCATTAGCCATCTCGTGAGTATTGTGTGCTGTAAACCCTATTTTCATAGTGTTTTTTTTTTCCCTGTTACTTAAGTGGTAAATCTCTGCGGAGGTGCTGGAATTGGGCAGCGAGCTCAGGGACGCGGGTTTGTTTAAAATGCTTTGGCCTCTGTGGTTCCTTTGCCATTAGAAAGTGGGCAGGACCCAGCACTAAAATGAATTGGGTTAATGCTTTGTGTCTGAGGGGCTCCTCAGAGGGGCTTGGCAGAAGACATCGTCATCAGTGAAAATGTGCCTTTTACTCAGATTATTCTCATTTATTGTGGAATAGAATAGAGACATGGAATTAATTTATTCCTCAGAATATGACCCCATAAAATTTTTATAGAGCAATAATGAATGCTGGAATAATGATTGTTTAAATTATATTTCCGGAATTTAGCCCCTAAAAAAATGCCACTGCTTGGCCACGGAGTGCACGAGTTCTGTGCACTATTTTCAAATGAGAGAGAACCTTAATCTATATCATATAGTATCGAGTTTGCTTTATTTTAAATGGTTTAAATTCCATTCTTCAAATCGCTTTTACATCATACTTGTGATTACTCACTTTGGTAGATAATATGAATTCTTATCATGAAGCCCAGTTTTGCACTCTTTACAAGGTTAAACCCATTTAACCTCCATTTTAATTTGTTATTGAATAATGAAACAGGCACAACAGAACAAAGAAACAAACCATTCTGTTGGTGCCTTTGTTGCTGAAATTTCATTTTCTTTGCACTGCTGTTCCTGTGCTAATATATATTTTTAAGTTCATAAACAAACTAAAATACATATTTTTGTGCCCAACAAAACACTTTTTATTGTCTCCTTGTCTAATTTTCACAGTACATTTGTTTTTGTAATCATTTTTATTTAATGTGCACCTTAAGGTCTAACTTGTGATACGAAAGCAAGGCAGCATATCGGCTGACCGGTCAGTCCCCAACTCTGAGATTCTACTGTACGTAGAATATGGTGCTTAATGAACATGAGTCCAGTAATTTGCTTATTTGTGAAAAGTGTCAGGTTAAATATTTCGCTCACAAGTGCAGTGACAAAGCCCCATCTGGGAATGGAACCTGCAACCTTTGGGTTAGGAGTGCAGTTGCTTGACCACTGGCTGGCGGTGCCGCTGATGATAGATTGCGGAGGTGAGCGTTTGGTGGGACAGGTGTGATTAAGTGCAGCGCCGCTGGCTGCCCTGCTGGGCTGCTGTGTCCCTCCTGCAGAGTAGCTGCATGGGGGAGACAGGCCCATCGGAACATCTCAATTATATCTCCTCCCTACACTCTGACCCCGCGCCTTCCCTGGGCTGCGCGTAACCAGAGGCTGTGCGCTTCCCTGTTTCACTTCCCTTCCTCGCTCGCTCGCTCACGCTTCTTTTTTTCTTTTTTTTTTAACCATCATGCTCTGTGACGGGGTTACATTCACCTGGACATGAAGTGGAGAGAGGGGTTTGTTTGATACCTCCTCCCACAGGGCACTTTTGGGGGGAAAAAAGAAAGAAAGAAAAACAGTGAAAAGGGGGGGGGAGAAGGAGCGGTAGCTCGGAGCGGCTGGCTGGCGGGGTCAGAGGTTGCCGTGGACGCGTGCGGAGAGGAGATTTTCTGCAGGTGAGCAGCGCGCGCTGCTGAGCAGCGATTTGCCCTGATCCTGTCATGCTGTGGAGCGCGGGGGCAGGCCGCCCAGAGAATAGAAATGTCACCTTTCTGGCTGACTGAGGCAGCACTGCCGGCTCTCTGTCTTCCAGTACAATAGGGCCGAGCGGCTTGCCCCTCTGCCAGCGCTGCCCTCCCCCAATCCATAATTCAGGGACAGCGAGCCTGGCTGCGCCGGCTCTCCTTTACATCCGCCTCAGAGCATGCCTTCGTCTCTCTCCTTATTTACTGTCCCCTAACATTGGCAGGGCATTTGAAGAGAGAGATGGCTTCGCTCTGGAACCGTGGCGTGTTGAAAGTGCCAGGATTTATCTCTCTGCACATGGCGTTTACACACCTACTCTGGGAACCGGTGATGCCGCCCAGGGTATGCCTCTGATTCTTTCCCCCGCAGTACTCTTTGCCAGCAGAAAAGGGCAGTTAATGCATTATTCTGTCTCTTGGAGATGCATTTAAATTTGCCATTCATTTATTATGTCATTGCATTGCTCTGGATTTTTAAGTCTTTTTGGGAAACTATAGGATATTCTCAAACAAACGGAATATCTGGTGAGAAAGCGTCAGCCGTTTGCAAGAATTGTTAACTCCCTGTGTGGCAAAGGGCAGGTTGGACTCCGCCAGACTGCAGGCGTACGTCAGAGGCCATAGAAACGGCGGCAGAAGAAGCATCGCTGCACTTCAAGAGGCAGACAAGTTGGTCTGGGCCGAGAGAAAGAGGCATTCAACTTTAACTGCTGGAGTAAATTATTCACCTGACAATTACAGAAAGAAGGGCCTAATTTACACTCTCTCACGCCGTAAAGGGCAAAAATGTAATTTCTCATTCACTACACAAGGGCTGCCCAATTTGGATCTTCAAGGACCGTTCCACTGACACTCTGAAAGGTACAAAAAAATGATACAATTAACCTCTTAAGAGCTCCGATAGGTAGGTAATTGGTCCAGTAAAACCATGGGAGAGTTCAGCGATAAAGAGTGGAGGTTTAGCATAAAAAAGAGCTTGGACTGAATTTCCAACCAAAGGCAAGAGTCTTTCATGGTATCTTTGATATGCAGAGGGACTGGACGGTGGCAATTATCCTTGGACTTGATTGATGTGGTCACAGAGCGAGGCGCTGGACGTATCCAGTGTGATGAAGAGTGATGCCACCGCTTCCTGTGTCCTCTCTCCTGTTTACTCACTCATATTCTTCTCTTTCCAAAGAGCTCTTTGATCATCGATGATGGAGCGGAGGCCAAGGTGTTGGAGAATCCGAACGCTATTATTTTTGAGAGCGACATCACCATCGGACATTTTGTCCATGCCTCCGCTCCTCAGTTCGGTCATTTTATACAGTGTCGTGCGATACTTTGTGAAACGGCTTGTATCAGAGGTTCACAAGAACGCGTGTGCTTTTCTCAAACAATATAGCATTTGAGAGGTGATTTAATGCCATTACCTCCTCCTCACCCCTGCTACTACCTCCAAAAGGACGCAGTTGAATGGATACCAGCACATGAGATTAGATTGCGTGTGTGAGAAAAGGCTGCCTGGTTTGACCTTTACCAGGCAGCGATACAGCGCTTTTGATTCAAACAGCAACGCTAACATACAGAACAGGTAGAATGATCTCTTTCCCTCCTTCTTCCTCTCCATCTTCTGTTGGTTTCAGCCAAGTGTCGCCATTCATTCTATTGTGCTATCAAAGCAACGATCACAATCCCCTCTCTCCCTCTCTTTCTTTTTTTTTTTATACCATGCATGTAATGGCAGAACGCTTTCATAAACTGCCATCTCTGTTCTCCCATGCCTGACTGTCTGGGGGTGGGGGGTGGGGGGTGGGGTGCTGCTGAATATGTATTTTACTGTAGTGTGAGGACTGGAGCGTCTCCGATGTTATTACCCTTCCGAGCGTGTGGAGGCCAGGGGGACTGGGGGGAGGACCGAACTGCAGGCGGAGGAGTCAGGGGTCCACTAGGAGAGCGTCTCACCTGGCCTCCGCTGACAGCCCACACCACACTCCTGGGGAAAAGCCCGCCTTGCAGACGTGCGGGTCTTGCAGACTAGTCACCCAGACGCAAAACTGCTTCCGCAAAAATGACCGGGTGCCGTCTTTTGGATCACGATGATGGTGATCTGCCGGTGGGAACAAAGGCTTTGTCACCGCTCAGGTACGCCGCAGAGAACAATAGAGGCCACAGCCCAAGAGAGGGTGCCGTTCCATTAGCGAATAAGGGACACACAGCAGGCTTAATGGAAACGGTGTAAAGAAACAAGGAAAACATATGGGGAATGCAGCTGTCTTGTGACTGAGGTAAATTTATCGGTCCTGTCAGCAATAGCTTTGCATTGTTTCTCAGAAAATTCAGAAGGGTAGATTTAATTTCAGAAGACATTGGTTTTGTATGGGTTTATTACTATTATCAGTGTTATTGGCGTGGCTCGGCTCTTCGTTCTCCCTCACAGTGCACGCAGGCTGCCTGCTTCCTGTGGTGGAGAGGAACATCGCAGTGTAAATAAAGCTGAGCCCCCAGTGAAATGGCTGGAGGGTGATTTATCTCCGAGGTCTGGAAGCTGGTGATACTTTAGGAGATAAGGACGAGGAGACCGGGTCAGGGAGCCTCGCGGCGAGGGGAGGCCGGCGCCTGCCCGAGCGCGCGGACGGTCCCCGCTACGCTTCGCTCCGCCTGCTGGCTTCCGCAGCCTCTGTTCACAGCAGAGCACTGGCAGCTACAAGCAAGGCCTAATGGCGTTCCCATTGTTCCAGTAACGGCGATGTTTTGTCTGGGAAGGAGCGACCGGGAGAAGTCGTGTGAGGGGACGCCCCATTGTTCTCCCGGAGCCGCTCCCAAGCGCAAAACCGCGTTTCGTTTTTGCGCGAATTGGGCTCTTCCTTCCCGTTATTAGTGCAGTCGTCGAGGCGCTCCCACAGTAAGATCAGCAAAAAACAAAAAAGAGGGGCATCTCCAAAGACTAGTGATGAGACGGGTGTACCAGAGGAAGCCGATCCACTGGTTTAAGGAGTATTGATGCCTCCCCTTAATCATGCAGTCCTCACGTGGTTCTCTGAGCTGGGGGGTGTCATGCACGCGGGCCATGGCGGGAGACTTAATGCAGCCCGCACTCGAATTGAACGCGCTTTGGTTTAATTGTGGAGCACAGAAGGCCCATACATCATCATATCCTTTAAAGTGTTGCCTGTGTGAGTCATTTGCATGTCATGCGTAGCTTTGTTTTATAAGGGAGCGTCTATTAAGAAGACTGCTCTATAAAAAGCTTGTTAAAAATGGAAGTACGTGGCAAGCAGCTTTAAAAACAAAAAGGGGCAGCCTTCCTTCCTGGATGCTCCCGACTTCTGCTCCTGCAACACGAGATAGAGAGAGAGAGAGAGGGAGAGAGCGAGATAGAGGGAGAGAGAGACCCAGCTGTCGTTCCCTCTGGGATCACGCAGCTGTCAGGGTTGTTAATGATGGTAAATTCATACATTTGGATCGCTCCCCCATCCCCCCCTCCCCCTTCTCGCAACCCTCACCCCCCCTACCCTCCCCTTAATACCCCCGCCCCCCAATGGCTCCCTCTCCACATCTGGAGGCAAGACTCTAAAGCCCAGCCACCTCCCCATCTGCGAGGGAGTGTAGGAGCCACAGGAACCCCTGCGCTTCTCCTGCTAAACGGCAGAGCAGGGGCTTCTGTCGACGGAGATGCTTAATGAGTAATTAAGCGGCTTCATAGAAGCGCTGTCACGTTAGTGTCATTTCGGGGGGGTGAGGGTGGTGTTAAGAAGGGGTACTTTGATATAGGAGGGGGGTGGGAGGGCTGGTGACGGGGGCATGGGTGTGTAAGTTTGTAAATAAAGGAAGCCTAACAGATGTTAATAAGCGCCCTGGGAGAGAATAGTTCTGTAACACACATAAACTGCAAGTCCACTTTGATTTTTGTCCATTTTTTTTTTACATCAACCATACATGCAACCAGTCATAGTGTGTCTGCTTTCATCTCACTGCTATGAATTATTTCATAATAGATGTGTTTTCAGTTTCTGCTACTTAATGTAACATATCAGGTGTTTGCCTGTCTTAGTGGAAGGATAAAACCTGGTTATGAAGATTAAGGATTAAGGAAATTATGTACACACACCACATCAGGGTTTTTCCCGTTCTGTTCTGTATAATTATTAAGTCTATCAAATATGTGTTATCATTTCAGACAAAATAAATGTCAGTTTCCTCAATCATTTCAGTGCATGAAACATACTATTTTGAGCTGGAAGATGATTGGGAATGGTTGGGAATTATAGTGGCATAAAAATAATTTGCCGTTTTTATGATATGTGCTATGCTTTTGATTGTTCTGTTGAAACTACTGATAGGCCCTCAGTATGTAGAAGTATGTATGTCCAAATTACTGGACTCATGTATGGCTCTCAGTATGTAGAAGTATTTATGTCCAAATTACTGGACTCATGTATGGCTCTCAGTATGTAGAAGGCTGTTGTGCATTGTGCACTTTAACAGGGAGATTTGTACAGTTTTTGTGTTTCTTGACAGGGTCCTTATGAAAATTAGCTCTATAGCTGTCCATTACAAGCTTGTTGGTTTTTTTGGCACGTGCGTTATGCAGAAGTAAAGCCAGCTCAAATAGGGATTAAAATGACATGTCTGAGATCTGTAATAGATTCAGAGGGCCTGGGGTACGTTGTAGGGACAGCTGAGCGAGTGGCAGTCTTCAGGAAAACATCTCACGGGAAGGCTATAAAATTCTCCAGGAAAGGTCAATATTTTACACCCCTCTTGCAAACCTGAAATCCATTTAAAAAGACCTCTTTAGTGTGGTTAAAATAGAACTAACTTCATTTTATACCTTAGGTTTGCAAATAGGCTTTTATAGAACAGCCATTAATCAGCTCGCATGAAGGAGTTAATGGTTGCAAAAGGAGATATCTAGATTCTACTGTATACCTTATTAGCAGCAGGTATGTTGTAGCCACCTCGGTGGACGGTAAGATGCCGTTCCCGTGTCTTACCTGACTGAGCTTTAAAGGCCGTCCACCTTCTGGAGGTGCGCCGCCCGTACGATCCGAGGCACAGGCCTGTGCTCCTCCTGACTCTCATTTGAAACACAAAGACGGGTTTGTCAGCCCAAGCTGTATTTCAAAGATTAGATTCCTCCCACTTTCAGCTTTTCTAAGTTATTAAAAATGGGGGAGAGCAGTTTAAAAAAGAAAAAAAAAAAAGTGACCACTGGTTTAGTGGGTTTCCCCCCCCTCCTCTTTTTCTCTCTTGAATATCTAAAAATTCAAATTCCACTTCAGTTGCTTGTCAGGAGGGTAAGGTGTCATAATGGAGAGCACTTGGCTTACACCCCCTCCCACCTCCTCTTTCCCTCCGACTCTCTAACTCTCCTTCCTCGCTCTCCCCCTCTCTCCCTCGCCTGGACATGACAGTACAGAAGGATAAGGGAAGAGTAATTATGGTTCACTGGGGCTGCCAGGTGTGATAAATGAGTAATCAGGACGGAGGAGCGCCGGGTCCTCAAAGGAGGACTATTAGAGTGTTATCAGCTGCAGGCTGCGATATTGTGCCCAGGCCGGGACAGGGGCCCGTGTAGCGCTGCTAACCCCCATCCTCCCTCCGCCCCCCGCTCCCCGCCCCCCGCCCACCCCATGTCTGGCCGACCCCAGACATGGGCGGCGTCGTTAACCTCTCGGCCGTGTCTGACGGGGCAGCGTGTCCACTGGTGGTCCTCCTCTTCCTCGTGCTGTTCATTGGCGCTCCTCTTCTTCTTCACTCCCTTCATTGGTGGTCCATTTGATTGCTGTCCTCCTCACCCTGGGCTGTTTCTCAGGGTCACAGTGGACTATTATGGTCTGTGCGGTTCTTTGTGATAATCAAGACTTCCACTGTAATTATATCGCACACACACACACACACACACACACACGCACACTTAATTTTTTAAACAATTGTGCCATTACATTTTTCAAAGATTGGCCATGATCTAATTAAATCCTTGAACACCAGAGAGAATGAAGGCTTTTCCTTTTTGTGACTAATGATTTTGGTTTTGCATTTGGAGCCTTATAATTAGCTCATTGTTTTGTGTAATCTTGTGTAATAAAAAAAACAAACAAACAACAGTATTTTAAAAATCCAGATATTATTTTTTTTTTTTTTAAATCCATCAGGAGAACCTGAAGGCATGAAAGAGAGTGAACGGAAGCACGGCGTGAGGTCATCTCCAGGTTGCAATCTCTCCTCCCTGTACATTAACACTTACTGGGAGGGATGGGGAAATGGCCGTCAGTGCCACCCTAGCGGCTGAGTGGCGCCGGAGCCAGTCAGGTGTGGGTGTGATACAGGAGATGTAGTGCTGGTACAATGGAAGGGGGGTTGAGAGGGGGAGGGAGCGTGGGGGGGAATAAAATCTAATTTCATTGTAGTTAATGGCGAGGAAAGAACGGCAAAGAGGGGCTTTCTTATCAACCCCTGAGAAGTGAAAAGGGGGGAGGGGAGAGGCGTTTCAGAGCAAGACATGCTCCATTTACTGTTCCACTAACATTCTTCACCGCCTCCAAGACTTCCACGCCAAGACATGGCTAGAATGAGACAGGGAGACATGCGGGGGGGGGGTTGGGGGGACCAGGAGAGGGACAGGGAGGAGAGAGCAGGCACGTTGGGATTTTCCACAAGGACAAACAAGGTGGCATTCTATCCTCCGTGCCTTGTGTTGCACATTTCCCAAGGTGAGGAGGGTGGGGGAGCCCCTCTCAGCCCCCGACCCCCCCCATTCCCATCTTGAGGTTGACCTTTCCAGTGCTGGCTTCCTGCATTTCTACTGTGCCTCAAAAACATGCACTGGGGTGTATTTCAGGCCCCCAGTTAGCAACATGCCACGTGCCACAGAGGTGCTTGCTGGTCTTTTGTCCAACAGAAAGTAAAATTTTACTTGAAAGACAATGGATGAAATTTCTGAAGTTGCAGAGAAGCCTCTAATTCCCGTCATTTTCTTGGTGATTAATTCAACTGAACAGCAGCTGAACAAGCATTCACACATTGAACTGATTGAGGACATTTGCTGTTCAGTGAAAATCAACATTAATGTGAATGACTGACAAATCCAAAATGGTTTAGGTTGTGCACACAGTTTCGACTGATATTAATTCTCTGTTTTTTTTCTTTTATTTTTTCTATGTATTCCTGGATCCAATATCCCTTCATCGATGTTCAGGTAAGAACTCAAACTCTTCTCATTGTCTTCCCACTGTTTGCATGGTGACGTAACAGATGCCGTGGACCTTCCTTCTCCTTATAGCGGCAGCTGACCTGTCGCTTCTCCGAAGAGAATTTAAATCAAACGCTTTTTCTTACTTTATCAATCTCACCAGATTGGACAGCAGTTCACTGACATTTTAAATGCTAATTATGATATAAATTGTCATTTAATGATCAGTTATTTTACAAGGGTTGTTTTTCGATCTTATAAGATGTCTTTGGAGAATGCCTTGTTATAAATCACACTATGATTGGTGAAAACATTTCATAATAAGTGATGTTTTTAGGTCTTTAAGACTGGGATGCTCAATTTTGGCCCTTGGGGCCAGTTGTACTGCTGGTTTTCACTCCTCCCCCCTAATCAGGGACTGATTTAAACCTGACACACCAGGTGAGTGTAATCTCTGGCCAATCTGTGACATTATTGGACTATCAGGCAGAAGAGAAAAGCAGCAGTGCTTCTGACCTTGAGGGCCAGATGTGAGTGTGACTGCTTTAGGGTCTGCTCTGCTTTGCCACACTTTGAGCCGAATGTTGGGAAATGTAAAAGCAGGCCGGCAGTGCGACTCATCCGATCTACTGTTTGAGCTGCGATCAACTGTTTCTGTATCCCTCAACAAAATTGAATACACTTGGTTCAATTTAGGTTGTTAATGCAAAGGGGCCGAATCCCCATTATCAATTAAGTAATTTTCATGTTTTTATTTTTAATATAATTCTGAATATAATATAATCCTTTTTTTTTTAAAATTATTTTGACTTAACGACACAGCGAAACGGGAAATAATTACACTACTCAGGATGGAAGATAATACACATACTTTCACACTGAGTAGCTCCCACGAGCTGAAACTGAAACAAACGCTTTCAATAAGACATTTCCAGTGAAAGGGCCCTTTTAATAGACTCAAATGTGTACATTCAGTGTAACTGCCCGATGATGTCATGTCTCGTTTAATGGAGAACCTTATCTGATCGAAAATTATCTTGCACGCTTAGAAATGCCGTTAAAGATTCCAGTGTTGCATAAAAACTCAAAATATGACGGGTGTCAGATTCACCTGGTCTCTCTTTAATGTCCCCCCTTGCCTCTATCACAGCAGAGAAATTCAAATCCAGACCGCGCTGTCATCCGTCTGACATTTCACAGTAAAGATATGTTTTGACCTGTAAAAAAAAAAGCTGTGCGATCGAAAGTTTTTTTTTGTTTTTTTTTTGCCAAGCTGCCTGATGTGATATGAGCTGATTTGGTCTCGATGCCGGCTGAAGGACGCGAGAAGTGCAGCCGGAGAAACTCGCGCGTAAGAAACTCAATGTAGACTTCACAGATGAGGCTTCACAATGTAGACTTCACAGACGAGGCGCTTCATTGGATGAACAGCTTCTTTGTAAAACCCTTGACTGGCCGCATGCCGCACAGATGCAAATGCAGCCCGGGAAGATCCGTGTGCATTTGACCTTGAATCGGCCTGGCATGCCGTGGCGGGCTCACAGGGTAGGGGAATGGCCTGGCATGCCGTGGCGGGCTCACAGGGTAGGGGAATGGCCTGGCATGCCGTGGCGGGCTCACAGGGTAGGGGAATGGCCTGGCATGCCGTGGCGGGCTCACAGGGTAGGGGAATGGCCTGGCATGCCGTGGCGGGCTCACAGGGTAGGGGAATGGCCTGGCATGCCGTGGCGGGCTCACAGGGTAGGGGAATGGCCTGGCATGCCGTGACGGGCTCACCGGGTAGGGGAATGGCCTGGCATGCCGTGGCGGGCTCACAGGGTAGGGGAAGTCAGATCTGCCAAGGAGACTTCTGGGCCTACGTTTGAACTGAAGGAAGCAAAGAGGCAAAAGTGCTAGTCGACACCATATGTTTCCGTCATAAAAAGGAACAGACTTCAAATAATTCCCTGTTCCGTGATAACTGCTGTGATTAAAATGCTAAACCGGACGTAGCAAAAGAGAGTTTGGGAAACTTTAAATAAGGGAGTGTCACCAAAGGCTGGCTGGGGGTCTGGTTACAGCTGATGTTTAAAGACGAGCTGAAATCAAAATTTCGTTTTTTATAAATTCAGTCAATTCTAGATAACCACACAAACATAAAAGTAAATATACTAAAAAATTTATAGAATTGTAATACTTGTGTATTTTCAAGTTTTTTTCAAGTTTTTCCCCCTTCTTTTCCTGGAAAACAATTTCACTTTTAAATTTGCGTCATCAAGTTTCAGTGGGCGTGCATCAAAATTGGAACCAATAATGTTAATCAAATAAGTATGTACATTCCAATCAATGTACTTTTACACCGTGGCACATATTCTTAGTGTTCGCATCTGACGTCAATCAAATCAACTCCCCACTCTTTCCGTTGAAAGATTTGTTTTGCTCGCATATACGTCATATTGCGCAAGCTAGTGCTGCCATTCTAGTGCTTCCATTTCATGGTGACTTTAAATTAATGGATCTAATCTGACTGTGGAACATGCATCACATATTCTGAAACTGAATACGGCAAAGTCCATCCGTTTTACTTTCCATCTGCTTTCTGGAAAGTGGCATTTCCTACACTTTCGAAACACTACTGTGCTCTTGCACAGGTTCAGGAATGCGAGGCGGGAGTTTAGATGAACTTCGCCTGAACACTTGCTCTGTGTTTCTCCAGGCTCTGTGCAACAGTCACTCATCTCCTACGTGAGACCGAGATCCACACAGTGCTCTCGACTGCATCACTGAAAGATGAGGAGAGAGTGTGCTTCATCCTGTGACATATTCACATTCATCCGAGTAAAATGTTGCCTCTCAAAGACTGCATTTAGATCACATGGGATTTCTCGGGGGCAGAAGCAATCGCAGCTTCATCTGTTATTTTTAAGAACTCATCCGTTGTGATCCGAGTTGGTTAAATGTGTCTGGGTTTAAAGTGGGTTGTGGCCCTGCATTTTTCATTTGGCTGAGCAAATAAGTAATGGTGGAGACTGAAATTGATCACATCCCAGAGAAGCTGACTGTTCTCTTGTCTGTGTCTGATGGGACACACTGCTCTCATTTTTCCATTCACCTCATGCCACCCCAGACCACCAGGGGCGCTGTTAGATCGTGTCGCCAGCCCCCACCACTGAAAAAGGCCAAGAGCAGCCTTTTTGAGAACGCAGGGGTTTCCCCACCAGTCCACTGTGTGTACTTACTGCCGGACTTCGAGGTTCTGTGTGTCAAAATTGAGTCACGGTATGTGATGAACACTTTTATTCTTGATTTAAAACCTACACTTGTTGAGCTGTTAATCAGGTTCAAATTTTAACGTGAAATTAATCCGATAACTTTCTGTTTTCAATGTATTTTCTATTGAATATGAACAGCTTTGTGAAAATGGAATGATCTGATTAGTATAAAATAATAAGGATCTGACATTTCAACCTACATAGTGTGGGAGATGGGTAAAAAGTTATTTCCTGTTGAAATACTAGTTTATCAGAAAATGTGGGTTTTGAGTGAGCACCACCTCCTCTGCGCTGTAGCACATTTTCAGAAATAGACCAGTCTGAACTCAATATATATTTTTTTTTTTGACTCGGAATAACACATAATTGTTTGTCTTTCTTCACAAGTACAGTTTGATGAAAACAATTATTGCTCTGTTTGTGAAGAAGTTACAGTTTGATTTAAGAACTGAAGTGAAGGGTAAGAACACATATTCATCGAGTCTATGCCTTTTACCTCACTGCATGCAAGCACCCCTCTCCTTACTGCTCAGTGGTCCTTATGATTATCACTTTTCAAATCTATAGAAGTGTGATTTCTACCAACATCTGTGTTTCTTTTTGAATCAGAGAGACGACTTAAGGTTTTCGTGTGTTGTTTAAGGGCGGCGAGAGAGAGCACAGTGTCGTGTGAGTGCGGTAATTATAGGACACACTGAGGACAGAAGGTGAGGGCCATCGTCGCTGCTCACAGCTGCACACGGCGGCTCTTTCATGTGGTCATGTCAGGAAGTCCTCGCTCTGCAGAGGCAGATGAGCAGGAAGCCGGGAAGAAGAGGCCCTCCGGCCACAACCTGCGGAAGCGCCGGGTCTCTGCCGGGCCCGGGCCGGGCCGACAGGTCTTTGTGAGAGAGCCGCCTCCGCCGCTCTTTCCCGTTTCTTCTGTTTGAATCGTCTGCACAGCTGGAATGACCCCCGCACGCGCGGTGAAGTGTGTCCGTTACAATCCAAATAGGGCAGCAACAGGAAAAGTGTGTGCACCTGATAAATGAACAAGGGTGAGCAAGCCCGCGGTTGGCTACCAGCGAAGCTAGCGACGAAAAAACAAAACAACAAGGGTCACCAAATCCATTTGCGTGCCTTTTCCCGGCGAATTGATTTGCATGCATTCTTTTTCGGCTGGTTACGCGGTCACCCCGCGCTGTTAGCGGGAGAGCGGCGGTGGAAGTTCCTGGGCACCACTATCCCCGATTTCAGAGGGCCGGCCCGCGCCAGCTTCATCTTCACACTTGTCTTTTAACTGTCTGTCTCCGTGCCTGACTGCCTTTATCATCCCCTTGGGCAGACATCCCAAGCCTGACTGCTTCGGCCTTGTTCATGTGACAAAATCATTTTCAGCATTGTGTCAAACGCCCTGACAGCCATTTAACCTTTCGGCTGGTGAACACAGAGGGATATTGGGGGGTTATTTACTGGCTGCAGCTCGCTGTAGTCCTTTTGTAGATGTAGACCTGATAGAGTGGATACAGGGGGCCCTGCGCCTTTTATGAGCTCTTCACGGCCCTGCTTGTGGAAAGCAGTGAGAGGACTCGGGAGGTCACTCTGTCTTAGCCACTTCTCACAAGTTAAATACCATTTTCCACAAATGGAGAGTGCCACAGCCATAAGTCATGCTAAATAAATCTTGCTTTGTTCTGTTGGGACAAGGTTGTTTTCAGTGTGAAGCAATGCCTATTACATTTAAGTGCAGGTCCTCTCTTAAACCCCCAGCTATTTTTTAATCTCAGCGACTCCCCAGAGATCATTTTATCTCCCCATTTCCTTCCTGAAAAGCGCCGGGACAATTTAATGGGCCCATTTTCATTGTCTATCAGATATTCAAATGGAAACCGAGCATGCGTTGAACCGGCATGCGTTGAACCGGCATGCTGGTGTGCCCTTGCAAATACTACAAGTCGACCACTAATAAGGTCCAGTTGGTCACATGTGTGAGACCAGTGAAATGTGTTTTCCTGTTACCCACTGCTAGTATTGAGAGATGAATATTGAATACCATATGTACCCTATAATGTACCTCTGTGTTTACCATTTGTTTATTGGTGTTCACTCATAAGACACCATATCAATTAGAAGGTAAAGATAACCGCGTATAGGAAAGACACACGGCCCAAGAAGCACCTGCATTGCCTTACAAATCTTCCAAGTGCCCATGATCAGGCACCGACCACTTGTGCTCACAGTCAACACTTTGCCTCTCACAGTGAACCCAACACGCCGCCACACTTCCCCCTCGTTTTTGAAAGTGGACTGGCCCTCGGACAAAAGTGAGAGGGTGTGACGTAACGAAAGGGTGGCCAGGCCTCTAAAGGTTTACGCGTTAGACCGCTCTGATTTTTCGTGCACGCATGCTATGGATGTGTAAATGCTCCTAATAGAATGTCCCTAGAAGCACCACTGCCCCCCCCTGCTTTCCAGTACATATGCTTGCACACCTGGTCCACATCGTTACCTGTTTACAAATGACCAGCAATTTTCTGCTTGGTTCAGCAGCAGCAGTTTTCCCTTCCCCCGTGTCATAATTAGGAATTCTGAGTTCACGTTTGGTTATTACACTCGTCTCTTGTGTTTTGTCCCTCTTGTTTTGTGGACGTTATCACATATTTCCCCCACGTTTTGGCGCTGTACCTACAAAATTATGCACTCTGGGCTACAATAACTCTGCATTAGCATGCTTTTCTGTGTGTGTGTGTGTCTGTGTGTGTGTGTGCATGTGTGTCTGTCTTTGTGTCTGTGTGTGTGCACGTGTGTGTGTGTGTGTGTGTGTGTGTGTCTGTGTATGTGTTTGTGTCTGTGTGTGCTGTGTGCCTGCAAATGTGTGTGTGTGTGTGTGTGTGTGTGTGTGTGTGTGTGTGTGCACATGTGTATGTCTGTGTTCCTGTGTGCGTGTGTGCCTGCGCGTGTGTATATGCGTGAGTGGTTGTGTGGGTGTTGAAAGAGAGAGAGAGAGGACTGATATCATGTGCATCTCTGTAGCTGCTCTTTCACCATCACATATTTCTGCTAACAATGACACATGGTTGTGTTAACGGGTCACAGTGCTGTCACCTCCATCTCTGGGAAACCAACAGGAGCACTGGTGTCAGGTGCTCCTCACTGCTCCAGTGACTCAGTGTGTTACAGTAAAATATAGCACAGCCCTCATTGGTGCTTAAGCACATGGTTGTTCAGTGCTACGGGTCACAATGTTCTGGCGCATGCGGTCCAAGAGACTTAGTGCCACAAACCGGCATCTCATACACACATATATCACAAGGAATCAGATCATATGAGGGGTTTTATTGGCAATAGAACTGAGGCAGATGACTGTATGTATCCATTGACATTAAAAAGCACACTGTTCTCTGTTCCGAATCTCTAGTGTCAGGCTAGAAATCGTGTGCTGCTTGAAACTCCCAAAGTCTATTCTGATGTTTAGAAATGAGCCAACTGTACCTGTTTTTGGCAGTGGCAATAAAGATGCATCCCATTTGAGTGATGCACTTGCATTAGAACGATTCTGAAAAGCCCATAAGGGAATTCCTTTATATAACCAGACATCTCATACTCTTCTTGTAATGTTCGCTCAAGTGAGTGAACATTTTACAAGAACAAAGGTAGGTCCTGGCATCACAAAACTCCCTAATCTTCCAAAATTAGAATTGAATATTTTATTCAGGTGGCCAGGTTGGGTTCAGCTACAATTTAGTGTAAATTACTGCATTAAACCCTGAATGTGCCCCCCCATCATAAAACTGACAAAAAAATGTTTTCTACTGTGCTGTGAGTCCACTGCCTTCAGACAACTTTCAAACGTGAGAATGTGATTATGGCTTTGACAGTTCCGTTGTTTGAATAGCAGTATAACTGCAGTGTGACATTGGACCGTGTGATGTGGTGTGCACCAGGCATTTAGGTTAATCTTCATTGAAAACGGCAATGGACAAACTGTTCTCTTTTTCTCACTGATTCAATCCTGCAACAAACGGTGTCTGACTCCTCTACCTGCCTGATAGTGTCACTGACATGGAGTGAATGCAGTTGCCTCTATATAGGACCTCTGGGATTTGTGAATTAAACTAATAACCAGGAGCCATCACATCTCGTTTAGGGTTGTCCTTCAACACTCTCCCAGACCAGAAGGAAACAGAAATAGTTTGTTCTCGCCTTGCTTGTCTTTCGATAAAACACTCTGCTGCCCTCGTACTCTCAAATTAGACCCAATATATGCAAATTACATTATCTTCTTATGTCGCAGTGTTGGAGAACAGGAATAAATCAGATTGAATTCTAAACTGTTCAACTACTCGATGCTTTCGTCTTATTTAAAATGTATATCCAATTAGTTCATAATGCAAATTTCAACTAATTAGTTTTCTAATACCTTTCATGGGTAATGGCAACACATTGGTATTATTTAAATGTATGCCTAATCCTTTTGGGGTACCTTCAATCTTTTTATATTAAATGCTAAATTGTATAATGTGAATATTAATCTAATTATGTGTAGATCATTCCGGTGCCTGAGCTGTTTTAGTGTACATTCCCAAACCCTCTTAGCAGGGTTTAAGATAAGTCACAAAATCCATTTGAAGAGGTTTTAGTTCTCACCCTGATTTAAAATGATTTCAACACAAATTTTTAAGTGGGATGAACATTAGTGCATTGCATAGAGGGAGGGAGAGATAGATGGAGACAAACAGGCAGGCAGACAGACAGACAGACAGGCGGTTGAGTGAGCAACAGGAGAGAGACAGGACGACAGGATGGGCTGACAGTGAGAAAGAAAGGAGGGAGTATGGGCTGATGGTGTGAGAGAAAGAGAGCGAGAGAGAGGGAGATGAGGAATGATACAGGCAGGGCAGAGTGAGAGAGGGCATATCTTCATCTATATCAATCCACCACCCCCACTGTGTAGCCTTCTTTGCTCAGTGGCAGCCCCAGCACCAGCCCATAGGCCACAAAACTTTCATGCGGAGATTGAGAAACACACAAGATAAGATTGGCAAGTTGTGCATCTGCAGTGTGCTTCTTGCTTTGCCCTCCTCCACCTTTAGTGAAATGACTAAGCCCTTATTCTAAGAACCTCAGGCATCCAAAGGAGTCATCTTATGAAATAATAATTTGTTAATATCCATCTGTATAATGCAAGCGAGTTCAGACATTTCATGTATTTATTTTTTACTGCTCACAGCTAACCAATCGGATGCAAACCTGACAGTGGGCCAAGTATAGGGGTGGGGCTATTATTTTTGCACTTTACTGGAGCTCCCAAATCCCACCTGGTGTAGACGGTCAGATTTCCAGCTGTTCACTGCACTTGATTGGATTCGGTTTGGACGCCGCCTAATTTTCAACACCACATCTCCCAAAACTAGGAACATTCACCTGGGAAATGTTCAGTCTGGAAGTATGGAAACTACACTCATGCACTGAATACAATTTAAATCTAAGTCTTGCTTTCAATGAATAAAGTGCATTGCTTAAAATGAATAAAGTGCAAAACACTTAGAACTTTTGTCTCTGTATCAGTGTACCAGGACAACTGGGCTGCTAGATTTAAGTTTTGTAACCATGTTCCTACAGTGTGATTTCATCATATTTGATTTAACCGTTGGAATACAGAATTTTAAATCTTTAGTAATAATGAAGTATCATTGTACAGAAAAAATGAGGGTATATGTTTTCAGACTTTTTTATTGGCAGTTGTTCTGATTACTGGTTACTGATTGGCTGAAGCATCCCAACCACAGATAACTATCATTTCCAGTAGGGAGCATGTTTATATAACTAATTTCTGGTACATGGCCAAGTCCCAGCATTTGAAGTGACAAAAGAGATTAAAATTAATGCATAGATGCCCCATATGATTCATTTCCTTTTTGGCTTGACTATTTCAACTGAACCAGGCCACATATGCTTGACACAGTGTCTTTCAATGTGCGGATATCACAACGTACATCCTCACGAACATAATAGTGCTGCGCTAATTGTACATATTCAGATTTAGGTCATACTATTTCTTGGTTTACAGTAAGATTATAGTTTTTTTTTCTTTTTTTTTCTGTATTTTGGCCAGTTTTGTATTTCAACATTTTTTGAAGCAGACTATGTGTTGTTAGCAGCTGTAAGAGCTGAGCAGTGTAATGAGTGCCAAGGATATTTGGAGCACATATTTGGAAAGCCATTGCTGAACTGTCACACTGTGACAAAATGAATGGTGCTCTGGTCCTCCAGATGTTTTATTTTAAACCCAGAAACAGCGTTTCATTGGCTCGGATACCTCTCAGCTGCTCCACTTCATATTTTCCTCAAGGTTTAAGCATCAGTTCTGTGATAATAGCGTCCCTTTGAGACTCCACTGGCATGGAGAAGATTTATGCAAGAAATTAGTCAAATGTGATCAAATTCTGGCCCAGTTAATCTTCTTCAGCTGAGTTTATCCAGCTTTATCTGCAGGCGTAATTAAAGACAACTGCGCCTTTGACAAGCAGTCCAGGCCCCAGTGGAATAATATTGGGGGCCTAGCCCTGCCGATGTCACGTTGATAAATGTTTACACCGTGACACGGAGAAAAGGAAGATTGTTTTAAACAGGTACACACTCAAGACCCCCTCCTGATTTGTGAGAGCCATTTGACTGATTGAATGTAGACCCTGCTTTGAAATCTGATATTGCCTCATTTGTTAAACTTGACTTGTTAAAACGGCTCCAATCGCTCATTCGTCCTGAGTTTCCTTCCGTGTCCACTTAGGCGTGAATCCAAGGTATTTCTGTTTTCTTTCCTCCATTTTCCCTCGCTTTTTGCCTTTCGCTGATTGGGAGCTTGCAGCAGATTTGCAGCAGATTGACCCGGCCTCATTTGAGCGGACTCGTGTTTGGCATCCCTTCTGACAGAAAATTGAAGTTGTCATTTAGTCGACCTTTAAAGATATTTTTAAAAAAATAAAAAAAATAAAAAAAATAATATATAAGGTTTCTTTCTTTTCACTCTGCCGTGGAATTACCAGCCTCCATCTCATTCGCATGACAGAACCAGGTAATTATGTCCACATAAAAATGTGCAAGCTGTTTGCTGTGTGAAAAATTATAATGGTGTGATTTTTAAGTGGTATATCTCCCCAGAGCATAATGAAAAGTACTTTTAATACAATTTTGAGGAATGAAGGCAATTGAAGCCACTTTGGCATTTGCATTGCGGGCCACTCATTTCTACAGAGTTCAGCCCCCACATGCATGCCTGATTTTTATATGCTTTACAGATCTGTTTATTGTTGCGCACTATTTCAGCTGTGTGTTCATTTATTTTAATGATTAGCTGCTTGCCTCCCATGGTAATATAGAATTTGCAGTACATGCATGTGTGGGCATTCAGAAATTGTTACCTGACGTCTTAAGTCCTGCATATATTACAGTGTCAAAGAAGGCAGCATTTATAATATTTCGCTTTTTTGGTACAAATATTACTGCTTATAATATTCGATATTTCTGAATAAATTAGATTTACAGTTAAAATGAGGGAAGTTCAAGTTGAATCATCCTAGTTGAGCAAGGCAACTTGCTGAGGGTTTATTTTAATCGGTAATTTAACAGAGTCATGGGTGCATTATCAGTTATCGCGAAAGCAAAGGCCTGAATGTGCCAGCATACCTGTGAACAGTAGAGAGTGTGACTCATGGCCCCTTTAGTCTTACTTTGAGCTAAACAATGCTGTTGAGGTTTGTGAAGCTGGGTGTGGAATGCACGGGACGTCCATGGGTGGAGATATTTCCGGCTCACTAACAAACATAACATGCGCAGGCCTCTGAGGACTGGATTTGTGTCTGAACCACTGGCGTTTCGGACACACATTTCAACTGACTATGTCCACCAACGTAAGGAGTTTGTCTTGCCGTACTTGGTATCAGCAGTTATTGACTAAATTGCGTGCTCTGTAATGTGTACAGGGAACACCTCTACCGTGAAAGAGCCACCGCTCGCTCTCCTCTTGTGAGTTTGAGGACTCTGACTGTACCGTCACCTGCATGTGCTAAATATGACATGGCTCAAATTTCGACTGCGAGTGTTTTTGTTGCCAGACAAATCCTCTTCACTGTCGGATTTGGGACTCCGCTCTAGGGCTGGGCGATATGACGTATTATCGGATATCGATGATGAGAGCTATCATGATGGGAGCTGGATATTGTGATTTACAGACAGTAACTACTTCACTCCCACCTGAGGTGCTGCACCTTGAAAGAACAATGAAGAGCGAAAAATGTGTTCCTTTACAATAATCTGTTCGTTAGGCGTGGAAAAAAAGGGACGTATGCAACGTATCGAACGCCTGCTGTCAAAAAGAGACAAGAAGACCTCCATTTGTTGCTTTCTCGCCCACTCGTCCTTCGTTATTTAAGTGTTTTGGGTCTTTTGGAACATCGCCTATTCCTAAAGTTTTTTAAACTGTATTTGTTTTTGTCTAATCTTTGCATACAGTATATGATTAGGTGCAACAGATAAAGCTTTCAACACTGCGCGAGACAATTAAACTTATGTAGGCTTCGGAAATAATGTAAAAATGGTAGACCATTTTTTGTAATACCTGCTGATAATAAAACATACATCATAGACTTTGTTGCATGACTGAGCTGTGACGGAGATAAGAAGAATATTCGGAGGTTCAGACGGAATAAGCTATAAAATATTATAACATGATAACATGGGTCCACCAATAAAAAAATATCTAAAAACAAAAATTTATAAAAGTTAATAAATTAAACGGACAGTGTTGTAGTGTTCACACATGCATTTTTACTTGGAACATTTTTGGCTTATCTTAAAACTCAATAGAAGAAAGAATGGCCATGACACCAGGAAAGGCTATTACATATTAAAGGATAACATGGACACATTTTTACGAACTATTTCCACCATGCTGATCGGTAATAATAATCATTTTGTTACATCTTTCTTTGCAGAGCTTTGCTCACCCCAAGAACCGCTCGTATCTGCTTTAGGCTTTTTATTTAGAATTTTTTTATTTTCCAAGCACCACTGTTTCCCCGAGGGTGTCGGATAGTAAAGGTTTTTTGTATTCCAACAAAAACGGAGGTGTTGTTCCGGGGGGGGGGGGCATAGTATTGTATATCACAGTGTTTCAAATCACATGACAGTATCGTGATATTATTTTAATAGACATCCACCAGCCACCATGCTCAGAACTCAAGCTAAACTTGACAGGAATCATGGTTGAAATCTGGCGCGACCAGCATGCTCGTATTCATAGCAACTCAGTGTCCCCAGTTAAAATAAGGAAAAATAGAACTAGCACGCACCTTGCTTCTATCAATATCACATTCAGATCACATTAACCCTCATATTATCTTATGCCTTTTATGTTTGGGGTCATTTTGACCCCAAAAGTTTAAACTGGCACAATTTTGGCACTTTCTGTTTCACTTTTTGTGTGTCTCCCAATTTATTAGGCTTTTATCCCTAAATATAAAAAATCTGCGATGAAACATCTAATTTTAGAGCCTGAGGTAAGTGAAAGCAAGTTTAAAACCTGTATGAGAAAGTGCCGCCAGAATCAGCACAAAATTTTTTTTTGATTTTTACACAACAATTTTACACAACGACACAAATGACCCCACACACCACCTTTGTATACAAAGTTGATACAGGATGTTTGAAAACATAGCATTCTGTTTATTGCATGTTTACTATTTAATCCCAGTCATATCGTGTCATATTAATCGTTTTAATATGACTATTAAAAGTCATATTGTGTCAAGATGGAAAAAAATAAGATTAACTGGTTTTTAAGAGAAGTCGAACACTGAATCGGGTCAAATTGAACCTGAAGATAATATCAGGGTTAAACCACAGTGTGTCTTCGTCTCATATATGTGTCAGTAGGATGGCCTGAAGTGTTTTCAGACGGTGTATATAGGATGTGTGAAATAAGTAAGCAGCAAAACTTTAAAGAACCCAAAACCCCTCCTTGCTTGGGCCTTCCTTTAAGACAGGCCGTTTGCTTTGTTGTGCTCCTTCAGCAAGGGAAATTCGAGGCATTGTTGATAAATGGGGGTAAGCTCTAACCGAACGTACATTTGTCTGTTCGTGCGGATGCTACAGTGCAGAGGGGCATAGAGCGATGCGTGGATTCTCCACCCATGCGATGAAAGAGATTAAATTGATTCTCTGGTCTGGGTGATGGGTGGAGAGTGTGATGTAGCACAGACTGACTGAGCGGGAGCCGGCCCCTTCAGCTCCTCAGCATGCACTGTCACTGTGCTCTGATTGGCCCTGCGCCTGATGCTCACTTCTGGCCATTGCCAGTGGATGACGGTTGCTTCTCAGCAATGGTGGTTGCAGTTGTGGAGATAGTGGGAGGAGCTGCATGAGGAGCAGTATTTTACTTATTCATTTATTGAATTGATACGTTTCTTTGAAAAATCATGAATTGTGATAACATTCTCTGTTTCACTCCTGTTTTATTTCTCTTTCTCTGTATCGCACTCTTTATCACTCTCTCAGTTCTCTCTCTTTCTCTCAGTGCGGAGCCATCTTTGGCCAAGGTAGCTCTCTCCATCAGTGTGTTTGTCAGGTGATGCCCATGTGCTCCTCTTCAGCTGCAATTAGTGCACAGAACAGTGGCTCTGAGGTATCCTCTCCAGGACCCCATTCTTTTAAGCCCCTACGGTTACTTAAAACCCTCAACAATAGGATTAGCAAGGCTGCTGTGCTGCCCTGTGAGTCACACAGGCTTGACAAGGAAAATCTAATCATTACTGTTCAGCAATCCAGAGCAGGGCCCCTTACCTGCAGCCTCTTAAGAAAATAGTCATTACACCAGGAGCACTAGGAGAGGATAAAGACATCAGCAAGGTGAATGTTGTGTGGCCTCGGTGTGTGAGAGTGAGTGAGTGAGTGAGTGAGTGAGAGTGAGAGTGAGAGTGAGTGAGTGGGAGGGTGGGAGAGTGGGAGGGTGAGAGGGTGAGAGTTGTGTGAGAAAGAAACACAGAGAGAGATGAGGGGAGTACACACTCCATTTTGGCAGAATGTTACATACAGTATAACTCTTCAATAAGGTGTGCATCAGATCTATTCTGTTTTCAGTCTGTCAGGGTCGTCAGAAAGCATGCTGTCGCAATGCAATACAATACAGGAGCACCAGGTGGGAGATTGCAAGCATCTTTGAGATGCCAGATGGTTATCAGATCTGACATTGATGTTCTCTGTTGTTTTTTGGTAGGATTTGGGTTAACCACAAGGAAAGGCTCTGAATCATACAGGAGAGTCTGCTGAGGGAGGGAGGGAGAGAGGGAGCAAGGGAGAGAGAGAGAAAGCGAGACAGGGAGAGAGAGAAAGAGAGACAGGGAGAGAGAGAAAGAGAGATGTACAGTAGTCTACCCACCCTCCATCCTGCAGTTTCACTTCTGCTCATATTATAAAGCAAATACTGTGCTTATTATGCCAAGAGTACTTTGCTGTGCTGCCTGCTGTTTGTAAATTTGAAACAGTGTAAATGTCAGTGTGGTTGGTTGCTGAATGAAGCGCTTGAAGTGCAGTAAAATGTGCCTCAGGTACAGGCAGCTGCACTCAAAACTTTAATATTACGGGAACTGGTCGTGAATCTTTGCACATTTCTAATTCAGTCTACGATTAATTGAAACACATTCATTCAACCATTCATTCAAATATACATGGCAATATTTTATACTGTGTTCATCAAACGTATGTCTGTGGCTTTCTGTCACTTGTGTAGCTTCCCCCTAAATTTAGATTTGTGGGTTGTTTACTAACTTAAGCTAAGGTTTGGCTTTAGCCTAATTAAGGCATGAACTTGGAGAAAAAGTAGTGGCTGTCAGAAAGCGGTCCAACACTGTTATGTGAGAACACTACCCAGATGTGTGAAAGTCAGACAAGTGCTGAGAAGTGATGGAGGGAAGTGTGTGGTGACGACACAGAAATAATAATAATTTAAAATAAACAAAAAACACTTTCTTTACAGCTACAAATAACACATTTTTTTCCATCTGAGTTTTAATCAGACTGTTCATGTTCTTGGAAGAAAATAAAAAATGGGGAAAATCAGTCATCAATAATCAAAAAAAAAAAAAAAAAAAAAGAAAGAAAGCCGTGGGAAAATTGGGCCCACTTGATGAGACTATTTTATTTTCTTTTTTTTTTTTTTTTTCTCATAGTGTGTGTGTAGTATCTGAGGTATGTGGTGTGTGTGAGTGTGTTGATGTGGGTGTGGGTACATGAGAGAAACTTTTTCTTCAGGTGTTTAATTTTAAATTACATTCATCATAAAAATCAACTCTCTCACAACACAAAAAATTTGCGCTTTATTTTTTTTAATTTATCTTTATCAGTCACTGACGTAATACAGTATGTGCATCTTGCTTTTTGGTGGGAGGGGGAGGGGGAGGGGGGGTCCTCTGATACGTTTTAATGCAGCTGCCTTGCCCACATCAAATATCAGCATTCAACATTATTGTGAGTACAGAAAACCTGAAATACATCAACATATCAACAAGCCACATCTTCGCTGACACATCGAAAACCAATTTGATTTGGTCCCCCTAAATATTAAGGAAGCGCATACAGGACACAGGTCTTTGCTGTTTGATGCAGCAGAGCTGCAGAATGTTTCTACAAAGCTGAACTCCAAAATTCCTTCCAGTCCAAAGACAAATGAGTCGGGGTGTAGCAAGGAACTGCAATCAATGAAATTCAGAGGGAGTGCAGGTCAGTGTTAGGCAGCACAAGTGAACGTATTAGCACCCTGTCTTCTGGGAGCTAACAGGTTAATAGCAGGGAGCTCGGTTATAGGAGAATCTTGGTTAAGCCCAGTGTTGCATAAGCTATAACCTGTCAAAACCCAGCAAAGTCCCAACTGATTCCACAAATCTAGAATGCACTCCGCAGAATTAAAAACGTCAATAGTTTTAATGAGATGCTTCAAGTGTAGGGTACTCGCAGCGTATTTGAGACACTCTAAAGGGAAACGGTGTACGTTTTGTGAAGTTCCCAGCACTTTCAGAAAAGCTTTCCTTTGAGATGGGAATATATGGTAGTTTATCTGCCAATTAGGCTAATTTAATTCACACAAATATCGGGTTTGAGTTTGTGGTGCAGTGTATAAGATTTCATAAGAACTTGGGCATGGATTAAATTAAAACAGACCTCTCGGAGACCGTGCTGTGACTACATTATGACTTTTTAATGTTTTTTTCCTATCCTGCAAACATTTCTTCTGTTCAGTTCTATTTTTTTAAAATTTGTATGACCATTGTTGGAGCTTATCTGTCAGTGTCTGTTCTAAACTGCCATTGTTGGCCAGTTAGCTGTTTGACAACAATTGAGATTATTTTTTTCAAAGTACAGTACTTCTACAATGCATCTTTAATGAAAAGGTTAGAAAACATGAATCACGCCGGTGACAGACACATTAACATTTCAGAGTGTTGCTTGCACAATGATTGATTATGAGACCTGAAACTGCGGCTTTTTGTTTCTCTTTTCGGGCAGCGTGCGTGACATACGTGTCTTCAGAGGAGTAAGATCAGAACTAGCACACAATTTTTAATTTCTGTTTGTATGAAGTTAAATGCCTGTCAACCCTGACCAACAGTATATCAAGTTAAAAATAATAACACAGTAATGACAAGTGCGCACATATTCTTTAGTAATAAGCTGGTATCGAATCATACAGTGCAACGGTATCCATGAGAATAGAAATAATTGATCATGCCTAGGCTTTTAGTCATGTACTTAAATCCCCGATATGATGTTTTTTTGCTGTGGAATCTCGCGTTGTATTAAGGCTCTTAAACGGGGTAGCGGTAGCATGGTCAGAACCAGTACTGGAGCTTGTTCTCCATATCCCCGAATGGGCTTGCGCCTCCCCGCACGCTCTCCGCTCCCCGCCCTCCTTGCTCCCGTACCTCCCTATGAAATATTGTTGACAGGTACCTTGCAGCTCCATCTCCTGTTGACAGATTAATCTGAGCGTGGCCAAAGCCTCCTGGCACGCCAGCCAGTGCCTGCTGGGGAACTCTCAGCCTTGGCATGGACCCTGCAATTAAAATAATTAAGGGAGGCTGGACAGGCTTTTAGACCACTTCAGGGCTTTCCACAGACACACACACACACGCACGCACACACACGCACGCACACGCACACATGCACACACACACACACGCACACACGCACACACACACACACAGACACACAGACACACACGCACACACACATGCACACACACACAGACACACTCACACACACACACACATACACACATACACACACACACACCCCCACATGCACAGACGCGCACACGCACACACACACACATGCACACGCAGACACACCCCCACACACACACCTCCACATGCACACACGCGCACGCATACACACGCATGCACACACACACACCCACATGCACAGATGTGCACACACACGCACACGCACACGCACATGCACATGCACACACACACACAGTTCCACATCGACACACACGGAAGATATTCTAACCCTTGGAGCTGGACGACGGAGCTGTGCAGTTCAACCCCTAAAGAGCTTGGGTACTCCCCCCCGTATCTCCCACACTACGTGGCTGCTGCTGGGGGCCTAATCGCGGCTGTTTGGCTCTGGCTCTCTGGCGAAGGCCGCCGCCACCGCGTATTATCCATCCCTGTTTTTCTCAGAGCGGTCCCGCAGTGCAAATGTTTGCGCAGTGCAGTTTAACCCAAAGCAGATGTGAGAGTGGCTTGTGTGATTAAGCCCGTGGGGAGATGCTGTACATGTGCTCTTAGCTGTCTAAAGGTTAATCAAATTACACGTGGGTAGCAGACAGCTCAGTCCCCCTGACCCCCTCAAATGGAAAAAAAAAAGAATAATAACCAAGCAGGTTTTGACATCTCGAGTCCTCTTGAATCGAAAGCTTTTTAATTGCAGATAACGTGAGACATATGTCATGATTCATGGTAGCGCATACATTTAGAATGACAGAGGATGACACTTGGTTTCCAGTACAGTTTTTAGTTTTTCTCGTAATCTCATGTCATTAATGTCATGTCATTTCACAGTGACGTATCATGCGGGGGAATTTAAAGGGTGTTGATGGCTGTTTAAGGTTTATTCCAGCTTTTAATGTAATAGTTCCACAATGGGGGGGCGCGTAAAGATTACAAATGAAAGTTAAGAAATGAAACTTATGAAAACTTTGTTCATGAAGGAAGTTTTCACAGGGTCTTAAGAACTTTAATCATACATATCCATTAGGTGATCCAGCAAAGCGCTTGGCTCTAAACTGAGTTAATCAGTTTTATTTCAGACATGTGTTTTTTCTTGCATGTTATACCTGTTATAACATTTGCTTGCTTGTTTGTATTAATATAGAGGGCAGGTTTGTTTTAAAGTGTTGGAGCAGCCTGGCCAAAAACAACACACGGATTACACCAGGTTGTAATTAGTATTTTGTTTTTCACTCTGTACTGGTTTTTAGGCCCTATATGGGGCTGAACAAAATGGATGTTAAGTGCTCAGTGGGGTCGTCTCGGAGGCAGACCTCTCTCAGTGCTGTCACACCAGGGCCCTGTGTGCAAACAGGCCCCCTCCTCCCCGGCGGCCTCCAGCTGGCTCGTGACCCCCATGCGGAAACGGCCACCGGCCCGGGCCCTGCTAGACCCCCCCCCCCACTGTGTGGGGAGAGTTACCGGGGAGGGTCCGCAGCTGTCCGCGCGGCACGTCGGGGGCCGTCCAGGTGCAGACAGGGCCTCCTCTCTCACAGTCGCACACACGTGTTCCCCGCACACAGCTGTTTGTCAAATCACGCGCTCCTCAAAGCGCATCAATTAAAGCGCACGCCGCCTCAGGGACGAATCGTCAGCACGCAGAGGACTCAGCTGTGTCAGGTGCGGAGAGCGTTATCCTCTCTGTCTTTCCATTCGTCCACAATACACAGGCGTTGTCTTTCCTTACAGAAGTGGACGTACTGTGCTGTGCTGTACGTACTGTGCTCTGCTGTAAGCACTGGTGGCAGTTGCAATAGCATGCACTTGTACTATTGTAGTTTCTGTTCTTCTTGTTTCAGTATCGACTCCCATTTTGACACTTTGGTTTTATTCCCTCGTATGGTTCGGAACTTAGGTGAAAGTCTGTGAAACATCTTTAAATGTCAGCAGTTTAGTGGGTAATACTCATGATTTAAAGTAAAGCCTTTTCATGTTCACAAAAAAAGGTGTACCGAGCTTCCAGTAGTAAAATAGGTTTTTATAATCTATTCCACACTCCCAGGATTATCCTGGTGTTTACTTGTAAAAAGAACTTTGTGAAAGATATGTGCTGTGATGTTTAAGAACCCGTCACTGTTACCGATAAATATGGTGTTTAATACTGTTTATTCTCTGTATTCCTTATGTGCCTAAAACAGGGAAAATGTAAAAACACAAAGAGCTTTAGTTGTAATGACGGATATTGTAATTATAATACTGCCAAGTGTAACAGTACAAAACAGTAGCTTGAACATTTTATATGCAGCATCCATTTTGAGAAGATTGTTGGTAAAACCATAAAAATGGTTGCTATGCATAAAATGTCGGCATAAAAATGTAAATGTTGTGACACTTCCTGTTGTTGTGTGCAGCGTTATCCGTTTGAACTTTTACGAAAATTTTTATAATAACGATAATTGCCCATGGTGGGGATTACCGAGGCTACTACTGAAACATTGTCTGTAATTCAATGGCATATGACACAATCACAGTGAGTGATACCTGACTCAGATTATAAAGGGAACTGCGTAGGTGTGACACTGCTCTAGCCCTCCATGGTGGACTGTGCCAAATCAAATTGGGTGATGTTGGCTAATCCTACTGACTCAAACAACCTTTGTAAAATGGCACCCAGGTCTTTGGGTGTGATCTTGACCACTTGCGGAATCTGTCCCTGAGCTGAAGCTGTTGTCCTCGCCGTGTGGAAGGGCTGTGCTTTTCGTGAAGGAGTGGCTTCGAATCTTTTACCACACCACGATCAAGACCTCAGTGAACAGTTGTGAGCTCTGAGTACATTTCTTCTTGAAAGTTCCTCGTGTATTTTTAGAGCAAACAACGCAAAGAAAGGAGAAAGGTGGAATAAGTGCTCGAACGTGACGGAAACAACTGCTCCTCTATGTCCCACTTCAGTAGCTCCTCCACTATTCTTAGATCTGTTTACAACCCTGTCTGATCCCCCACAGACAGCTGCCGTGTGCCTGCTGCTGGCACGAGGGCAGTTATTCACCAGGTGTGTGTGGGTGTGTGCGTGTATCTATAGAAAGCATTAAAAATACTGTCTTCAAAGAGGGTCTTGTATAGAAATAAAAATCAGTCAATCGTCTCCATGTCTGTCCCTCCCATTATATTCCTTTGTTCTCGTAACGGCAGATATGACCCCGAACAGTTTTGTGGCTTAGAAAATTGGCGATTTGATAAATGTCCATCTGGCCGAGCTCTGCAGATGTAGCTGTCCCGGTGCCCGTCATATTAAGCAGCATTATTAGCTACTTCTCTTGTGCTCTCCAGAAAAAGAAAACGCATATAATAGGCAATTGTGAAACTTTCACACCTCTCCAAATACACTGTGTTAGTTATTGTATAAAAGCAGTGTGCTTGTTAGTAAAGAAGTCTTCTTTGCCCGGTGCATTCTTTAATGAGCCTAAAACGCAGCATCAGATTCCCAAAAAAAAAAAGGGGGGGGGTGGGGTGGTTGAGGAGCGAGAGAGGCGCTGCACTAATGACTTCACACCCCATTAGCCACTTTGCTTGATACGTCACACCTCATTATGTACACAGAGCAGCAGTGCATGAATGTGTAAAACATTTCGTTTGGGAGAGCCATCAGGTCGGCTCCAAACTTTCACTCCTTCGCTCTAATGAGGAGGGGGGGGTGGGGGGGACAGCTTGGCGAGCGGTGTCACGTTTGCTTTATTTACCTCTTGTTTGAGCGAGTTAATAATCCACACTCCGCCGACAGGCTGTGCGGCCAGGACATGCTTTAGCGGCACGGTTCCGACCAGTCTGAAGTTTTTTCTCTCTCTTTCTCTCTGTCTGTCTCTTTCTTTCTCGCTCTCTTGCTCTCTCTGTTTCTTGCTCTCTCTTGCTCTCTCACTTTCTCTTGCTCTCTCTCTCTCTCTGTCTATCCATCTTTCAGCCAATAGTGCTAATGGCCTCTCTTCAGGCTCATCCAACTGCAATACCTCTGTTTATCTAGAATGTCAGCCATTAACCTCGCCCACAGTGCTGCTGAATTCAAAATGCACAATACGTTGTCATGTTAAACTTTCTTTTTTGTGCATCAAAGAAATGTAAAAAATATAAGGCAATCTTAAGAAACTGTTGCCTTCTGTATGTTAAGTTGCATATTTATAAATAGATTCCAGAGAATGGTAGCCATTGTGGCTCTGAAAGGCTCTGGTTCTGTGTGTTGTTTCTCACTGCTTCTGTGTGAAATTCCCTGTGAGCGGGAGGTTGCTAGTGTCTGGGCTCCCCTGTGTCCTCTGATCACCCAGCGAGGGTCACAGGAGAGACTGGGAATAAGGGCATTTGAGAGAAAGGTCAAGATGACATTGCCTTATAGATTGGAGCAGGTGTTTTTTCCCCCACTCAAGGCTTTTTACATGGATTTTAAGGGGGAGATGTGGAGGACGGCTTCAGGGAACCAGTTTTATCTTTCTGACTAACCTTGGAGTTCTTGTACACTATCTAATTTTTTTCTTTAGCACAGACCAAATAAAATAAATAATTTCCATAGGAAATTTCCCATGTCAAGTCTACAGTACATGGTACATTGGGAACTTGAAGGAAATAAATGTTTTACTTTCTGTTAAAATATTTCTGCGGTATCATGCCATGCGTTAGTGTTTGTTCCCTAGCCACTTCAAAGAAAAAAAATCCAAGACATCATTTGTTTGTTTGATCAAATACTAGAAGCTCACCGCACAATATGACCTTTACTTTGCACAAAACTATGCATTTTAATACCATACTGTGACGGTGTGCTTTTATGTGGCAATGTGGATTTTGCATAGTGTGACAGCAGGTAGTAGAGTTGGGTCTGGAAGGAGCAGAGAAGCCTTCATCAGAGACAAGAACCTCAGGCTTCCGCACAGAGATACGTTTTTTTTTTCTTCTTCTCCTATGAAGAGCTTCTTATCCTTTTAAAAATAGCATAATCAAGCAGGGCCCCAATTGCTAAGCAGAAAATGAGGTAATCTCATTCAGAAAATATGTATTGTTACAGGAGAAAAGGGCTTACTGAGGCACATAAATCATCCGCTAGGTGTTAGTATATGAAGTGATAACCTTGTCGTATTTAATGTGGCTGCGGTAGAGAGGAGCTCTGGCCCTCTGTGGGATCAGAGTGGATGGATTAAATGTGCCGGTCGAATCGCCCAGAGTAGACAACGATGTTGTAATGGATTAGTGTCACCAAAATCTCCCAAATCTAGTTCTGCTTTTCCTCCCAAATTCACTTTTTTTATGTGCATATATGTGGAAAACTGTAGTACGGCTGCACCCTTTTTTCACCTTGTTTCTGGTTTTGTTTTTGTCTGCGAATGTGGAAGGGCTGTGGGGGGGGGGGCGGGGGGGGGAGGTGAGGTGAGGTGAAGCGGAAAGAATCCTCTTTTTATGGCGCTGGCAAAGGTGAAAGAGTCTGGGCATGTTTGGCACAGCAATGGCCAATATCATATTCATTGCTCTGTCTTTGGCGGTCAAGTCTTGACCTCTTCCAGTGGCGGTTCAACGAACTGTTGACGCAGTAGGGAGAGAAGTATCTAGGATTACGCTGATCTTGTACATTGAGTCTCTGGTTTTTAAAGCTAATTTCAATTGAGAAGATGGTTCTAGAAAGCCCCAGTGCTACCATTTTCATTATCAGCTACATTAATGTTGTTATAGTCAGCGTTGACATTTCTACTAATTGTTAAATTGTTTGAAATTTCAGATGTGCATCTGAAGCAAATCCAGCTGAAGGTGTTAAACAAATATTGATTTTATTTGAGAAAAATGTACGTGCAACTCGGTCCTAGTAATTTCCCCCCACCCCCCCCCTACTGTCACACTTTGATATTTGCCATCCATTAGTTCATTCTATAAACAGCAGTCTCTCTTGGGCATTTTTTTTTCTCCAAGCTGTTACCTTGGCTTTTAAAAAATATGATGGTTTCACTGTGGTTTGCTGTGACCTTCGGCAGCACGCAGAGATAATGTAATCATGCACAGGGAAGCAATGCTGTCAAACCAGCATAAACCGCGTTATAAATGCACGCTACGTTAACACGTCAGACATCACACACCTGAATAACTGTCTGTTATTGCCGGTACGAGCATCAGCATCTGGTGGGGCCATAGCCAGTGGAGCCTTTGTCCTTACGTTAGGCAGGAAACACACGTAGCGTTTACCAAATTGAAAATAACACTGTAATAAATTACCAAAGCGCCATAATTGAGCGGCAAGCACATTGTTATAAATTGAAGGTGCCAATCTCTGTGTGAGTGTTGCACATCGTTATTTCTCATATTACTGCGCATGATTGAAATGTTGCGGAGTAAGGACACCTGTAATGATTATCAGAATATCAGCTTAATCAGGGCTGACTTGACTTGCAGCGGGGATGAACATGGCTGAACTCTCCGTGTGGCTGAAAGAGGCGTGCTAATTTTCCCTAGTGCTGCATGTAATTGTGTTTGAGCAGTTACGAGAGGACCAAACAGCTTCATAGCCGTGGCTATGAGTCACACCGGTGTGATGGCACGCTTAACATTCGCGTCGGGAGGTGTCTTTACTTAAAATTTCAGATGGGTTCAAGTTTCTCTCTCCTAGTCGATGGTTGCGATGGTGTTTAACCTTTTTGGCAGTAAAGGCAGCAGAATGAATCAGCAACAACATTGATTTATCATTTATTTTGAGGGTGATTACAGTTTACCAGAAGAAATGCTGTGAGATGAACAGCACAACAAAACAATGGCTGTCTGTTGTTTTTTGCCATTGGCAGAAAATCCCCTGATCTGTGACAAGTACATGACTTTTTGGATGGCTCGTTCAGCATTTCATATAATGGTTTGCAGTGCTTTAACGATATGCATGTATTTGTGTGCACGCTCGAGCAGAGAGGAACTAAGGAAGTACCTCATGAGTGGACTGAAAAGGGTTAAGTAGTTCCTGTGACCCCCCCTCCTTTCAAAGGTTGGGTTGCTGTTTGAAGGCTGATTGGCTGGTATTGAGGTTGAGGGTCTGTGTCACAGCTACCCTGTTTTTAAACGTGAGTGAGCCTCGGCACAGTGGGAGCCCAGCGAGGAGAGTGACAGGCCGCTCGTAGGAACAATGCCCTCTTGCCATCGAGGATGAGCCGGGATGTGTCCCGACCTGCGACCTCCACGCGGATCAACCCGAGAATAGAGGGATGCTTTGACAGCTCCTGGAAGCCTCTATTGCGGTGGACTAACACTCTGACCTTTGACCCTGCCGCTAAAGGAGGCTCAGAGAGTAAATAGCCAACTGCCGAGTGAAAAACATGTCCTTGCCCTGGCCAGATGTACTCGACAATCTCCCAGCTCTCGAACAAACAAAGGCCTCAGGCAACAGAAGAGGCTCAGTTAAGCAGGGGGCGAGTAAAAAGCACTTCTGTCATTTCTTTTTAAAGAAAATAAAAACAGAAATGGGCGAGGCACTTTATACTCAATCCGTGGAATACACTGCAGCACAAATTATGCCACGGATTTGGTGTCTTTTCTTCCTTTTATGATTCTCATTATTTGAGTCCAGTTCATTATAACCTTACCACTGCCTTGTATTGTTTTTTTCCCCTCTCTTCATCTGAGTACGGTTTTAAGACATTGCACAAGGTATAATTTGAACATTGACAGCAATTACAGACATTAATTGGAAGTAATGAGTAGGAAGTAAAGAACTGGCTGGGGATATTTCGGTAACTTTGTGTGTATAACGTTAGGAGGAGAGGTTTTCACAGCCTTGCTTAAGAAGGCAGCTGATACTGAGTCTCTGTAGAAAGCACCTCCCTACCCCGCGCAGATGGACCAGTGCTTTAGCGCTGCCAGAAAGCACCCACTGAGACGAAGTAAACAACCAATAAACACAGAAAACCAAAATAAACATCCAACAGCCACAGGGCGTGTACACCGGCACCAGAAGATCTTTCACTCTTTCTTTTTTTTTCGTCTCCTGGCAAATTTCTCCGAATGCACAGAGCTTTGTTTCTCTGCGTACCTCGCAGCGACAGCGGTGACCTTTGACCTCAGCCAGAGGGAGGCCAGCACGGCTCTCGGAGCCCCTTTGAGTGTTTGTGCACTCTTTAATGGGCAGGGCCGAGCCAGGTTGCCATCGTTCCAAGGTTATTTTAGACGCACGACCGCTGCCTTTTTCTCTTCTCCGTGCCAAACATCAGTCTCAATGTCTTCCAGGTGTATGCAGATCTGCAGATGTACTTTGGCGGCAGACTTGTAGTGTTTGGGACTGTGCCTCTGTACACTGGTGAGGGGCACCTTTCATGTTAAAGGTTTTAAAAGCAAAAATCCTCCAAACATGGCCTTGTAACATCAGCTTCTAAGAAGAGCTATTTATGAAGTGGGTTTAGTCCAGAGAAATTCCAGGGACCCAAACGTTCAGCTGTTCCTTAGTTTTTAACAAAAGTTTAATTGGAAAGGAGGGTGTATTTGTTATTTTTAGCAGTTTCTATAGCCCAACATTTTTCATATGTTTTAGAAGAACGCTTTCAATTCAGTTCAAGCTGCTCTGCTTTTCTTTGAACATTTTTTCTGAACATTCTTTCTGTAGTTACTTAAGGGGGAGGTTGAAAATAATTGATATTTGTATTCCTAATTTTTACTCTAGATGTATGGGTCTATAAACATGCTGTATCAACCAAATAGTGTACAGTTTCAGAGCATTTTGGACCATTTTATCAACAAATACCAAATATGTGAAATGTCTTGTGTAGTAGTGTCAGTAGGTATTATTATAATTATTATTATAAGTAGTAGTAGTAGTAGTGGTAGTATTACATAATAGATATTTTGCAAACTGCAGAAAATTTGTAATTCTAAATACATTTAAATAGATCTTAAATTAATTTAAAATCATGTAAAAAATGAAACAAATACATTTTGTGAATCTGTTGAGTAAACTCAAGCTAGCAGCCTGCTTGTTGAGGTCTTAAAATGATCTTTCCTCATCCAGGTTTATTAACTGCTAACTGCAGTGTGGTGCTGACGCCCTGTGTAAATCACCCTTTTTATGTTACCAATAACAGCACGGCGATTCTCTTGTCTTGCCAGAAGCGAGCAGCTTTGATCACAGAACTTAATCTTGATTTAAGGTGTTGACAGATGATGCTCCTGAATTTTTTTGACCCCCCCCTCCCCCCCCCCCCCCGTTCCACAATCATGCCGCTGTTCTGAGAAGTCATGTTTGTTAGAACAGCGTGTAGCCCGGCCTCAGAGGGGTGGGTACCTGAGTTTAACAAGTGATTGAGGGGGGAGTGGGTGGTGCTAGCAGCAATGGGTGGTGGTAGCAGCATTGGGTGGTGGTAGCAGCATTGGATGGTGCTAGCAGCATTGGGTGGTGGTAGCAGCATTGGGTGGTGGTAGCAGCATTGGGTGGTGCTAGCAGCATTGGGTGGTGGTAGCAGCATTGGGTGGTGGTAGCAGCATTGGGTGGTGGTAGCAGCATTGGGTGGTGGTAGCAGCATTGGGTGGTGGTAGCATTGGGTGGTGTGCTGCCGGTGTCCTGTCTGCTGTATTAATTCATGCACAAACTCCTGACACACATGTTAGTCCAGGGCAAAGAGGACCTCTGTACATCGGCACCACTGAGGTAATTAACCCCACTCTTTGTAACAGCATGACACTGTGGCCCTAGTTGTTTGTTGTCTATTGTATCTATTGTACTGTTGAACTCAACTTTTGAACACTAAATTATAGTACATCTAGATTCCTGGAAAGAAACAAAGAAGCAAAACACAAGATTATTGGCTGCATTTTCACATTTTTATTGGTTGAGAAGTACTTTAAAAAATCTGTAGCTATTGTTGTAAGGCCATCTCATTTTCAAAAGTATAGACAAAGTTCACCGCATACATCCAACAATGACCAAAATACACGGAGATAGAAGAAAGTAGGAAACCACTTTCTTTCTGACTATTTTATCGAAGAACACTTCTACATTCTACATCCTATATTCATTTGTAGGCCAAGTACAGAAAGTTGTTGCGAGAAACCATTTTGTCTGTCTTCCTCAGGGGATTTTACTGCAGGGCTGTGGATGAATTCTGTCTTTGATTGCTTTGTTTTGCAGTGTCAATCATATTGAATTTTATAATATGCAGAGACAGTGTGTACACAGAAATAAAATAAAATTCAGTTCAGGTTTTGCAAAGCATATACTTTCTTTGCAGTGCATAGTCCTGATTTAAATTGATTAAAAAGATCACACATATCCCCATTATAGCATCAGTGGTTGGATTATCATCATTAACACATTTTGACAGTCAGTTAAAGATGTCATTTTAAATGTGAAAATTCAACTGAATAGATTTGGACTGAGACAAGTGGATCTGCTGTCCCGTCAGCTTGATGTGTTTGAGAAAACATCACCCGCCCATGGTTGGCCCAGGACATGCAAGGTTGCGCAGAGGTCCTGCCACGCCCCCATCGCGAACTGGCAGCGGCGACGCCGGCCGATCGGCGGTCTGGATGGGGGCGGACGCGTGGAGGAGTCGGCTCTCTAAATTCTCTAATATGTACATTGTGGGGCCGCAGTGACCCCAGCTCGCAATAGGTCTTTAATAGTAATGTGTGAAGTGAGAAGAATGGAGCGAGGGTAAACGAGGCGGAGAGGTCAGCCCAAGCCTGAGGGAACAGGGGCAGGAGGATTAGAACTAAAAGTAATGGGGTCCTGAGGGCTCGAGGAGAGCTCCAAAGAGCAGGCCACGGAAAGGCCAAGACAAGAACCCACTTTAAATCCGCCCTGCCGCCGTAGACCCAGTTCACTCTCATTACACGGGGCGAGGAGAGGGCTGTTGTTTAAAGTGCGCTTCTGCGCGGAGTCGTTCGAGAACATCATTTCGCGTGATGAATTGGAACTGAAATTGCATTTCTGTGCCCCAAAAAAAGAGAATGCCCCCATGCGATATGTTGGCAGCAGGCACATTGTTAAAGCTGTTTGAATTAGTGGTTAAATCGCTGGCTTTCGTCGCTTTGTAAACGGATATACAGGGTCAAGTAATTTGCAGAGTTAAGCATTTTAGGTCAAGCAATTTGAGGAATAATTCAATATGAGATTATTACCTCGTTGGCCCTGTTTATTTGCGTGGGGTCCTGTTCTCCTTCAGCCTTGTGCTGTTGTAAATTCACATTGCTGCCACCTTAGAACTTTCCAAAGTGCATAACTCAAAACAGGGGGTCCTTCTGCTTTAATAGTGTGCGGGCAGTCTGCTGTATTGCCTGACGAAATCACGGGTCTCCTTATGAAGCACTGTAGGTCATTTCAGATTTGTTCATCATCCTAAGAGGTTGCTTTAATCTTACGTTTACCTCCTTAAACACTACAAGCACACTGGTCACTATCAGTTGGAAAAAAATTGTTATTCATTATCTTTTTTAAAAGTGCTGTAATTCTCTTTGAAGTCAGGAGATGAAAGAGCCACTAGAAACCTCGCGGGACTGCCGTTTGGTATTAGGGCGACGGTGACGGCAGTCGATGCTACTTTTAACGTGCCAGAAAGATGCTAGGTAAAACGTGTTTGAGAACTTACCACAGGTTCTGAAACTTGATGAATCGCTGACCAAGCTCAAATGTTTAGACCTATTTCCATAAAGGGGAATCATTCCAGAGTATGAATGTACCCTCATCACCTTGGCTTTTTTCCCCCTCAAGTCATTAACTCCTTTGAAGTTTCAGTCGACTTTCTGTGTGTCACGCAATTCTGACCACATGCTTGAAGCAATGGAACAAAACCATGGTCAAAACGCACGTTTCGCAAAACATGCCTCTTTACAACTGTCACATTAATGAATGTATTTCTCTCAGTTTAGCTTACCAAGCTTTCAACCGCAGTATCAATGCGTGCTGTCTTAAGCAATACATTGGCCTACTTACATACTGTGATATGATTCCACAGTGAAAGGTGCATTGAGGTTATTGCATGCAGTGATGGTAAATTAGGTAAGCATGTTTCCAGTAGTACACGCCATACATGAGCAGGCCTGTATCAGTTCCATAAAGGCTTGCATTGGTATTTTAGATTCCCATCATTTTTACTAAAGGATCAAAAACTTTGAATGCTTTGTAATATGGTGGTCACAGTGTGAGAGTTGTTTTGGTTCATATAATATCTTAATGTTGACAGAACCAAGAATAAACCACACTTGCTGTAATTCTCCACGAGGAAAGAAATGCACTTCCTGTACTCTCCAAAGCAGTGCCAAGCGGAATCGTCATTTTCACAACCAAAAGGATGTCCCTCACTCTCCTGCCTACCCTCTCTGCCTGCATTCTCTGCACCCATCCTGCTGTTGTTCATTTCAGACTGGCATAAATTAATTTCTCTTTAAGGTATTTTCAGTTGTTTTGACAGGCCGACTGAATGAGGAATCTCCTTTTCCCTGAAATTGACAGGTCTGTCACTGTGTCATCACAGCCCACACAAGGCCATACACTAGCGTCGTATGCATTAATTTACCTTGGGCCTGATCTGAAGTTTATTTCAAGGTTTTAATGCAATTAGAGTGTAATGTATGTGGTAAAGCACTTTTACACATTCAGACGTACACAGCCAGACAGATAGGTAAGCAGGCTTGTATATACGTACCTTTAACCATCATTCCTGTCATTCCATCATTCCGAGATTTCACATCGTTATGGGTGGCCTTAACAAAATGACTTCATTTTCTAGCATTGCAATCTACATACTTATCTCACTGAGGCCAGTGGCATACATGAATGAGAAATAAAATTATGAGGAGAAAGAGTAAGAGTTGCATGTTGAATATATATTCGGCAGCATTAATAATGCAAGGTATTTTTTAATGAAAGAATACATTTTCTCTCGAACATTTAACGTGCGAGGAAAGTCTCCTTAATCAATGCATTACTTTAAAAAATTTCTTCTAATGGGGGACATAAAGGAGGAGAAAGGTCACGCTGGTAATAGACTAATCTCAATTATCGGGGGCAGTCCGCAAAACCCCGAACACCCACCTCATCTCATTCCGTGCGCATGCACGGCGCACCATGTGATTTCAAACACGGCCAAATGAAATTATAAAGCGGTGTTAAATTTATTAATCATTTAATTAGCTAAATGTTCCTGCAACTACGCCCGAGATGAATGGCGTGTCACTTTCTAATGCAATTTGCCTCTCGGAAAGCCGAGGGTCGAGAGGGAAGCTCGCGGCATGTCAAACGATACTCCAACCGCCCCCCCCCCTTCTCAAAGTCCGCACCTTCCTTAGGAGGGGACAATGTGTTACTATTGATTACGCTCAAATACCTCCCAATGCACTGCTCTTCCCTCCGGCCACATCAGTGAAGCAGCCAATGTGAGGTTGGGCAGCGTTCCTCTGCTTCCTCAGTTCGGCTGGGCGGTGAAGTACACCCCCAGATAAGAGGTTGTCTCTTCTCAGAGGGAGGCCTTCTTTAAGGAGCCGCATCTTTTCCCCCCCCGCTTTTTCTGAGGTTAGGATTCTCTCTCTTCATCTTAGACCGGAGCACAAGACACAAGTCGTTCTCTGAGCTCTGAGCATTAATAGTGAATACAGGCACAGCGTCTGGCCCGTCCAGTGTTTCCATTGTCCTCAGGTAACCACGTTACAATGGCTGGCGTACATTTTCATGGAAAAGAAGATTATAAACCTTTTAAAACCGTGCAAACTGCACACGTGATCTGCATTACATGCGTGAGCCATCACATCTGAATTTGATTTAAAGAGATTAATTATTGATTTTATTCATGTAATACGATAATGTATTGGATATTAGTTTATTTACTGCCTTACATAGATTGCAGGGCACTGGGGTCAGGGTAGTAACCTCAAACACTACCAAGTGCTGTAGGGCAGAATGCTCACCATGTCTCTGTGGTGGAGAGAGAGGCATTTATTCAGCCAATGAAACTGGTATGAATACATGATTATTGAGAACATTCAGAACTCCCTCCTCCTAATTTAAAGGGTAAGTACACCCTAGATCACCTTTTTTCCCCCGCTGTAAACATGTTTGTATGCCTACCTTATAATGAAACGTATTCATGCATTCCGTTATTTCAACAATTCTGAAATAATATTGTATATCATAAGTAACTGGTAGAAAAGTCTCTTTGTGCTGCCGCTAACGGTTGAGATTTCCTTTCTGCTCTCCACACTGCCCCCGCCCCAATTGTGATGTCAGAGTACCTCGTTGGAGGTACCTCTACGTCATATGGATAATTGTTGTCGCCCACAAAGGAAACAGCCGGCACCTGATTGGTTAGACCCACTACGTTACTTTTGTTTCGGTTCCACGTTTTTAAACCGGAACAACGTTGCGTCCTGTTCAACTCTCTTATTCCACCTAAATAGTCCACTAAAATATGTTTCTGAAAATATTTGAGGTGAGAAATAGGCCAGGCAGTTGCTGAATCTTGATTCATATTTGATGCGCAACATCTAGTTTGACAGTTTGATTCGAGTTATACGAAATAATTTGTACAATGTACGTTAATTTATGCAAATGGCGATGGACACAGCTCCTCCGCCCCCACCCCTCTCCCTCGCTCACCCCACAAAGTATTTTTCAAGATTGTGTAGTAGGCGGAGACAGGCTGAGACAGTGGGTGTACTTATTCTTTAAGGAGATATGTGCTGTGGGATGACTACAGTGAGTCAGAATTTGTATTTTATTTAAAAGAGCACCTACAGCACAGTGTCCCCATGGTTTGGGGGCAGAAGGATGACTCCACTTCTACTGACCCACCAATTCCACTTTGAGCAGCAACCTAGTTTTTTTTTCTTCTCTAGGAGATCTTCCATTCCAGTCCTAACCAAGCACAGCCTCATTTACTAAAGCATTAGTTAATGACTGTTAATGACTAAATCATAATACAAAGGCCTTTGACTGTGTATCTCCATGATGATGTCACAAATTGCTTCACAACCTGCAGTCGAGTTGTGCCTTCATTAAGAGTGAACATTCATGTGACTCTTAGCTTCACAAAATAAGACTGGCTGAGACTCTAAAAAGAAAAAAGTAAATAATAGAAATGTAAATAGGGCAAAGGGAAGGATTTCAGACCTACTGCTTCATATACCTTTGTATTGTCTCAAAGCTTGCTGTGCACGCCGTCATAAGGTGACTGCTATATTGTAAAGTTGATCATCACCATATTTCTCAAAGACGTTTGCTACAGTGCAGCTCTTTGCACTCAAAGTACTCAAGGCATGCAAGGCAGGAGATCATATCTAGCAATCAGCAAAGTTCAAGCATAAATTATATGAAGCTAACAAACCATACCGACAGTGGCCAATTAAAAAAGCAGTGAATGTCACACGCTCGTATGAAGGGTATGCGTTTACGGGGGGTGGCGGGGCAGGTTGGGGGTGGGGACTGTGGGGGGCTGATAACGGGTAAGCAAGGTTACAGCGCAAGTGTTCAGAGAGTGCTGTGGAAGACCAGAGCGGGCAATCTCCTTCAATGTTTTTGGAGTTGTTTCTGCACTACGAGCAGTCCCTTGCTCTTCAAGGGATCGAGTCCAACTCTGCTACGGGTGCCTCCTTTAAGAAGGGACTCTAAATTCCCCCTCGTCCTGCGCCGGGGTGCGCTTTACGTGCGTGTGCAAAGAGCACAGGGGGACCGCACTACAGCGACATAGTGGATTACACTCCTGTGGGATTTTAATATCATCTTAATTAATCTGCACACCTGAGCTTAATGGGACATGCCCAGCGGCTGTGAATGCTTATGGGTGGAACTAATTAAGTTCACAGTGGAGCTCAAAATCACATAGACCTCTAAGCCATCCAAGCAGTTTGCCATTTATGGCCCTTTGTTTGATGCATTTGGATATGTGTGTGTGAGTGTGTGTATGTATGCGTGTATTCGTGTATGTGTGTGCATGTGTGTATGTGTGTGTGTGTGTCCAGTCGTATAAACACCTTACAATGTGAACCTGGCCTCTCTCAAGTTGAAGGCCTTTTATAGATTCTGCTGCTCTCAAGGTGGGAGGCTACTGCATGTCCGTTAGTCTAAAGAGGAAATGAATACCTGGAAATCAATTCTATCTGGCATAAATAAAATAAGTTCATGTAATTAGTTATTGGTCGATATGCCATTGATTTCTCTGTAAATAAGAGATTTGTGCTGTAGCACAGCCTTTCTTATGCTTTCCAGTTTCTTGGAAATGGACTTGCAGAGGGACCAAAAACACACTGTGTTCAATGCGTTTTGGTTCCATTATCACGTCAGCGCTTCAAAGCTATTTTCTCATCATCCAACAAGGCATACCTGCTAATTCTTCCCATGGATGGACTTGTATTGGGACATACAGTGCATGATCCCGCACTGAATGCTACCTAAGATAGTATAGCAGCTTTCATAATCCATCTTAAGCATTCAGACCCATTTACTACCATTGACATTACAGTCATACAGCATGCAGTGGATCTTAAGCACATGCTCAGAAAGCATCTCTTGTTAAATGTACCTATATAATTGCAAAAATATAGTAAGGAATTGTTATACATTAGCACATGGCTATTAATGAATTGATCGTTTTGCTTATGGATGTGTATATGCCTTCATAGAAACCCCCAAAGTGCAGTGTAAGCAAACATCTAGCGCAGATCTTGTGAAGTTCTTGTCGCGCCGTGCTGTGAAAAAGCGCCATGGTCGCAGTGTGTAGTTTGTCACAGTGCCCACGGGCTATGGCGTAGCACGCGGCGGGCTCAGAAGAGCAGGCACACAGGTGGCTGCTGTGGTGGGCGGTGCCGCGATTCGGCATTTACGGGCCGTTTGATGCGCGAGGGCGGTTTGTGGTGGGAGGCGAGCGCCGCTCAGCCGCCGTGGCCCCCCGCGCATCAATAGCTCTTATCTGGCCTCCCATCAGGGCCCGCTGACAGTGAGAAGAATACAGCCGCGTGCCGAAGCCCTGCCGGATGACACCGAAGGTGACTCCCTGGGCTATAACCTTGAGGAGAAAAGTTCCACTTTATTAAAATGAATTTGAAGAGTGGGGGCACCCTGACAGCGGCATAATTAAATATCGGAGCGTCAGCACTAATTTATTCCGCTCGCATTCCGGTGGTCAGGGCCGCCGGTGGAGGGGTCAGTGGGCACGCTGGAGCAGCTAAGGACGGATCGGTGTCTGGCCCCCCGCGCGCCCGGAGACGGGGCTCGTCGCCCCGCCGTTCTTACGGCATGCCCGCGAGCCCCAGGTCTTCGCTGAGCGATAGCGTGTGACCGGTCCTACGTGCGAACCCCAGCCCCGCAAGCTCGACCGCAGCGCCTCAAACATGGCCCACCGTGGAGAAGCTTGTACTTCATTACTGACAAAGACCGGAGCCGCGCATCTCCAGCCATTAAAGCAGGTTCACCTCTGGTAGGTCTCGAAGTGCTGCTCCTTCTGCGTGGCAGGAGGTGGGCTGAGGCTATTTGTTGAAACGTGGAAGAACCTTAAGAAATCATCCTCTGTAGATGACCTCTGACCCTGCCCAACAGGTAGCCAATTAGCAGCCCAGAGTCTGATGAGGCTAGGTGCTGTGTCTGTGGAAACCCTGTCTTTCACAGCTATTTAATGAATGGCCCCTGAACGCAGAGAGTTCTCAAACCCTGGCAACGTACTCCTTCTCATTTAAGACCCTGCATGAGATTCATGTCTAAATTAAATTCAGTCTCTAATTCTAATGCACGTCTCCAGAGATTTGAGGACAGTTTATTTTCGCCAATACGGGGAAGGACCCAACTCTACTGTAACTTTCTTGTTTGAGTCTGGGTCATTGACTTGCTATTGAAACACAATATATTGCAGCTAAGCATGATTTCACCAGAGCCTGACAAGTAACTGCTTGCGTATGCCTAAAAGAGGTCATTTCAATATCCAACTTCCCTGTAGTTTGTGACATAAATTTCATTTGGAGCTTGGCATGTTGTCTCCCTGTGTGTTTATCCATCAGTAACACTTGTCGCACTGATAGTAGTTAGGGGTGGATGGTTTAGGAGGCTGCCTACACTGAAGCAAGTAACCAACCTCCGGTTTTCTCAAGATGTTAATTGATGTTTTACAATGTTACTCGTCTCTTTTTTTGTTGGCTGCTGTTGTTCTCTGTTAATGAACGGGAACATCTCAGGAAACATGGCAGAGTACATAAGCTCATTTATTAAAGTAACGTAAGTATATTACTGGGAACTAGTGCGCTTTTAACAAATCAAAAGTCACGATTTCAAAAATAAGAATATAAATAAACTGGAGCATCACAATGCTTTGCTGTGATGTTTACATTTCAGCGGGCGTCTGAGTTAATGGGTAGTGACTCACACAGTATGCAATGTAGTTAAGTGAGAAACCCTTTTAATAAAGATTGGAAAGGCCAGCCACGGGCTTATTAGTTTCATAGCGTGATAAAAACAAATAAAAAGAGAAACTGGTGCTTAGAAGCTGGACATCAAAAGCTTCCTGGGCGAGATGTGCTAATGAAATGGAGCATAAATATTAGTATACGGCGTGAGAGTGTGTGTGTGCCGTCTGTGTGCGTACTGTATGCGTGCGTACGCACTGTATGTGTGCTCGCGCGTGTATGTGCGCTGGCATACATGCTTATGGACAGGGTGCTAGCGTTAGATAAACGAAAGGTGGGGGGTGAATCAGTTAAAGGATTTAGATGAAATTTTGCCTATGGGGGCTTTGCCTCCAGCATTTATTTCAGTACCCATGTCTGCCATCTACTCTAAATGCAAAGCTTTTTTGCTTGGAATTGGTTAATCCCATTGCCGGCCTGCTTGCACCCCTTTATTGCGAGCGTAGCCCCAGTCCCGGCACCCTCATTACTCCCTGGAAAAAAGCACTAAGTAGCTAGACAAGCTCGGCTAGTCACAGGGTATTACTCTGTCATAGCAGGAGAGCACGGCTCACAGTCACCCCCAACAAATTGCAGAGAGGCCGCACTCCGGCGCGGAGGGGAGAGGGGTTATAACTCAGTCGACGCTCCACTCGCTCTCCTATTACCTTCATAACCAAGGTCACACTAATCAACTCAATTACCAGTCCTCTTGGACATTTTCATAATGTTTTCTGCTAGTCGCTCTCCTGTGAAAATGACACAGTCTTGGCGAATTAATATCATTACTATCGGCGTTTAATGGTGCAGCAATACTTTTTATTTAAAACAGTGCTCGGCGGACGACCTCCGTAACTGGCGAATGACTGAGCGAGTGTTCAGGGGAAAGAGAGAGGGCAAAAGAGAGAGCGAGACAAAGACAATCCAAGTGTGAGAACTCAGATTCCGCATGCTTTTGACCCAAAACAAAACCTAAAAACTTACTAAGCATTTAGCACCTTTTTAATGCAAATGTGGCCATCGGGGTTTCATTTTGGGCATACTGATTTTACAAACCAGTTTAATGTAACTCTATCAGTTTAATGTAACTCTATCAGTATGCTTTAATGCATTCACTACTCTAACTCTTTAGGCCATTCAAACATTAACGAAGCTTCTCTTGGCAACAATAGATCCAATCTCAATGATCATTTTAATAATACAAACACTATTTTCCCTTAACAATGATATAGATAATAGCACATGGCTGCAGCTGTAATTTTGCTCAGTTGTTGAACGGGGGAAAAAACGCCATTGTGCTGCGAGGATTGTTGCGTCCTTGCTGTTATGCATGCACAGTGCACAACATTATAGAAGCGCCTCTTACATTAGACAACAAAGGGATGTTGGTAAACCCTTCTATGCAGTCTGCTCATAATTTCATAAACCCGATTGTTCCACATTGTCTGTATCACAATGAATATGTGGCGCCTCGCATTCAAACGAGCGTCATTTATCCTCATGTGGTTTTCTAACAATAGAAGTCGACTGATTAATAACCCGTCGCATTCCCAAAAAATGCCAGATCATCTTTTCCTAATGCTTTCTGGCCACACTGCCGCAGTCCAGTTCCGCGCGCGTCTTGTTAAAAGCAGGTCCAAATGATGTCTTACCGTTCTGAGCAGATGCTAAACCGTAAAAAGCAATGAGGAACAAATGAGTGTCAGAAATAAGGTCATTGTGTGGAAGTGCTGTAATTCTGAAACGCGTTGCATAATTAAATGAACTCGGCGCATGCGGCGGGAGCAGCAAACGATCGCTAACTGTCCCAGGCGCGCCGCGCGAGCGAGAAGCCCGGCTCTCCGCGCGCGGTTACTCTGGAGGCGTCGTTCTTCTACCTCCTCCGCTCAGACTGTGAAGAACTTGTTGAATTGTTTTTGCTTCCGGTGAGGTCAAACCGAGCTAAATGAAACCCGGCTTTTGAGTCATCTGCAGCTTAATATTGCTGCATATATTTTGCACTGTGCACAGCAACATAGTCAGTTTCAATCCATAAGCTCGCTGGCAGCAGTGCACTGCAGACTCTCCGAAAGGAACCGTGTGCTGTACCTTGTGCCACTGCGATGGCCGTTTAACCACATAAACCACAAATTAACCGCAGTGCACCTGAAAGCTTCTAACTGCTCCAGACCAGTCGTTGTCCTTGTAAAACCATTATTTTCACTTTCCCGTATAACTCTGCACCACTGCCGCTGAATATTGGTTCAAGTCATTTCAGTTTTATGTAGAGCATAAACCTTGCTGGTCTTGAAATTCTCATATGTTAGATTTTGTTCATTCAGGGTGCAGTAATAATTTTTGGGACTATGCGTGTAGTCAGGTGAGCTGAATCCTGCACCAGTTCTTGCTGTAGGAAGCAAAATGGAACAGTCTGGTTGAGTGCAGAGGATGAGCGTAACGATGACCTTTGTTCACTTATGGCGGTGGTGGTTTGGAGAACATTCAAGTACTGTGCCTTATTGACCTTGAACCCTGAAGTGGAGTTTGCATGTCTTTATCTTGGACTTTTTGTAATTGAGTTCCGCTGTGGCGTTTCTTTCATACAACCACTATCTTGAGGGGGGGGGGAAGAACGTTAGGGGGATAAATGGCAGGAATTTAGCCTTCCTTGAAGATCTTTCACAGAGGACCACACGCCCAATAAACTCACACCACCTCATGTATTATTCACCCATTTCATATTAATACCTGGACAGATACTGCTGCTTTAAAAGAAGTCCAGGCTGATTTTCAAATGCAGAAAAGCCCTTTTAAATCTAATCCTCATGCAAGATTTCTCCCCCTTTTTACAACCAATTTTAATGAATAGATGTCCAATAAGAGCTTTTATTGTCTTAGCATATGTTGCTTTTATTAGATGAAAATAATTACGTTCTACGGATCACCTCGGAAGTCCTTTCGGAAGATAAAAATGAGATAGTTTCACAGTGGCTGCACAAGTCCTTCTGAGTTGGGTCGTTTTCCCCTTGGGTGCTTCTTGTCCTAACCCCCCCCTCCCCTCCTGATCACCCCCCCAGCCCATCCTTTTTCCCTGGGAAAGACATTCATGCTCACACACACACACACACACACACACACACACAAACACACACACACACACACACACACACACCCTTTTCGCTTCACATTGAAGTGTGACAGGAGACACTTGACAACTGACACATACTTGATCTTATCGGGAGCGAGTGAAAATTCCAGCCCTTGACTGATGACTGATTGTCACTTGAACATTGTTTATTCCCCCCCCGAGCTTCATCATTCACCTCATGACTGTTTCTTGAAACGCTGTTTGCTTTGTTTTTGAGTTATTTCATAAGAGCCGTGGACCGAGGGTGCTGACTGTTCTGACAATGGCAGCCCATTACTTAGCCGCCAAATGGAGTCAAAAGCGGCTTTTAATTAACCTTGCTACGCGGGGAGTGCGATTCACTCCACCCTCTGCGAAAGCACTCTTCCGTCGTATTTCATTCCGAGGGTGTAAACAGGGTGCAGTCCTCGTCAAGCGGAGTTTTCCGCAGTACACAAAGAGCAGGTAGTGCACGTCGGATAGTTTGGCTTTCATTTCTTATATTTCAGGGGTACAACATGCACGATATCTTGTTGTTGGTAAAACAAAACAAAAACACTTTCAACATTTCCAGGGGGGAAAAAAAAGGCTTGTGTTGTACAATGTACAGTATCCTGATAACTCAACCAGCGGGGGGCGGCTTCTGGCGCACGCCAGTGCTATTAGCGCTGCGCGCGGTGCAGTGTGTGGCGGGCTGCATCGGAGCCGCTCTGTGCCCTTTGTGATTGGTCATTTACTGGAAACAGCGCCGTCTTTCATTCGTGGTGTGGTGTTCTAGATAATCTGTGGTGAGTACATTATGAAGGCCTCCCATTGTGTCCAGCCCATAATGATGTAAATTAAGGCAAACAATGATGGCTAGCTGGGTTGTCCACGATGTTCTCAGAGTTTTTTTTACAGCCTATGGGTAGGGGTCCAGGGGCATTTTATCGCAGCTTTATCTGACGGTGCAGTGGCATAACGGCACAGTGTAACATGCAGTAAGACATTCGACACAGCTCAACACAGAGATAATCCAGAATATCACCCTCGTGATACAGATGAGCATCTTTTTCTATTACCCTTGGCTCATGCTTAACAAGTTCCTATAAGCTTATACTAGCTATGTCAAGTGATGGGTTCATCTGTGAAACCCGCACAGACCATGTGACATTGTGGATGATTGTTTCTGTATTGGGCTTCCTGCTAGAGCCGTGTAGTGTTTTTTTAAATCTGTTTTTGTGTGTATTCCAGTTTCTCAAGATCTGAGTCGTTTCAACCAAGTCCATAGGATATTTTAAATGTGTATTGTCAATCTCTAAACAGTATGTAATTGGACAGTTATTGTCAATGTGAGCATGTGGAGGAGCTAAACCATTTTTATAATCATACATATGAAAATACATAGTTATTTTTTTTGTTAATCGTTTAGGTTACATTTTATACAAACCGGTCATCTTGTTCTTTATGAAATTTTGAATTCTTTTCATCGTTTAGATGCAAGATTTAGATCGTTTAGATTATTATTTTTTTTATTTAAATTTTTTTGGTGTTGCACCAAAGTGAATGCAGGCCCCAGCATGAACTAGTTTTCAAATGCGGTTGACATGAATGAAAAAGAAAGTGCTTACTTTGTTTTCTCTTACCCTAAATGTAAGAGACAGATAGCAGTTTAGGGCACGTGCGTGCGGTGGATTTTTCTGATTACACAGGCAGCGGCACGGGCCCGTGTGGAGGGAGCTCTCAGAAAGGTGTCTTCCATCATTTGGAAAAATGTAGATGAGGATTTGCTGACAGGTTGCCTTGACTTTGTTATTGAGCTTCCAAATTGATTACACCTAGGGGTATAGTGAAACAACTAATTGAATGTGTCCTATCGTAAGGGATTTGGTTAAACTTACAAACTCAACCCCACAGCGAGCGAGTTTTAATTAATGGGCAAAGTCTTTGATAACCTTCACAAAACAGTTAAAGGAAGTGAGGGGAATGAAATGGGTAACCAGGATCCAGCACTCCTCCATGACATTAAAATATGGTGTATTTGTCTTCAGACTCATTCATATTGCAGTAGAGCAGTTTATTTAACCATTGGCTCCACCCCCTCCCCTCCCCATGGCTGTAACTATTGTGCAATAATTATTCAATTAAACATTTTACCAAGAAAGCGTATTGTGATAAAAATTATAATTAAATCGAAATATTTATTACTGGTACAATTGTTTTATCAACCTTCTGTTGTTTTTTTTATTTTTAAAGCCTATAAATCATTCATCCTAATCCTCGTATCACTGAATGTTTTTGAACTAATCCTACGTTGTGAGGTGAATCAGATTCTGATAACTTGTTCTTGCATGTTACACTATTAAAATAGTCGTGTCCGTGTCGTGAAAGAATTACAATTCCGAGGGTAATATACAAGACTTACAGTACCAATGTAATCAAGAGGCAGTGAGTGTTTTTATCTTGTTCTTCTTAGCTTGAATTACTCCTGTGCTAGTTGTTAAAACAGCTTTAATTGTAGCTCTACTCCAAGGAAATGAGAAGGTGCAGCCTGAAAATTCTTTGGGTCCAGTGTATGACTGAATACATTTAGTTTGTGTGTGTGTGTGTGTGTGTGGTGTGTGTGTGTGTGTGTGTGTGTGTGTGTGGTGTGTGTGTGTGTGTGTGTGTGTGTGTGTGTGTGTGTGTGTGTGTTTTTTTGAGAGACAAAGAGTCCACAAGGTTTGAGCCATTGGTTTCTACACCCCTGAACATACCATTATTACTCACCCTTGAAAATGGGAAAATGGTTTTGTGGAAATAAGGAAGCATGCAGTCCACCATCACCTTAATGCCACTCTAGGGAGCCGGCTGCCTTTGTGCCACTATTACAAGGTAGTGCATGTTATAATGAAGGCGATTTTAATAGGATTTAATGCATATGGAGAGGCAAGGTCCTGCTGCCTTATGGCCCAGACGGAGGAATAAGAGTCTAATCATAAGGGTTCATTTACTGCTTGTCCTCAGCGGAGATTGATCATCTTTCATCTCTACTCTGTGTGGAGCCCCCCCTGCTACTGGCAGCCAGGGATATGAGGGACAGTCCCCCAGCCTGTCAGGGGACACTGAAGGGACAGCCCCCCCCCGGCCTGTGCTACAGCACCCTGACAGAAATGTTCAAAGTCACAACTTAAATACAGAATTGACTGGCATCTCCTGCTAAAGCAATGACTTTCAGCGCAGAGAGGCGCACTTTGGTCTGGTATTGAATCCTGATGGTGCCGGTACCAACTGTACCAAGCCCACAGGACGCCGTATGACTCTGTGTTGTCACCCAGTCACGGAGGGAGGGTTTCGTTAGGCGGGGTGTCCCCCGTCTTACTGTGACTCCTGTCTGGCTTTGCCAGTGTTTGGGTTTGAGTTTATAAGTTTACTACCAATGTAAGAACGGCACAGATCTCCTGATGAACTGCAGAGTGACTTTAAATGGTGGCAGGCAGTATATACTGTGTATGAGAGTACCGGCCTGCATCGGTCTCCAGCGATGTGACAGATATGATTGGGAGTCCCACAGTTGGAGAGAAGAAAACTTCAGGGACAAATGTTGCATCAGTAATGCAGTACTGTGACTTATTGCTAATTTTAACCGCTAGCCCCAACACCATGTCCACGTTGAGCTTCGGGGACATTTGTGTATTACGTCACGGGGTGAGCGCTCTTACCTTTACCCGCGATTTATCTAAGAGGCCAGTTTCATTGTGGGGGCTGCGTAGGAGTTCCTCTCGGTTCGTGTTGACTTCTCATCGGCTGCATTTCCCGTAAACACGTCCAGTTGTGCTTTTAATCACGAGTTGATATTCTCCCTAAAACAGACATTTTGTGTGTGTGTGTGTGTGTGTGTGTGTGTGTGTGTGTGTGTGAGAGAGAGAGAGAGAGAGAGAGAGAGAGAGAGAGAGAGAGAGAGAGAGAGAGAGAGAGAGAGAGAGAGAGAGAGAGAGAGAGAGAGAGAGAGACTTGACCCATGGTCATAATTGTGTACCAAAGTGGAGGCAGGCTCTGAGATGTTAGCTTCTGTTAGGACCTCTTTAAAACAATAATGACGCTGCTGATGCCTGTCTGTGTCTCTGGTCCATGTCAGTGGAGTGAATAGTGCTTCAGTGCTGTACAGTGCACAATTCACAAGCCACAGTCTATGGTTCTCGCTGTCTTTTGTGAAGCAGAGTATTTATAAGTTCTGAAGATATTTTACTGCATATTTAGTTTTGGTCAATTTTCTGCATTGCAACATAAAAAAAACATGATCCAGACTGACTACTGGTTCAATTTGCTAATGCTGTGTCACAGAACTGAAAAATATGTATAACTGCATCAAAATGGTACTAGTTGTAAGAACAATTTTTAGGTAGGGAGTTTATATTGTGTGTATGCAGAAGATAAGAAAATGACAGTTTCTGGCTCAGGCAAGTGGAAAATCAGTAACTTGGGGGAAGAAAAGAAAAGAAAAAAGTTAACAGCCAATATTCAGGCTCAGAGCGAATGCAAATCTCATGCAGAGTTCTCTTAATTCTCATTTAACCTGCATTATTACCAGGAAGCGCTCTCCTGCACCTCTCGCCCTCTTTTCCTGACCTCCTAGCAGGCCGCATAGTTTGAAGAGAAGTGCTGAAAGCACAGAGTTTCCATATTGTTTGCTGCCTGATTCACATACGGGCCTGTTTACTTAGTGACAGCGTACATTATCATTGTCTGTCTCTGGAGAGCAAGAAGCAGGAGGCCTCTCTCACTGAAAGGCCATTGATTCCAGCCATTATTCATCTGTTTTGCTGGCTTCCACTCGCTTGCGGCTTTCTGGTTGAGCAAATTAGCCTGAAGTGGAGTGTGTTTTGTTGCTTAAATCCTTTCCCACCTGGTTCATTGGACACGCTGAATGGCGGCGCGGCTGAACTGTCTGTCATTGGAGCTGTTTATCTGGCCTGGGCTGTCACTCAAGCCTCTCCACACAGCTGTGTGGAGCACGCTCAGATGGGCTGTCGGTTCACTAAAACCCAGGCTGCTGAGTGCTAAGGTAAACAAAAAAACCCAAGCAAAGGGCCCTCGTAGGATGGCCTTCTTCACATAATCATGAGGGTTTAGAAAGTTCTTTGCCGCTATCTCGTTCAAAATGGAGCGTTAACTCTCGGAAAGGCATACCGTGCCACAGTGCCAACACGCTGCACAGCAGTGGCGGAGAGAGTAGAGTGAGGTATTGTGGAAAAGGAGGAAGTAAAGTCTAATGTGAGAGACCGTACCGTTTGGGTAAAAGAGGGGGGGTCACATCTTATTAGGGTTCACTGCTTATCTCCCGTTTCCTTGTGCAGGGTCCTTGCTGAAAGTAGTTAGTCGTTGACTTAGTAATTAGTAGTAATTGAATTACCTTAATACTCTACTGGGAAGTTCAATTGCTCTCGCGACTGTGAATTTTGGTAAAAAGATTATGTATGCATATATTTATCGTATATGCATTTAAATATCTGAATGAAGGACCAGACATTCTTTTCATCAGCATAATGCGCCTACCTTTGTACGTAAATTTATCACGTTTGAGTGATTTGTGCCACATTTCCACATTAATGGGCACAATACTTAGCAATGTCCACTCATTTTTTTGCAGAATGGGGGGGACAATATATACAGTATATATAATGATTATCTGTATGTGAGTTGCAGCAAATGATAAACCATTTAAATGTAAAAGAAATTGTGTAAATTATAAAACACAGATAATAAAGATAGTCTTGTTACAATGATTATTTATTAAATTTAAAATATCTTTAGCACAGATTAAAAATCAGACACTTCCATCTATCATGATCGCCATGGGTCTTACATGATTGAAAATAAACATTCCTAAAAAACAGTCCCTATCTAGTCCAACATTCCCTTCTGGGTATAATATCTATTGCCTAGTCCAACCTTTCATTATGTACATTTCAGTCCTTAGGGCTGAGGCAAATCTTACCACGTAGCAACCAATTCAAGTAAAGACCGTGCTGTGAAGTTAATGGTGTATTTTCTGATCTTAGCGCCATGACTAAAGTCCAGTCTCAGAAATTAACAGTGCCCTGTATTGAACTGATTTTTCTCAAGATTCACTCAATTAAATAAAACTACGCTTCCTTTACACCGCTCCCCCCGTTATTAATTACATTTTTGAGAAAGAAACATAAATGTGCCAGTTAAAAATAGGACAATTTAAAGTTGGTGAAATTTGGTTTTGGTTATATACATCAAACAGCAGCCAAACCTGGCATTTACAAATACATAGATATACCCCATTTATAGTTTATTTTGCTTTTTTTAAATAATTATATTTCCATGGTATAACATATGGGAATTAACTGTTGATGGCCTTGACAAATTTACATTAAATTGTTAAATCGTGGTACTATGCATAGGAGTGTGTAATGAGATTGAGGACCTACAGGGCAATGGTAAACAGGACCAGAGACTGGGGATCTTCTCCACTCCGGACTCCACCCAAGTGCTCTCGTTTTGATGGGTTCTTTTCTTTTCCGGTTTGCCTCAACCCTACCTTTACTAATGTGAGACAGGTAACAAGAAACATGAGCGTACACACTGGGAGAATGACAGGCAAAGAAAAGGAACCACCTAGTAGGAAAACATTAACAACTAAGACATTTTTCCCCCAATGATCTGAAGTCATTTGACAAACAGTATCTTTTTTGAAATTATTTTTTTATTGTTAGATTTTTTTTTTTTTTTCAGCACATGCCATATGAGACTTCTGGATTATTATAAAAGTACCTGAAAGAATTGCTAGAATATCAGCATGCATAGCTGTTAGTTATTTACAACCTATTTACAAGAGAGGGGGCCACAAACAGAATGTTCCATGGTTTAGGTTCTCTTGTTTTATTTACAGCTCTAGTTAGCAGGAGAAAAAGGCGGCTTCATACAGATGTTTGAATATTCATTACATGCATATAAAGAGATTGTTTGCATGACTGAACGCAACCTTTTTTTTTCTTCTTTTTTTTTTTTTGATATAACCTATGTCCAACATTTTTTTTTCTGTTCCCCTATGCTAAGGAATAGCATGTTACCGTTTACTTTTTTTTGTACTACACTCTATGAGCACTGAGGGCCAGGACATGTTCATTTACAGTGGCCACATTAAACTCTGCTACGAAAGCAACAGTACATACTATAGAGCACTATGAACTAGTAAGGTGCTGGTGAGTGGCATTAATCTAAGTCATTCTCATCACATGAACCACGGGCCAACAGACACCCATCTCTCTCTACGTGGGCCAGTGTTGTTGTCATTAATTATGGAAGCTGTATAAATGAGGCAGGATGTACTGATGAAATATTAACTGACTGGGTGGTGTTGAGCACCCTTTGAATTATGAGGTTCAGTCTGTTGGCCTATGATTCTACACGAGTACACACGGCACGGACGAACACAACACCAAAGTGCCTGGCTCCACCAGGACCCCGTAGTCTTCTCCCCTATCTCCAAAATGTCCTTGTGTTGTCTTGAAATGAACGGTACTATTATTGGTTATTTATTGCGAAAATACGTCTACTGTATTAGTTTCATTGTTGCCGTCGTATATCAGTTCATTGCTATCTTATATAAGTTTGTGTTGTAAATGGAAGACATTGATCAAATCCCAGGCCACTGGATTTAGCCTGAGCTGAAGACCAAGTTATTGCAGTTGTTAAAGCTGTTTCTCTAAAAGCAGGTGACTGTAACGTTCCGGCTTCCCCTCCATTTTGTTTTTGCGACCCTACTGTTTTGCCGGAATGCTGCGAGGCCAAGTCATTGGTTTGTTTCGGGATCTGTGTCTTAGCAGGATTGTTTGGTGTGGTGCTTTGGCATGTTCATCTTGAATATTGCTGCAGACGGGGTTGGCACGACCAAATTTCACTGTGTCCCGAAGTGCACTACCAGAGAGAAAGGAACTGCCTGAGAATCCATCTTTGAATTGGGATATCTGTCACGGCGCACACACAAGCTCACTGGCTAGGCTGAAAGGTGCATTGCCATTCGTCCACTTGCAGCGGTCAACCTGTACAGCCCCGCCCCCTATCTTTGTGAATAGCGAGTGTCAGCCTGTACACAACAGGGTTTTAATCATTAACCGCAGTATCATAGCCACCTCAGTCCACTACATACAACTACATTGACAGCAAGAGATCGTATTGATAACATGGCAATCTGAAGTGATTAATAGACAAACAGCCGTGTTGTCAGACAGATAACAGCGCAGACAAGCTGTACATTTCAACATGATTATAAAACGCTTGAGGTTGAATTACTACCGTCAATGGTAACACAACCCCTGTGTGTGTTTCTCTGTAAATAGTGCCAATTAGGTTCCAGTTGAATTTCATACTGGGGTATAAACGCAGTTTATTTCACAGGCTTGCTTTTGATGAATGGCAGCAGTGTGTGGCTCAGCATGTTAATGTATTATCTCATAAAGCTTATCACCAACAGGGGTCATCTGGGTCAAGCGACAAGGGGTTGCGCTAAACAGCAATAAGATGCGGTTCCTTTTGGTTCAGCTCACAATTCCTCATGCATCTTTTAACAATCACAGCTCATAGCTGGGCTCTTGGGCGAGCAATACAGAGCTTTTAAAATGACCACATTCCAAATCAACCAGTTATGAAATAAAAAATAAGGCAAATTTTTCAAAATAAAAGTGTACAGCCTGAGAGGAGATTCTGTAAATCATTAGTTTATATCCGTTGCCCATCATTTCTTAAAATATTTTGCATTTCGTACGTTAATTATTAAAAATAACAAGTAAAACATAAGATCATTAGCTGACCTCAATTTTATTGTGGGGGCTTCTCCATTTTTTTTTTCCAGCTAAGGAGAAACATAAATATCTCAGAATAATTTGAAGATTCCCTGTAGCTGATCTGGCACTGTTGAGGTTTTCATTGGCCCCTGTGCTGTGTAATAATCATTCTACTGAAGAATCGAGAGGCTGTATAGATTCACCAGCTGCTATGGAACACTCTGTTCTCCCGAGAGAAAGAGGGGAGATTTCTGGACTGCACTGTTTCACCGATTTAAGACAGGATTATATCCTTTTTCTCACTGTGAATTGTTCAATGCCCCCTGCCGTGCTTAGATCAGTACACTCACACCACCCCCGATGACTCACATCTTGTCATTGCTGCTATTTTGGGATATTTGGTAATGTGTTGTACAGGTGGCCAGGGTTACTCAATCCCTGTCTGCCGGCCCGTCCCGCAGTAGTGATTTTAAGCTGCCGGGTCACCGGGGTCCAACCGAGCGGAAAATGCCCAGGATCTCTCTTCCGTCTGACCCAACCGATCTCAGTTCGCACACTCATAATATACTGATATCATGAACTTTAATGTAGACGCTTTTACTCTGATAAACATTTAAAAGGCGGTTTAGATCTCTTTCTCAGTTTGAGAGCTTAAATCAAGCTGTCAGAAAGCAGATTGTACATTTAAACAGCACGGGCTGAAAAGCCACCTGCTCACTGTCTGCCCAAATTAATTCATCTCATTTATTTATTTCTTTAATGAAGACTTGAACATTCAGGATGCGTCTTCCCCCAAAAACCAGCCAATTTGGAAATTAAACGATCCCAGTAAATGAATTAGTCTCACTGCTCGAGAGTTCTTTTAACAGCGTGTGATTCGCCCTTCTCCTTTGATCGCAGACTACACCGTGAGATTCGGACAGGTTATCCAGCTCAGGCCAAGTGTAAACAGAATTTGTGTACGGAGTACGATTACAAAAACAGAATAAAAAGGTGGCTAGTCGTCTAGCTCTGTCTTTTCCGCAGGCGTGAGTTTGAGACCATTGGGCTAATCTGCTTCTTTCTAAGCCACCAAATCTTCTTGAAAGACTATCCTAGCTTTGTAAGGGTTAAACCGCTTAAGAATGGTTTCTTCTTCATTCCAATCCAGTGGCTTGCTGGGGAACGGCAGCTTTACAATTAAATTATTCACAAGATCCATTAGCTCTGTATAATCTTAGCCATGCTACCCTTTCCTCTGACCATTACAGCATTATAATTTGCCTTTTTCTAGTGATGGTGAGGTTTGTTTCTCCTGACTGAAATGGAATGTTATAGTAGGTGTAGCAGATTCCAGTGCACTGTTATAGCTCAGCTTTATGGCCTGTGACATCCCTTCAAAATTACAAAAGCATTACTTAAATAATTAAATCAGTACAAATTATTCATGATACTAAAAGATCTGGAAAAAATGTTTTGGTGTTAATTAGTCATGTTTGTGGGAATTTATGATTTTTTTTCTGTGGAGAAAGCTTTTTATTTCTTGGAATACGGGCGCTTTTTCCTAGGAAAGCCTCTGATTCAGTCAGGGAGTGTAGATGAGACACACAGTCGCACCCAAAGGCGTTGTAAAAGCACAGGGGTAGATTTGTGCCTGTTTGATCGGTGTTGATTTACCGCAAAATGAGAACGAAATACGTGTGGTAGGGGGTCTGGCTTAGCGATGGGTCTTAATCCTGTGACCTCCCGGACCCTTCTCCCCCAACAGCTTCTGTCTACATACGTGCAGCTCTTAATCTTTGTGCCAATGTCAAAATTCTTAGTAAGTCGGTCTAATTAATAGAGCCGTCTCTGCCTCCAAAGAGAGAGACGTGTGCAGTGGGCGGAAACCTGTACATTATCATAGTACAAAGGGGCACGTTTCTTTCTACTTTGTCCTTGGTGGTGTGCGACAGTCTCAAGAGCATTCGAGGAACCGAGGTCAACTCTTAAGCCCCTTGGCCCATGGGGGCAGGGGGCATGTAGGAGGGAAGGTAGCGGATGGTGGGGTGGCAGGGGTTTGGGGGGATGGGGGAGTGTCAGCGCTACCAGGCTCATTCCCTCCCTCCCCGCTGGCTGTGCCGTGCTGTGCCATTCTACTGCCGCCAATAAGTGAGAGAGCAAGGACGTGGAAACGGCCATTATTCCAACGTGCAAAATGGTCTCCAATTACCCCACTTTGCACAGCGCTGTGTAATAAACCACCACTTTCTGTGTGACATTCACACTCAGTGCCGCCTTGTTAAGCTGATACACCTCAGTCTACACACCGTTCACTTTGCAACCCAGAATCCGTTCAAACAAAACAAAAACAAAAACAAAACAATAGTCAACCCTGCTGGCTTCAATCACTTAATTATTACGAGTAGAATTAAAATATATATATAATAATTGTATGTACAGCGTTACAGTCACTTTCTTGATTGACTATTTGGTAAAAGTCAGTAAATAAAATATTGAACTTACATTTTTAGCTGCATCGACACATGAACCAGTGTCTGACACACAAATGAACATACCCCAGTATGAATATGTTTTTAAAACACTGATCATAAACTATCCTTTGAGGACAAACAGAAATATTTCTCTTAGGTTTGTAAAACAAGGTCAGTACATGTTGGGCCTACGGACACAAGTTTTACTATGGTTCGGTTTGTAAAAGAGCTTTTGGTGAAAATGTTCAAGATGTTTCAAATTCGGCCATTCAATTGCGCTGGTGTGTCTGCAGCGACTAGGGGTTTGCTTTTAAAAAAAATTCTTCTTTTTTTAGAAAATGGCAAAGGGATGTGTGATGGTGTGCGGTTAGACATTAGCGCGCTGGGACTATGAGGGTGTGGGACTCGGCCCTCTTGCGACAGAAGTGCGAGAGCGGAGCGGAGCGCGAGGCGGGCGATAAATGCCACGGCGCTCGCCTTGTGACGTCTCTAATAAAGAAGGACAGCGGCTCTCTCAATAAGAGAGCAGTAATTTATTAAGCGTCTCTAACCTTTTCTTGCACGGGCGGGACGGTGTGGGCTGACGAATGGCTGGCGAAGCAGCATGATGGCGCCTTATTACACAGACCCTCTTTGCTTAATCCAAAAACAAGACTCCGAGGTAATTTCACATACACTAAAAAGATTGATGAAGCGGCGCGCCTCGACAGCTTGCAAATGTTTGGGCGGACAGGGGGTGGTGTCGAAGGCTGATTAAATGGAAAGACTGCGTGTGTGTGTGACTACGGGGAAGGGTGCTGCACGGGAGTGGGGGGCAGATCTGAATCTGAAAAGTGCCCCCCCCCCCCGGTGTATCTATCATTTTAATTTACCCCATGCCTGCCACAGATTACGCCGCTCTGACCCGTGGTTACATTTGCAATTTTGTGTTTTTTTTGTTGTTTTTTTGCAGTCAGAACACTTCCATCACAGCGCTCGTCCCGTTTCGTGCACTCAGTAGATTCCTATTTCCTGAAAAGCCAAAGAGGCGCACGAGTCATGCGCCCCATGACTTTCAGTCTGGGGGGCGGTGCTTTGATGTGAGGCGAAGGGTCAGTCGGTGATTGATCGTGATGTGCACTATGTAATATCTCGGCGCGACTGTTTGCCAACATTCGTATCGGGGGGGTGGCACGTACCTAGTTGCACACACCTCTGCAGCTTAAAAGAGCCATTTTGCATGGCTTTGAAAGTAATTGCTTTATTTATTTATTTTTTTTTTTTTTTCAACGGGAGCAATGGGGAGATGTGGAAGGTCTGCATGCTGTATGTCGGAGGACTGAGTGACATTTTTTTACCCGTTAATATTTCCTGCCTTCTGAACGTGTATTAACTTATCACAGCAAAAACAGGTAAGGGACTGTAGAGGCATCCTTTTGATGTCGTGTTTATTGACACGTTGACCAAATGAGAGAAAGGGAATGCACACTTCAAAAGACTTTCTGGCACACAAACTACCTAAAGAGAGACGTCTGTTCACCAAACCGTGGCTGCCGTATTCACTTTCTTCCTTCGGCAGGTGTGTGCGCCTCTCTCTTCTCTCCCTCTCCCTCTCCCTTACTCTCTTCTCTCTCTCTCCGCCTCTCTCTCTCACAGGGACAGCCAGCTTGGACTACAGCTGGTTTTCAGTGCTCAAATAAGGGTGTAGCTTTGTACTTGCTTGTTAAGAGTCTTCCATCAGTGGAGCTCTCTCAATGACTGCCAGGCGATTACTATAAATATTGGCCTGCAGTTTTTAGATCAGTGCTTGGCCCATGTTATTTGAAGATAAAGAACAAGCTTATTTCATGTGCATCCTATAGAAGTCAACTTTATCCTGGAATTCCTGTGAAGCTGTCTTAGCGACTTTCTGAAGGCATAAGAACATGAAAGACACGTCTCGTATTCGAGCGCGCGGCTTAATTCTCTCTGGCGTTTTTAAAAATGTTTTTTCACCACTAAAATGTTTTAAATTCTCAAATTTGCTCGAATACCCAATGCAAATTCTGCAATGATGAGCGGGGATGCATCAAGTGGCCAAAACCGTGGCGTGAGTGTTTCAGCGCGAGAGACTGTGATGGTTGTGGTAACCCCGGATCTTCTCTATTGTATTGTAAAATTTAACCAGTTAACATTTGCCACCTATTTCAGAGAGAGCGGGAGGGCGGGAGGGTGGGAGAGCGGGAGGGTGGGAGGGTGGGAGAGCGGGAGGGTGGGAGCGTGTGCACAGAGCTTGAGCCGATCTAGAATAGTCACTGACAGGGACAGTGCAAGGACACAGATATTTGACCTCTAGTTACAACACCTGGTTCAACTTACATTACAGTCAGATTACTACAGCGGTTACTACTTGGGGAAACAGTTAAACATGTCCATGCAACATCATTGAGATATGATTTACAGCACGGCTGATCTTGGTACAGCGCGTGAGTCTCAGTTCAAAGAGCTTACTTCCCTCGCTGGGTTTTCGAGGAGTTTTTTTTTGTTTTTTTTGAGGGCCGCTAGGACGAGAGCGAGAGGCCGGCCGTTTTAAAGAAAACCGGCGTCTGCAGCCAGCCCTCCTCCGAAGGAAACTCACGGCGGCGTTTGCCTACACTGGTGTAAAAGCTCAACTTTATTTTTCGTCAATTCAACCTCGTCATGACGTCTGCTCTCCTCCTCAGTTGAGCAGTCCTTTTCAGCTTTGGCAGCCACCATTGACTCAGTGAGATGTGTAAATCCCTTTGACACGAGATGAATAGACAGTTTTGGCAATGTGCCCTGCTGCACTTTATATGGCAGCACTTAATTGGAGCACCCCGCTTCATTTTTTTTGGCAGGGTATTTGTAAAACATCAAAGATGCCAGATTACACTTCTCATCAAATTACTTATGGGGCATTTTACCCTGCGTTTTGCCTAAGAGCTTGTAGCTGAATCTTTTAGGGAAATAAGGAAATGCACCAGTGTTTCTGTCTTTGTGTTTGGCTTTTTTTGTTCTGTTGTTTTTCCCCCTGAAGCCTAATTTAGTCAAAGAGCCTCAGAGAATGTAGGGCGCATATGAAGCTTGAATCTCAACATTGGGGAAAAAAGGAGGGAAAAAAGAAAGCTTTTATAGAACCCATTGTGTGCTCATTCAGAATGAGACTGGGGCTCTTCTTCTGTCCACACCATTACAAACCTCTGCCTGCATTTTTATAATAATACTCTGCTTATCTACATATCGGCGTGCAGATTGCTGATAGCCATATCTCCTGTACATACTGAATATATATATACAAAGCCATTTCCCAATGGTAGTTCCTTTTGTGTGTTTTTCTTCCCATTACCAGGGGCCTGGCTGAATCTGTATTTGCAGGGAGCTCACATAGCTCTTGGGTCATGCAGGAAGGGCTGTCGGTCAGGGTCCGTGTTTGTAGGAAGTGCAGATATAGGAGATCGTATAGGGGGTGGAGATGCTTTTGGGAGTTTGGGGTTTTGTTTTTTTCCATGCACACAGCCCTTGCAGAAACTCTTCCGTTTCAGTTACCACTGCGCCACTCGGATGTCCATGTTCGTGTGTGTGAGAATGTACTGTATGTGTCGTCTTCGTCTTCCTCTAAGTGCTGCGTTCGGAGACGGTCTCTCCGGACGGTCTGAAGTGCGCTGACTGCATGTTTGCTCTTGCCGTTCCAGCAACAGGGAGCGGCCGTCAGCGTGTACTGCGCCGCGGCGCCAGAGCTGGAAGGCCTGGGAGGGATGTACTTCAACAACTGCTTCCGCTGCCAGCCGTCCCAGGAGGCCCAGAGCGAAGCGGCCGCCGCCGGCCTGTGGGAGCTGAGCGAGAGGCTGGTCCGCGAGAGAGCCGGAGCTCAGGCCCTCTAACGCAAAGGGGCCCCCGATCCACGCGAAACCAAGGTGGACGACAAAAGGGGGGGAGGAGACGGAGGACGAGGAGGTAGGAGGAGGGGAGAAAAACGGACGTGTACTGTACTGTACAAGAAAGCTGCCAACCCTGGATCTTATCCAGGCATATCATGTAGAGGTTTCTATACCCCTCGGATACAGATTAAATAGTGTTAAGTGAAATCGCTGCAGTCGCGAGACAGTCAAAATGTTAAGCGCTGCTGGGAAATGGGACTACAGCAGGTTAAAGGGACATCGTCTCTCTCTCTCTCTCTCTCTCTTTCCCCCCTACCCTCAGTGTCTCTAGAGCTTGTACCGGCTGCACGTCTCGCCTTGGGAAAATGCTTCTGCCAACTGGTGTTTCCAGCATATTGGGAATTTATTCTTTTCTTTTTAAAGTAAGATGTTCTTATGTTAACACCCACAGATTCCCCAGAAGGGATCCTGTTTGCTTTGAATTGAAACTATTCTTATTAATAGAATTCCACCCAAACAGGCCAAATAGTCTCCTCTACGCTTTTGAGGTGAAAATTCACTTAAATACCACCATTTGATTTTAGGTGTCTATATCTGTAGTTGTATAGCTTATTACAGAAGATAAAAGGAAATGGACGATGCAAACAGGCTTGTGTGTATGCACTATATACAGAAGACAGCGCTCTGGTACATATGAGTTTGATCCACCTGAAGAATCCAATATGAATTAAAAACAATCCTGTACATGGGGTTGTTTCGTTCTACTGTACATATTTTATATAGAGTGTTGAGTTAATGTGCTAATGTATCAGGACATTAGAAAGGAAGACTTGTTGATGTTGTTGTATTTCATTATGCAAACTGTCAAGACTAAGGACTCCCAACCTACATTTTCTTTAAAAACAAATTTTAAAAAAAGTCAAAAATGTGGAGAAAGAATAATGATAATTACAAGTAAAATAGGAAACAATACTTTTGAGGGATTATATTGGGTCAAAATTGTATCCACAGCAATAGATGGTGCCAGAGAAAGTCAAGTTAGTCTTCTGATGGGATTTCTTTTCCACTCGCTGAGGCACAGAGAAGTCTCTTTTTTTCCCCCCTTTCTTTTCTGATCTTAATCAAACATGCGTAGATATTTTCACGTTAAGAGTAGTCCTTCACAATTTTGTCGTCTTGATTTAGTCTTTTTAGAAAAGAAATGGAGCTGAAGGAAAAGTAAAGCAGGGAGGCAGAGTAAGAGGAAGCGCTGAAAGATGTCTCCGGGGATGATGCTCTTAAATGTTGTGCTTTGTGGCAGTCTTGGTGCCATAGGTTGCTCTAAGCCATCAGCAATCTGTTGTCGTGTTTTCTGCAAAGACAGAGAAAGAGGATGCATTAAAACAGATTACTCACAAAACCCAAAAGTTTTGTCTTGTCCTTTTTTCAAATGAAAGAATCTTCAGTGGATGACATAGCTGACTGCCACCAAATCTTCCTATTAAGTTGACTTCACTCTTCAAGAATACAGTGGCGATGGCATTCTTAATTTATCTAGCATAAACAGCGATAATGTTACACAATCACAGGGTTCGACGAGCCTGATATTAACAACAGCTCTCATTAAACGGGGGGAAGTTATTATTCTGTTGAGTTAAACCCCATGGATTATTACATACATTTTCCCTACTGGTTTTTGCATCTTTCTTACCAGTCATTTCCCTCTGCTATAACATTACATCTTACGTTCTCTATGATACAACTCTGTCCACTTTTATAGCTTCCAAGACAGGATGAGGGAACTGGTCGAGGAGTAAGGAAATTAGTCAGCACAAAATGTACCACTAACACAGTCTGCTATGCAATGTGGAGTTCACCGATGTGCTGTAGCTGGGACTGACTAAAGTGAAAGCAATCAGGAAAAAGCCAGCTAAAATCACACCACCCTTCACATGGCCAGCCTCACATGTCATTACGGCTTCTAAAGATGCCTGCAATGCCAGGCAGTTTAGGAAATCAACAAAATTACAGTTTTATATTGTATATTTATATATAAATATTTATAACATTACCAGGGCAAATGACTGTGTTAAACATTCCCATCAGAGTTGCAATGCCTACAGTGCAAACGTCACCCCAAATGCAATGGTTCTTAAACTATGGACTGAGACTCAAAGCCAAGGAAAAGTACAAAGACAATTCCAAGAAGGAAAGCTAAAAAAATAAAATAATTTAAAAAATATGTTTAGAAAACCAGAACCTTTTGAAATAATCTTAATCACCATTTTTGTTTGAGTATTTATTCTCTAAAAGTTTACCTGTTTATATCTCATTTCAAAAGTCTTCCTAGGGGGCAGATACATTTTTCTTTTTGGGTTTGAAAAAGTTTTAAGAACCAGTGCTCTGACTGATACCCTCTGTGAGCATCTTGAACTAAGCGCAAGAAAAATGACAACCAAGACAAATCAATATTTGCTTGGATATGTTGTATGTACTGTACAGAAACATACTGCCTAGAAATCATAGCTAGAAAAGTCAATCTGGCACACCACCTTTTTTTCTTGAAGGAATGAAGTTGCCAATTATGACAAGAGTGTGTCTCTCTCAAGAGGAAATGCAGAAACTCGAACTCCATGAGTGTGACTGGACCCAATGCTTATAGTGACACTATCCTGATCTGGAACTCCTCCATGAATAAACCTGTCAAACTCACTTCACGCACTCAGAGAGTAACTTATAGAGTGATCAGCCACTCATGAGCAGAGCTGACCTGTGTTCTTATTGCTTAGCCAATCAGTCAAGGCAGCATCCCTGGGCTTAACAACTGAAACAAACAGAATATTTTCAGGCTGTATGCTTATGTGGTTTCTCGCCCTAAATTGTACCACAGCACAAATGAAAAAAATAATTTAATTAAAAAGGTAAATTAAGTTGTTGGACTCTTACTAAAGTTGCTGTCTTTATAGCCATTGTTGCAATCTGGACTCGCCCCTTAAATTAACTGCATGTAGGTGGGCCTTCAACTGTATGGTATAATTTCTGCAAGGTACCTCCAGTAACAGCCCTTTCACTGCATGGGAATTACAAGTTGGTAGCAGGAATCTGATAAATCAGTCACAGAGAGCATGTGCACGTGCACAGACACTCACACGCACACACACACACACAGGCGCACACACACACACACACACACACAGGCGCACACACGCTCAGAGGCAGCATGAATCTGCACCTTATGGCATAATATACAACATAATTTCCCTGAAAATCCTGGGCTCATTAAAATAAACCTGGCTGCTCTAATAGTGTAGGCGAGGCCTCTCCTTCTCCTCTGATATATTGAGCTCGTTCTCTCAGGTGATCATTTTCCCCGGGATCCCTCCCACGGCTTGGCTTGCAATCTAATCTCATCCATGAAAGTGCCCCGTTTGGAGGGAGGTCACAGCTGACAGGCGGCAGCCGCTTCCTGCGATATGGCTCCTCTGTTCCCTCACCTGTGGGCTCTGTGACAAGACCGTCTCAGGCAGGAAGACTCACCGCTGGTCTTGGAGGACCACAGTCTGTAACGGTACTTATTAGCCCTATCGCTGATGCGCCAAAGTCCCACAAATAGAGGAAACATACTATCCACATTCATTCAGCCAAATATTTCATCCAGTTATGTAATAAGGCTTCAGATGGAACAGAAACCAGATGCACAGCCAGCACTCCCAAGCCAGTCTTCCTAACCCCGGTTTGAAACAAATAACCGGAGGGAAGCTACATTAGTCGAATAAAGACAAGTATTTCCTTACACGTATGTCAGTGCCAGTTTTGATAGACAGCCTGCATACACTAAAGCAAGGATGCCCAAAGTTGGCCCCAAGGCCAGTTGTACTGCTGGTTTTCATTCCTCCCCTCTAATCAGGGACTGATTTAAACCTGGGGCACCAGGTGAGTTCATTCTCTGGCCAATCAGTGGCATTCATCAATCAATCAACTGTCAGGTAGAAAAGAAAACCAGCAGCACTACTTGCCTCGAGGGCCATATTGGAGTATCCTTGCACTGGAGCCCTCTAAGACAGGGGAGGAGTATCCCTGTTCCAAAACCCTACAGGCATACAGTACCAGCACAATGATTAGAGGGGCAGTAACATTGCTTTATGGTGCTTCTCACCTGGTCAGGTTTGCACACAGAACACAATGCGGACTGATTTACCGCCCCGAGTACAGCTCTCAGAGCTCTGTATGGCTTTTCCAGGGCAACAATGCTACACAGGCTTCCCTTGCCTATCTTTTGGGGATAGATGTGTGGGGTGGTGACTAGTCCAACTGCAGCATCACAACACATCCAGACCACTCAATATTGTGCAGAGTTCTGCATGTCACTGTCCAATCACACATGTATACATGTATTTACATGTATATCTACTCCATACATCATATTTATAAAATCCTACAAAGGGAACGGTAAAACAACAAAAAACATTTCAGTAGCTGTATCTATGGAAATCTATACAAGGGAAGTCATTATCTTCAAGTAAACCACAAACCTTCTTTTTTATGTTCGTTAAGAAAATCCCAAAAAAATACAAGGGAATTAATTACTTAAACCACAAATCTTTTTTTCTGTTCACTGATCATCTTATATTTGATAAGAAGAAAGTGAGAAAACGGAAATGCAATGCTCACTCACAGGTAAGTGAGGCCTGTGTTCGATCTGGTGCAGTCTGCATGTTATTATCTGTGAGTCTGATCTAAGTGTGTGTTCAGGAAAAATAAAAAACATTCCCTGCTTTGGGTCAGTTTGTTCTTACATGGATCTGGTCAGAACATCCCCCAAATTATCCGTATTCCTCTGCAAGGGAGCAGGGTGGAAGAGTACGGAGAGGCAGTAAAAATGTCAGCCTGTAATGGATGTCCTTGTGATAGAGAGCTCTGCTTGTTATTTGCTGGATATTGAGGGAGGATAGCTAATGATGTGCAGCGTGTAAACCTGTTGTGGCTCTAATCCATCTGTGTGGATGGACTCGGGGAGGGGGAGTGAGTTGGGGGGGGGGGTTAGCCGCCGAGAAATGATTTGGACAAGAGGAGATAAAGCGAGAGCGCTGATGGAGTCATTCGGGGGGAGAGATGTCAGCCGCGGCATTGTTTGCAAATGGCATGACTGGCAACATAAACCCTCCCCGGTCCCGCGAGCGGAGGAGACGAGCGTTCAGCGGGCTGCGGCCCTCACTCACGCTGGACAAGGTGAAGCTGAACACCGTCTACCTCTGCCGCAGTCTTCATATAAACACATGGTCATCTGGGCTGTGCTTTACAGCACAGTCGGTCTCTGCTGCAGTATTAATATAAACACATGCCCAGGTCATCCGGGCTGTGCTTTACCTTTATCCAGTCTCTATAAAGCACAGTTCTCTACGCATATTCCAAATGAAGACACACAATACATTACAGCACTACTGTTGTCTATGGAATGATGCAGTATCTTTTAATGACAGCATGCGCACAGGAGATGCAGACTTCACAAAGCATTTGAAGGAAACTGACTAACTGAAATGGCCTGTACTTTCGCATAATCTAATGCAGACTGAAAAGGTGCAAAGGTTATCCATTGCTAGTCAGTCCACGCATGGTTGGATGAGTGGAGCAATACCCAACCCTCTGATACTCCAACCCAAAAAACACAGGAGGCCCGACTCTCGAAGGTCACGAAGGCAAAAATGCAAACGGTGACAATAGTAATTAAGGCGGAAACATGTTGATGCACGGGCGTGAGCCGCGGAGGACGGCGGTGGTTATTCGCGCTGGCTGCCCCCTTGGCACCGAGCAGGCTGCTGCCCCTGCGTGTCGGCTGCGCCTCTACCCGCAGGCAGTCTGGGGGAGAAGGGGTGCCTGCGCCGCCCCCCGTCCACCCTGGGGGACACCGTTCCTCCAGCTGTGCCCCTGCCCAGTCGTCAGAAGGGGGACGTGCCGCGCGCTCTCGCTAAAGGTCACCGTTTCTGCCTCAAGAAAACCGTCAACAAAAACACCCCTGACGCAGAGCTCCAGTCGTAGCCCTTGGTTCACACTGTAGCACACAGTAAATCCCGGTGACTTCGGGAGCAGGCCTTCATGAAGCAATGAATCCAGGTGTCGCCATCTGAGCTCATTGCTTTTCTAATGACTTGAACGAGCCGAGCCAATCGAGGCAATTTGCTTCCCAGAACAAAGTGTTTGGATTGGTCCAAATCAGTTAATCATTAACAGAGCAGTTCGCTTCAACTGGTTACACCTGGGTTTGGTAATTTGTGCGGCCTGCTGGCTAATCACTGGCCGACCGCCGTGTATGCGGTGCATCAATTTGCAACTTCCAAGATCAACGGCTTGTTGGCAAGAGTGCCGGTTGTGATGCAACACGTCGCCGAAGGCCCCAGATAGGCAGGGCGAACGGGATGTGAGCAAACATGTTTGGCCACTGAGGTGGTCAATTTCACTATTGGAGACAGGTGCTGATAAGCGGCCCCACTCGAGCCGTTGCCTGGCTAATCCCTCTGCAGGAGTATCTCGGCAGACACGGATCCCATCGACCCCGGCGACATCACTCAGACACAGGAAAAAGCAACAAACAACAACAAAGATGGCTTTTGTTTTTGAAGCCCGGAGATCCATGAGTGGTATTTGAGGGGGAGCTGGCGGCCCGGAGGGGCTCCCATACAAAGCCACATCGACCAGCGTATCGGAATCATTTGATAGTTAATCAATGCATTTTCTTTCAGCGCTTTCAGTTCAAGGTGCAGACACCATTTTTCAGAAAGCAACCTTGATCCTTTGACCAGGCTGAGTAGTCCTTCACACGTTCCCTCCGGATCCTTCCGTTGAAGGAAAACTCCGCTGGTTATGGACAAGCACAGGAAGTGACATGCCGTTAATTTTGTCCCTGATATAGCACAGGACACACACGTGTTAAAATATTTTATGCTAATATTTTGATATTCTACAGTATATTCAATTAATCTGCTTTAAGTATGGACAATGTCACTTACAATTTCCTAATTTAATAAAAATGTTCACTATTTTAATACCACAGGACTATTTAGGACAAAGGGGCAACTTTAAAAAAAACTAAAAGCCGACAATAAGACTGCCTTAATATATTTAGATTTTTCACTCTCTCCTGTGTGTGGGATAGACTTTATGTCCTGTTTAGCATGTAACCTGTTTAAATGGTCCAATATATAGTTTATAACCTGAATGTAGAATGTTCTTTGTATGTTGTGACTTATGCCCTGTGTATAAATTGTCGTTTGAGTTACTGTACGTGCCGTCTGACATGTAGGTCATGTCACCTGTGCAGACAGCTCGATACACAGGTTACGTTCTGTGTGTACTGCATAGGCTGTACTGAAAGTATGCTTTCTTTCACAGTACAAAAGTCTAGCGCAGAGTGTGCGTACACACTGACGTCATGTGTTGTTTCAGTCTGATCTGTGAGCTCATTCACCAGTGAGTTGTGCACCCTGACCCAGGGGTCCGATTCTGATCGCACCGGCCAAGCATCACCACCGACTCTTTCCCATGCTTCCCGTACTCGCGCACACTTCTACTTCTCAAAGTTTGTTTATTTTAAAGCTCGAGTCAGATTTGGCTTTCATCCCAAAGCCTTTTCTCAATCTACAGCCGATGTAATTTATGAATTCTAATTTGTGGCAGGTAAAGTTTGGGCCAGAAACGGCTGCGATGAATAATAAGTTGTTTACTCGTATTTTTTCCCCCCCTCCCTTTCCCTTTGAAAATGACTCGCTTTCCTCCCTGAACATTTCCTCAAGTACTAATCACCTTAATGCAGTTTCAGTTTCAATTAATTTTACTGAAGGCAGGATTAAAATAAATAATGCAGAGTGAGGGGAGAGCCAGAGAAATCTTTGAAGTGCTCGGAAAATAAAACAAACAATGAGCATCACTGTTCATTAAACACCTGAGTCCACCCTGCCTCCCGTATCTCTGAATTATCTATGCCCATCACAAGTGTTGATGATCACTCAGGTTGTCTTCAATTGCATCTGCTGAGAACCTGACAACCTGCGATCCAGTAGCCTGGTATCTTATTATTTCCGAACTCCACGCATAACAGTTACGACAAAGGAATGAGTTTTTAATCTTATTTTATCGGTCCTCCATTGCTTCTGGTGTTTGGGTTTTAACGCAGCTTTATTGGTTTTTAATAGATTGGTTGACCTCAATTTGATTATTGCAATACCCTATGGTTTTAAACAATTTGGAACAGCATGTGGTTTCTGAATGTGATACTGCACAGTGCAACGGCCCCAGTCATACAGCAGTGCAATTATAGAGAACATTAGCACGAGCTCAATTCCACGGGACTTCTGCTCAGTGACTGCATCCAGTACGTCGACTGGCATATTTGTAAAGACTGTAAAACATAAATATAATCCTAAATCCTTGGAGAAAATGATACTCAAATGGACTCTTAAAAAGCCAAGAAAATGACTTACATTTTATCAGATGATGGCATTATGGACTTTATAATTTATGTGAACTTGAAAATACTACCAGAGCAAAAGAAAACTTTTCCTAAAAGTTATTATTTCAAATTCACCTTTATCTTTTCTATAGGCAAGATTATTTAAATAAGAATGTAAATAACATAAGGACATGCACTCACTCTGTGACTAAATGGCAAATTATCTATAAACAAAAATTGTCTGTCGCAATAGCCATTGTTGTCAAAACTCTTTTAGATTTTTTATCTTGCAAACCACTTATGTCTGTGTATATGCGTTTTAATTTACTGTCATTTTTCATCTATATTATGATTGATGTTGTCCCTGAAAGGGAGTAATTATAACAAAATTGATCTGAGCTTCTTTTCGGCCACTTCCAATGGTAATGTTTACCTGCGAGATGCCTTTATGTGCAGATATATATAATGATCACAATCTATTTTATCGCTCTCACTGGACTGGATAAACTCAATAAATATTTGCTATTAGAAAATTTACAATCTGAATTCAGTAAGCCATAAAGCCACCATCTATGTGTTTTGAGATTAGCATGTAATTAAAATTGTAAATCAATATTTATTAAGTGCTATTGTAAAATCAATGAAAAATGTAGCAAAGTTTTATGAAATCCCACAGCTTGCTTTGGTGGGGAAGCATAAACATTCACTTTACATCTATCTGCTCCCTGTGGAAATTTCCAGATTAACTTTGCATTATGATTGTATTTAAGGCACACAGTATCGCATTTTTTAATATAGTCATATTTAATATCAACCAATAAAGGTTCCTTTAAAGACAGGAGCCAAAAATAGCAGTCTAGCGTATTAACTCAAAAACCATACTGAATTTCTCATTTAAATGTTTAAAACCATTATTTTCAATTCTACTGATGATTCCAAATCAAAGCTTTTCCCTTGCCCCAAGTTCCAAATATGAAAATACACAAAGCTAATTGAGGAAAATAAGCAATTACTGGCATGATGAAAGAAAATCTAAATTTAAAATGAAATATGATAACAGTACAGTAAAAAAGTAATACATATTATGAAAATGAATGATAACCTGCTATCCTGTATTTTTCCCAATTAACTGCACAATGCATACAAAACCAATATAGTTCCATATGTGTAGCAAAATTCAGATAATTTTTTATATCAATGTCTGAAATACCTGTGCTCTTTTTTCACCAAAAAAAACCAAAACTGTCACTCATTAATGGAAATGTGATTGAGTAAAAATCAGTTGAAACAAGACACATATTGGGCAAATTATGCAGAAAATTGAGTGTAAATATGGTGGGGATTTTAAATATGCAACATAAGCCAGTACCCAGGGACCCCTATGGAATATCAATGCGCGATGGAAGAGGCAGATTGTCGAGGCTTGTGTCTTGGCTCGGCTGTGCGGTTTTCCTTCTGCACTGGAATCTCGCCGTTCGCCGTTTAAATAGAAATGGCATTGGTTGCCCCCCCCCCCCCACTCTGGGCGGCGGAACGCACCGGAAAGGTGAGAGCAGCTGCCCTTGGGCTATGATGTAAACGGAGGGCTGAGAATATAACTCCGATCACATTACAGATGATGCGCTTTCAGCGCTCTTCAGATAACATTTGAAATAAGGCTGTCGGTGATGTCAGCGACTACTTGTCTTTTCTGTTTTTCTTTTTTCCCCCAGAAGTCTGCTTCAGGTCAAGTGATCCACCATCTAAGACCAAAACGGTCTTACCAGGCTAATCTAATCATGAATGAGTCCCCTCTACCTAAAACTGTACACCTTGAACACATAATGCATTGCAATGGACGGGGAGTACGCTAAAGTCAATTCAGACTGCACAAATCTTGATAAAAAGTGAATTTAGAAAAATGAAGAGGGGTTGGAGGATTAAATTAAAAATAAATAATGCAATCATATATCAGCAATGGATGTGGCCCACTTGAGATGCAAGTGCTTCTCTGTTAAAACTATGAGACACGACTACATTGAGGAACATTGAAGGGAAATCTAAGGGATGAAATGTGTCATCTTTGGATGAATTAACTTCTCATTTTTGTTTTCTTTCTCTGGATTATTTCTTTTTTCCTTCGAACACGTTCAGAATGACCATGTTTCCAACCTCGTACTGTAACCTAAACTTTATGCAATAATTCACATGGAATTTATTTTATGTTGGCCTTGTTGTGTGTGTGTGTGTGCGTGTGTGTGCGTGTGTGTGCACGTGTGTGTGTGTGTGTGTGTGTGTGTGTGTGTGCGTGTGTGTGTGGAGAGTAACATACTGGTGCTTCATCTGCGTGGGTGCAATGGGAGATGGAGCTCTGTGTGTGGCATGTGTGTCTGTGCTTCAGTGGGTGTTGATCGTGGCGGGGCAGTCCCTCACACTGGGGCGGACGTGCCGCTTCCTGCACAGCCGAAGACTGTGGTGCAACAGCACAGCAGCAGAGCCTGGCCTGGCTATACGTGTCGGCGTCGGATGTATAGCTTACGATGAAAACTCCCGTGTGTTACTGGGAGGGGAGACTATTCTCCACACGTGGTTAATGCAGCAAAATACTGTATTCAGGTCAGCGGGTAAAATTCCAAATGACCTTTCCTGTTAATCGTAAGACTATTCTATCACACTTAATTTCAATGACATCAGAGCAGATCTCGTTCAAGGCGCCATTCCCCTCTGGGCTGCAGTTCATGTGATTGTTTCAGAGCGGCATGTTCCAAAGCTTTAAAACGGTGTTCATCACAGGTGTTTTGAATCATGCAAGAAAATCCATTGAATATTTTGAAATGTACTAAAGTTAACTGAATAATAAATATTTCATAAAATAATAAATGATCACATTATTATTAGTAGTATTAGTAGAAGTAATAGTAGCGGGAGTAGTAGTATGAGCAACAGTCGCAGTCGTAGTTGAAGTAGTAGAAGTGAGGGTAGTAGTATTGTAAAGGAGTTGGGAACATTATGAAAGGCCTGGCAGACAGAATCAGAGTGCCTACAGAGGCGCCTATAGAGCGCTCTCCTGCAACGTGCTGGCTGTCTTGTTGCCACGGGTAATATTTACAGGCTCAAATAAGCACAACATGACAACAAACCGATAAGAAACCCTATGAAGTCATTTGCTAGACTTTCCACAAAGTCATTTGCAGTCATCGTGCAGGGGGCAAAAATGACATTCCCTGGAAAATCCAGTTGGCTCCTATCGGAACAAGGTAGCTAAACAGAAAAAGCATGTAACTTCAGATAAACTTGGTAATGTGGCTACTGCTGCTGCTTGCTGCCACCAATTCACTTTACTTTTCTTTAAAAAAAACTTAGCATTTTTACATGACAATGCAAGAATGTCAAGTAAAAGATTGAATAATAATAATAATATGTATGACAGAATAAAATAATACAATTTTCAGCTTAAGGGGACAAAACTATGTTTTATCACAATAAATTGTGAAAGTTTCATTTAATTTAAATTGATATTACATTTGTCCCTATTTTAATATTAAGAAAATATACGCATCAGCTTTCTAATCATTAATAAATCACAATCTAAACCCTCCCTTTTAAAAAGTTTGTTATTTATTGCGTATTGTTTTCACCCATACATAAATGTCCCAGGGAGAAGTATAAAGAAGATGAGTCTTTCCAAAGGGCAGGTGTGACAGATATTCCTCATAAATATATAGATATATACTGTATGTCCATCATAGTGGGTTAATCATAGGAGGTTAATCATCAGAGGAATCACCCGGAATGTTTGCTCACATATATTACTCAAATCACCCAGAGCAACTGCATAATAATAATAAATAATCTCACTTGTCAACACCCTTTCTATGCCTTGCACAAAACTATAAAGAACAAGCACGCGCACACACGCACGCACGCACGCACGCACGCACGCACGCACGCACACACACACACACACATTTTTTCACTAATCAAATTAGCAAAACGGTCACTGAATAACAGGGTACGACGTGCTTAGGAATGCTGTGAACATCACGTAGAACATCCCGCCCATAGACTTCCCAGTTCACATCTGCACGCACGTGCACTCGCACTGTAATCTGTTCCCAGTGCCCGCTCTGCAGCTGTAGGGCACACAGGAGGTGGCCTTTGGCAAAAAGTCAGCAGTTCTGCGGAGGGAGCCTGGCTCCTTCTGTGCGCGGACAGTGTTTGCCATTCAACAGGCCCATACATTATTACCCTCTCTGGGAGTATGCGTGTCCGCTGTTTTGACAGGGCTTTCCCATGAGGCGGACGCACGTTCCCAGTATTCCTTCATCCAATCCGGCACCGCATTCCCAGCCTCATCTTTCTGCAGTCGTGGATGTTATAAATTAACCTCTGATAAGAAATGCAGAAATTACCTGTCCGGACCATTCAAACCGGCTCGGTTGGTGGGAAGAGAAATCACGTGCAATACCTGTGCATGGCATATAATACACGTAGCATTCTAATACACAGCATTTCTAAAAGACAAAGCGGGTCATATGCATGCAAGTTCTCGTTTATCAAAGGGAGAAACACCAGTAAGTGTTTCGTGTATATTTTTTTAAGATCACACTTGTAATGCAGACAATTGGGGAAAGGAATTTACAAAATCTCCAAATTCTCAATCGCCACACGTCTTGCAGGTGTGAAAATTTCCTCCACCGTTTCTTCAACAGTCCAAAAATTCCTTTCAAAAATGACCTTTCCTAATTGCGTGATATTTTGAGAGCGTTTTTGATAACCCCATTTTTTTATTTTTTTTATTGGCAAGTCAGATTGCCCAATCGGATCCAATATTTATAGAACAGGCCACAATGAATTCTGTATGCCTATTTGAGGTCCCCTACAGATAATCAACATGCCGATTTCCTTTATTTCATGTCATGCCACAGTTAATTGTCAAAGCTCACAATGCTTCAAACATCAAAAAATGTAAAAGGCATTAAAGACACTAACTATATTTAGGCATTTAACACCACTCTTATCCAGACTGATTTATAAGTAATACAATATACATCAATCAATGAGGGTTATACATTATTACTAATATCCAGATGTCCTGGTTTGATCTTCACGCCTCCCTGGTATTTGCTTCTAAAAACTGCAAGAGTGAGATCTACAGTATCTGATTCTGAATCAGTGATTGTGTGTTTTTTTCTGTTTATCCTCAAGCTTCTGCAGAACATACAAACAAATAAAAACATCTCATCAATAGCCTGGGTCAAATATTGTTTCTAAAAATCTTAGTCCATAAGAGGTGAACTGCAAACTATGTCTCTTGTTCTACTTTGTATATTTCTTAAGGTCACAAAGCAGTATTACATCTCTGCTGTCAGAGCGTGGCCTGGTTTGGTTCTGTACATCCTCCACAGTATTAGGCACTACTGCATTGTACCATTACTGCATCTCGACCAATTTATAATCAACCAATGTCTTCCCATCCCATGGGCTTTTAAAGCGTAAAAATGTCCATTTCTTCACAGAGTTTGTGAATTTAGTTTTTTGGTTTTCTGGCATGCACAACGTGGAAAGCAGCTCACTCCAGTCCATGTGCTAACAATTACCTCATACCAAACACTGGCTTTCATCGAGCAATATATTCAAACTTAGTTTTCAAACCAGTGCGGCGTTTCCTCTTACTATAGATCTTCCAAACACATTGTGGTCAAAGGGGGAAAAGTGCTATGTCCTCAAAACGAGAACTAAATTAAGTATTTACGCAACACACACGCACGCACGCACACACACATGCATGCACGCACGCACGCACACACGCTATAAGAGGTGCTGAAAATAATACACGTTTTTCTGCTGTAGTTGTAGAGGCTTGTTAAGGTATTTGTTTATAGATTTTTAGAAATTTAGAAATAGTTGTGTGTGATCTGAGAGATATGTTGCAGGGAAAAAAATCGTTTGCCTGTTTATAGGTCATGAAATGCTAGGAGTAACAACCACCCAATATAGTGACCTCTCTTAGCTGGTAGCCAAAACAACCTTGCAAACCCCAAGCTATTCTTAGTTTAAAATGGAAAAAAAAGTGCAGGAGAAAGAAAAAAGATAAATATGGAGAGAGTGTGTGGAGAGAAGAGAGTGTGGAGAGAAAGAGAGAGGGGGAGAAAGAAAGAGAGGGAGCGCTTACCTGTCACGGCTTTCAAACACAAAGAAAAATGAACACTCTGGCTGAAGTACAATCATTTGCCTCAGCCGAGAGATTCATCACATGGCGTTAGAGGGGAGGTAAAGGGATGGAGAGAGAGGGAAGAGGAAAAAAGGAGAAAAAAGAGGATTTGTGTAACCCGCCAGTGAGAATCTTAGCGAGCTGGAGCCAGGGCGGCGGTAATGAAACATTCATAATCTGTCTGAGCACGCTTGGCTGAGCGCTGACGGCCCGCTATACCATCGGGGGTGGCTCCAAGGTCAAAGATACCTTGGTATTAGTGGGAATTGAGGTGTCCATGTATGACACAGCTGCTCCCAGGTACTGCCATGTGAGACAAGTGTGGGTCAAGAGGGAAATGTTGTCTAACACGCCTTTTGTAGAGTGTGTAAGTGTGTGTGTGTGTGTGTGTGTGTGTGTGTGCGTGCGTGTGTGTGCGCGTGTGCGTGTGTGTGGACGACTCCAGGCTCCCACAGCTGTCCCCCTCTCGCCAGGTGAGAGTGGGAAGAAAAAAGGTGTTTCAGAGATTGAAATCACTGCCAAAGCAACGTCATTATTTTTCTTCCCTCATTTAAGTTGTCTTAAATTAACATTAAATAAGTTACATTTTCACAGTCGTTTATTATGTTCAGAACAAGAAATTACTAATGTCCCTTGCATTTTTGCCAGAAAATATCTAAATAAGAAATAAAGGAAGAAAAAAGTGTTTATTTTCTTACAGTATAATGAGAAAGCAATTAGACCAATACATTGTTATAAACAAACTAAAAATATTTTGTTCTGATATGTTTGCTGTGCAGTGATGGTCATAATTTGTGCAGAGAAAAAAAGTCGCACCACCACATACCACTCAAAAAACTTGGGATTTTGTAACAGTATTTGCACAACTTCCTCTGCTAGAAATACAAGAATAAGAACTGAAGAAATTACCTAGGGCCTGAGCAATGAATGCATGACCCAAAATGCCTCGCTTCAGAGATTATAAACAAACGGCAAAAAGAGATCATTAAAGGGGTAAACCTATGCAAGGCTTTGTGTTTAATAAGGGTGCAACAACATTCAATCTAATTCTTTCCTCAAAAACTACATCCGTACTGGTGTTTATTTATAATTGAGACAAACAAACGAAAGTAGAACAGTGCAAGATATTCCTGTACTAATTAAGCCCTCTGTATGGGGGTAGTGTTATGATGACTGTTTGAGAAAACACAACAGTTGTAACCTTTTTCTCACGTAAGCTGCTGTTTTTTTTTCTTGCGAATTTGTCTTTATGAAGCAGCTTGTACCGGCTTGAGTCTCAGTGACAGTTTTAACCTTTCTGCATCTTGACTGCGCCGTGGTCTGTCTCCGCGTCACGTGTCAGCTCATTAGTGCCATTGTTAAAAGCCGCGCGCGGGGGGCTCTGCTGGGTTTAAAAGCCCGCTTTCCCTCCGCTTTTAAGAGGAACTGCTGTATGAATCAATATCTATCAAAACTGTTACATAAATATATTTGTCATGGGCTGATAAAGGGCTGGCGATTTAATCCACCTTGTTAAAGCTGCCCAAGAAAACAGATATTCTCTGCTTTGTGAAGACAAGAACTATAATTCAGTGTGACTTGGTCCGGCGGAGGGGGGATTTGTTATTGAGCCACATTAAATGACACGTAACATTGTGCATGGCTTTGTTGGCATTAGCGCGGGCCTCGGGGGGGCTCCAGTGCTGGTTTGACAGAGTGCGGTGGGTTTTAAATAACTCCTGGTACATGGACCTCCTTCTCCCATCCCGGTTCACCCCGCAGTACAGACACCAAGCACAACAGGAAACAAAAAAAGCATCCTTTCACCGTCTTAGGATTCGTGCCGCACGGATTCGCATTCATAAAAAATCACCATGAAATGTGCCCAAATGTGCTGCCAATTATGACTCTTATTCTCGCTAACCAACCATTTTCTCTTTGATTTTTCTCCATGCTGTTGCAACTTTGCTTCAAACGTATTGGTTTTTAACCTAGCGCTCATTTCCTCTCCGGTTTGCTTAGTTGCACAGTCTCGCTAAGTTCACAAAACCTACACAGACATTTATTGAGTGGGCTGCAGTCTGTGCAGATTTATCATTTATATTTCAAACCTCCAGAGTGCATTTGAAATAAAGGAATACAGACCTACAAAGACCTACAAAAACCTACAGACCTACAAAGGATTCACAGGCTTTGAGAAACCTAAAAGACAGGGGGATTAGTTGCTATTTGCAGTGACATTGGTAGCATGTATCTGCAGTTCATCACTCATCACCAACTGTATTCAAATCCCAAACTGACGACAGTCAAAGCTCCACCGACCAATTGTTTCTGGGCAGATTATGCACTTTGTAAGCATTGAAACATATGCATTAAACAAATGCATTTGATTCATATAAATATCTGATAGCACGCAGACCTCAATTCATTGTGTAGCTTGTATTGACATAAATAAACGTTTTCAAGGTATGTCATGCATTTAGAAAGACATTAAATATGTTTTCTTTTTATCTTTAGAAATAAATATCCCATCTAAAATATAGTATGGCAACACAACTCAATAATGGTGTTTAGTACAGAAACATACTGCTATGCAATGAGCACATATCCAATTAAGAATAGCGGAGGAAGGGAAGTACCACAGCCCTCCATCTCGCTGGTCAATAATGAGCTCATGGCAACAACAAAGTTGTGTAACACACCAGTGAGCTCTGCAACCATCTTATGAAATGCACTCTTTTGCACGAGCTGAGAGAAGGCTTACGAAAGACACAGACATAGATAGAGAGAAAGAGGGATGGAGGGAGAGGTGGTAGAGAGAGTAAAAGAGGGACAAAGCGGAGAGTGGTAAAAGAGAGAGGGAAGAGGAAGTTATGGCGCCAGGCTTCCTTGGCCTGCTGTGGGCCAGAACACAATCAACTGTGCATCATCTGTCCCACAGTCCTGTTGACCGGGGCGAGTTGCCTCTCTCTCGCTCTCTTTCTCTCACTCTCTCACTATCTATCCCTCTATCTCTCCATCTCTATCTCACGCTTTCTCTCAGCTGGTGCAAAAGAGTGCATTTCATAAGATGGCTCTCTCTCTAGCCCTCTCTCCCTTTCTCTCTCCCTCTCTCCCTCCCTCTCTCCCTCCCTCTCTCCCTCCCTCTGATTGAGGAGCTGGCCATTTCAGTCTATCTGTCACCGCATGACTGTTTTACAGTGCATACAACGCGCTGATGGGTAACATCACTCAACTGCCTCTCGTCCAACCAGCAAAGGAAAAAAAATGGGAGGAAAAGCATGTGGTGGGTAATGTGAAGCCATCTATTCACGCACTAACCACCCATCCTTTTCCTCTCTGCTGAGGAAGAGCCAGCATGTCTTCTTCTCTTTACTTATTCATTTAGTTCCCTCTTCTTTTTGTGTGATTTAATGACACCCCCGAGTATCCCTCACCCCCATATTTCTGCTCCTGCATCTCCCAGGCACACACACTGCTCCTTTGATATCTGATAAAACCCCCTCTGTGGGCATGCCTCTCTGAACACAAGCAAAAACAAGACCCTGATTTACTGATTTTATCCCCAAGAACAAGATGGAATTAGTCCCACCCAGCTGGGAGATATGCTGGTTAGTTCATCTTTCCATTCAATACCCCTCCCCCCTTGTGTAAATGTTAAATTATAAAATCATACATTTAAGTTTTTTTTTAGCATGTTCAGTTTAATCGCATAGCCTATATTGTAAAATATGCCATTTTCGGCATAACTTATTTTGATATTTTGAAGATGTTCTGAAAGATATGATGATATTCAGAATTTTCTTTACAATTTCTACATTGGTACTTTAAAAAATATATATTATTTCCTAATATCTGGATTTCTACATAAATATATATTGTTTAACTTTATTACTATTATATTAACTAAACAAAGCAACAGACTCTTGTCCTCTCTAATTTGTACACCTTATAAAAACAAAACATTTTACTGCAAACATTAATTTCGGTTTTGGCCTATTTACGTGCTGTACATATGAAAATACATTGGCACAGAGCGACCTGACCAGGATTCAGTATTTTGACATAAAAAATGGAAATATAATTAAAAAAATTAATATAAAACTGTGCTTGACTTTAGTGCCTTGCCTTTGAGGATTAAAGTTAAAGCTAAAAGTTTTGACACCCGGCCAAAACACTGCTTTATTTTACACTTTCAGTGTTGTGCTGCTGTTGAGAGCTGAAAAAACCAAAAGCCTCATTTCACCCAATAAATGGCTGTTTGTGTGGATAAGTAGAACAGCCCCATTTTCCCTGTGTCAGGATATAAACACAAAAAAGAGGGGGGGGGGCAACAGGAGAGACATCCGAGATGCTGCTGACGCGCAATGCGTAGGCCTCCATGCGAGATGGTTCAATTATGCCAAGCATTATTGCAGCATCAGACTTGGCAGCACTTCTCAAGAGGGAGAAGCATTTTATATTCAATCAGTCTGTCCAGTCACGGTGATTGGCAGGCAATTATTACCATTTCGATATTCCCGCAGCATCGAGGAGCTGTAACCGGTGAGTAACAGTTGGCGGAAGCCGTGGCGCATTCGGGGTGAGTGAGGTTCAGGCGTTGCTAAGTCACACTGTGCCTGATCCAGCCTTGCTGAGACACACGGGCAACAATGCGGGAGTGACTGAGGCATCATGGGTCGGGGAGATTACACCACGCCAAACCCAAGTAGGCCGACTTACCCTGAGCCTTCGCACACTAGCCCTGACTATCAGACTTGGCTGCTTTCATAATTACTATCATTTCCCCCATTTAGAGGCTTGTCGATTTCAGTAGCTCACTGCCATAAAGATTACCCCTCTGGTGTCAGAGAGAAAAGCCAGCAAGATCTGAACAGAATGACTTAAGTTTGCCTCACTTCAATCCCTTCAACACTTTACTCAACGCTTTGATTGCAACTAGTCAGGCACGACTGCTGATTATCCTGATAAACGGAGTTACAGTACGACTGTCCAAACTTTTCTGAGTTACACAATCACCTCATAAAAAATTCAATAAAAATGTTATCAAAAAGGAAGAGCATGCTGAATGGAGATGACAAGCCATTCCTATAAGCCAATTACAGCACAGAGGAGTTGCTCTTTCATTGTTGCTTAATGAAATTATTGTAACGCATTTGCAGAATTGATTTTATTCATCATCATAGTATATAATGCAAATTGTACTGAGTAATGTGACATTAGTATGCTCTTCAATAATATCCAATCTATAGATGAAAATTGTTATCCAGACACATTGAGATTTTTCATGTGCAATTAGCAGTATATACAACATAATTTACAATTAGCAGTATATACAGTATGTATATATTTGTAATATTAAGCACAAAAAACAAAGTGATAAAAATCTGCTTTAAAGTTAAATAAATAAAACATGTTTGCTAAAAATCTATTTTTTAAGAAGTATGGTATACAAGAAAAAAAAGTTAGTTTGGATTTTGTTTCTTCCTGGTAACAGTTCATTTGTTAAGCACAATCAGATGGTCATAAACCTTGGAATCACAAGGTAGTTGCATTAAAACAACTTTATATTATCACATACAGAATCAATGCCTTGACTTGGCTCATGTGTAGGACCAATAGTTAATTAGGTCAGTCAGATTTTAATGTGTTCATAAAACTGCATCTATTTTGTTTTTAAAAGTCTAAACCAGAGTTGAAAAAAAAATCAATTTTACATAATGTGCATATAAATATATTATTACATTTTATATGTGATATACTCATTAAATAAAGCATGGTTTGTGCATCCAAAAGAACACCTCAGGCAGATATAAGCTGTTGGGGTTTTTATATACATATTCATAAACTGTTTCAGTGATCTAAAGGCATATGTGTATTGGGTTGTTTTTATTATTACCTAAATCTCCCTCCATATGATGAACTTATCATGTGTTTTCAGAGAAATATTAAGCTTAAAAAAAAAAATACTTATTGTATAACACACACAGCGTGATTAATCTGGCAAACCAGAAGGTATTTATTTTGGGAAACAGGTTTCTGAAATTAAAAATGTATCTCCGCTAAACTCCGGGAGGGCTACAAAAAGTACAGCGCCGGCTAAGCATTACCCCGCCCTAGACAAGCTGTTGCCAAACGAGAAATGCAAACGAGACAATCTGTTTGTCTACTTACTGGAACCAGGAACAGAAGCTGGCGCAGAAAGCTGCCATCCTGCACTGTCAGGTGGGAGCTGCTCTCCAACAAACGGATGCCTAATGACTCGATTTATTCAAATGCTCCGGAGCTCCTCCTAATGGTGTTTTCCATATGCACTTCAACACACATTTTTTTTTCATCCCCAGAAGCCAAATGCCTCTATTTTCTCTCCGGCACAAGCATGTCATTTGTGGGGCTTATGTCCCCAATGCTCCCGGGGGAAATTGTGGTGCTCTCCAAGATTTCTCCAGGAGACTGCATATTTTTTAAGTATCTGACGCCTCTCCGCTTTTTTTAAAATTCACCTGTCAACAAACTGCACTGGCACTCAGGGGAGGTGTAAAAAAACTTAAAATAAAAATAAACATCCACTAATTATTAGCCATTATTGATATGCTCTTATGCCATGCTGGGCGGATATATTCTCAGTGAAGCACGTGCACCGAAGAAGATGGGAGTGTTAACGCCCTAAACAGGTGAACAGAAAATCGTCACGTTGACTGAACGGTATTAGCTGCGAGGAGGACGCAGCGTTACGAGGACGCGGCGTTACGAAGACGCGCGGTCCGACGCCGGTAGCATGAGAAAATAAGGGCAGCGCTTCATGTTAGCAGCGCTTCATGTATGTTAGCAGCGCTTCATGTTAGCAGCGCTTCATGTTAGCAGCGAGAGCCCGCTGCACCTGTGCTGTGCAGCAGCGAGGGAGAGAGAACGCGGGCTGCTGAGTCCGTAGCTACAATCCCGTAGACTGATCTAATTTCAAGAAAGGCTCCCCTGCGGTGAGCGGAGGCTTAAAGTGATGATGATGGGTCAACTTACCCGGCAGGGGGTCCGCCCAGTTACAGTCACGGGGAAGAAAAAGGCGAGAGCCACCTTTTCCATCATCACCGCAGGCGTTTAGGCCTGCGCTGAGTGAGAAACCCCCCAGTAGTCTTCAAGTCATGGTAAACACTTACGCTACAAACAAGTGACAAAGGCAGCTGTTCTGTGGGACAGTAATTTGTCCACTTGCTCGCTCTTTATCTGTTGTGTCTACTCTTAAAGCCTATCAGAAGCTGGAGGAGAACTCACATCACAGTAGCAAACTAGAGTGTGGAAAGCCTTTCCATGGTGACTCAATCACACGGTAAAAAAAATCACAAGAACAGTTGAGCTTTTTTTAAAACTTTTGTCTTTTTCAGCGAGGTAGCCTGGAATGTTGATTGATTCACTAACTAAGGATCGTCAACAAGGTCAAATCAGGGGCATTGATCAGCGAGCAGTCGGGAATGTTACTTTGTCAGGGCTTCAGAACTTATCATTTGACGTTTGCCGTCATCCTCCGGAAGCAATATATGTGGAATGTGCGTTTAAAAAGCGCAAGAGCAACAGCCCGAGGATTGATTGTGTGCGTTCACTGGGAGCAGTTCAGCAAAGTGTTTGTAGAACAAGCTGTCAGATTATTTTCCTGCAGTACTATACCGTGTGAGAATAGCTCAGAATTTTATATTAGTGGATGGCATTTACCTCCCTCTACCACTGAAAGACAACACTTCAAACATCACTCTGTTTTGTTCGGTTAAGGGGTTTTAGCTAGCTGCATCATAACTAATTCATCATAAACACAAAACAAAACAAAAAAAATAGTATCTATCATTGTTGTTAGTGAGCCAGATGTACGTGTGGACACCTACGGTGTTGTTGGAGCAGTAAACAGACACCTTTCATATCTGAAATAGGTTAGCACAGCTCCAAAAGTGCTCATAACAAATATCACTGAGGACTTTCCTGAATATAGGCCTCATTTTAGCTTTTGTCTTAATGAAAGATAACAGACGACATGAAAGCAGAGCCACAGAGACAGGAATAACGGAAACGACTGGTCCAAATAACGCATCCGCATACTAGTTTATATATGGCTCTGAAGCATTTGAATGTTTTGTCAGGCTGAGGGTTTGCATTGACGTGTGACAGGGTGGGGGATGGGCATCACAGAGGTATTTTAGGGGTTTATGGCCGTGGTTTTGGTGCCGCATTTGAGGGGCTCCTCCATACTTTGAGCCAAAAGTTGGAAATCAGCAGCAAATTCAGTTTATTGACTTTCCCTCCAACTGAACACAAAATAGTAATCGCACTCAATGAGTTTTAAAAATTGGGGCTGCATCCATACCGGGCCTCATATAGTCCTTTCTTATTTTCACCTGTCTCTGTAATATGCCTCTTAATGGGAACTGTTTTTTGTTTGGCAAACTTACACAGTTCTCAGAAATCACAATGCTAATGGTAATTCTACAGAAGTTGATTTACAGGTTCTGTAAGATGTACAACTGGGAGAGACAGAACCTAATAACGGTAGCAAAGATAATTACCTCATTCAAAGAAATCTTGCATTTGTAGTTTTCCAATTATTAGTGTGTATTCAATTGCATAATGAGCTTCAGCAATGCAGTTAATGGAATTATTGGCTGGGTACCAGAAATTCCTTGTAAATAAGCTTGATGGCACTTTTTTCCCAATAAATTGCTCAACTGGACACGACAATAATAAAATCCATGTAAAAAAAAAGTGTTGGAACAACAATATCAGATTTATGTTTGTATGGATTTGTAGTCATTAACATCACTCTTGTATCTAGATTTTAGTTTAATTGCCAAAGTGTGATACATTTAATCTGATCTGGCCATTTGGCTGTATAATGCAAAGAAGTTCTTTCAGTTACTTACGGTATAATGTTAATTTTTAAGTAAGTTTAACATAAATGACAATTTTTTACGAGCCTTTATTTTAAATAAATACGTTCTAAAGGTAGATTCAACTCTCTTCGATTACAACAGAGTAGAAAGAAGACTATCTAGGTTTTAAAGTGTAAAATAACAGAAAGTCACTGCGATGAGCCATCATTGTTTATGTAATCAAGCAAAATAACACAAAATATTACTCATGTGACTAATCAATTAAAAAAAAAATTTAAACAAGTAAAAAAACTCAATGAGCAAAGAGAGCCAGGGAAAAAACGAACGCCTCCAGATATGATTTTCTTTAAAAAGCGAGCGGGAGAGACATTTCTGGGAGCAATGGTGATCATTTACAAGACCATTAGTAGAGGTTGAAGAATTAGGGCCTAGCAGATGACAGAGGGGAGAAATGGACAGACAAAGCCCGCAGGAAGGATGCTTCAGAAGTGCTATTTTCTCCCTCGAAGCGCCACTGCCCAGCAATCTCCCCGATAGTCTTGTAGAATTACCCGCGCTCTGTGTTGTGACAGTATTGAGATTACAATTGAGTTTTCCTCCTCTCTGTAGAACTGACTGTTCAATAACAGGTGCCGGCTAAGAGAGCTGTTACTGGCGGAGCTGAGTGGTCGTGTCAGCACTGCTGCTGGGGTGAATACACAACCTGCGAACTTGGCAAAAACATCATTCCCCAAATGATGCCCACAGGGAGTCTTTCAACTTAAATTTTGCTGGGTGTTTTTTTCTCTAATTCTGCCTCACAGCCCCCAGCATCGGATTGAGCGGTAGCGCCATATTGGGCCTTTCTGCTTGGCGGGGTCCTGGCAGCTGTATTCAGCAGGAAAAAAAAAAAAGGAACACACAACTCACAAGAAAAGCTTTTTTTAATTGTTGGCTCAGGAATTTGCGGTTTGAGTGGTTTATCTGCTTTTGTGACTCCAAATAATATGAGAACGATCTGGCTGTTATTTAGCATCGGTGGACACTAGAGATGGGAAGCAGGTTCATTGGTCGGCATGAAGTAGTTTGTACTTTAAGAAGAATCTAAATACAGGGTGGGGATGTAAGGAGGGAAAGTACTCGCTACCTCCAGACGAGTGAATTTCCCCTGACTTTTACATAAAAAATAAAACAAATAAATATAAAATAAATTATACGTAAAAGTCTGTGTATTTAATTAGGTAAATCTGGGTTTCGTTGTTTTCAAGTAAAGCCGAGAAATTAAGTTCAATTTGTAATCATTATAAATGTATAGTCAAAACATTTGCATGTAAACACAAATATAATCTAGGCTGAAGATGAAACGAGTCCCCTGAAAACAAATCGAATGCTGGATTGCATTAGAAACGTGTGCAGGACTTGCACCGGATATATTATGTGGATGCTTGTCTTGCAAATTGAGTTTTAGGAATGCTGATGGACTAATGGATTGCTTATTCTCCTATCGTCCAAAGGATATCTTTACACCTTGTGCCTCAAAATGTGTGATTTATTTTTGTTTGATAAGGAGTCTTTGACAATCTTACATGTCTGCATACTCAATGCATATCCGAGTTGATTAATGCATCATATCTCTCTTGATATTTTTATGGTGTGACGGTACATGGACAGCTTGTTCGGATTAAATAAAACTTGACATTGACAAAACAAACAACAATATACGCTTTTGCATTTCCCTCTATTTCCTCCTTTTCAATTAAAGAAAAAAACACCAACCTGCATATAGTGGGGCTTTTTAATGATCTGGCAGGGAGTCTAACATTGATATTGACTCATATCTAATGGCGGCTCAGCGGAATTCATGGTGTGAAACGTTGCATTTTTGGGAGATATGTTAACATATAGTCGATCTAAATACAGTCAATGTTCCATCATGGTAGTTTCGTTTTACGCACAAATAAATAAATAAATACATTTAAATTGAAGGTGACCTGATGGATTTAATTTCAGCAGATTAATCAGGCCAGGTAGAGTCCTGTAGGCGTCTGTGTAAAAATGGCCAGGTCACTGTACACCCTTTTGCACGTTCCACTCTCGGACCGCATCCCTAACGCAGGACAGATCCTCACTCAGTAAACCACATGCTTTCTGTTCCTCTCTATACAGTATTTGCAACTTTTTAGTCCATCCAATGGCTGCCATGTTCCCTTTTGTATTTCTAAGATTCAGTGACAGGAGGATATCAATGGAGAAAAAAAAAAATTTAAATGTTAAAAATGCACGCGTATGCGAAAACGGAAAAGGCATCTCAATTTGCTTTTATAGTCGTTTAGGAATTATTACACATTTATGGAATGCATTCACATGCACATTTCTAAGGCAAAACCAACCTTTTGTGGTTTGATGGCTACACTGAACTGGTTAATTTTAATTAAAAACTCAGCTAATGAGTAGTAACCTTTTTTTGTTTGTATGTCTTGGAACAAAGCGAGGTTATGTATCCTCCCACAAAAAAAAAAAATAAGTATCAAGGCAGTTTGTTGTTATCGTTTGCAATATTGCAAATGCCAAGGATGGGTCTTGCCTTTTTAACAGGGTTATTTACACAACTCCCTGCTGTTCGAACCCGTTCCTGTTCTTCAGATATGTCAACAACGGCACGCGTGTACTAAACAGGCCGCAGAGCGAAGACAAATCACTGGGCCTAGAAAGTGAGGGCCAGAAATGTGTAATTGAAATGAACTTTAAAGGGGAAAGCTCCTAATTAACGTGAACTTTACATCTGGCTAATTGATGTGGCCTAAACTTTAGCACAATGCTTGGATGAACCTGGATACATGGACAGAAAACAACTCCAATGGAAACAACAAAAATGCAACGTAAATAAGATAAGGTCATTGCTTTACTCCAGCAAAATTAGGTTTCCTGGAAGAATACAACAACATTTACATACTTGGCCTGGAGACTCTGTCGCCTGGCTATGACACTTGCTTTGAACTAAGTTTGAAGGAAAAGTAAATATGGCATCAGATGCTTAAGTCACAGCACAACTCCCAGTGTGCATGTGTGTTTGTATAAGGGAAGCCAATGCTGCCAGTGTCCCGTGAGCATGTAGAATTTCACAATAAAAAGTAATTCCTCTGTGACTGTTTATGGCTTTCCTGCACAGTTTAGCATTCTGTACGCTTTATCAGAAAACGGGCCCTATTTATGCAGTTTATTTACATTCCCAGGAGATAGGTCTCTCGCTCTAGCTGCGCGCGCACACACACATACGCATACACACACACACACACACACACACACACACACACACACACACACACACACACACACACACACACACGCCCCTCTATGCAAGCCTGGATTCAGTGACAGTGTGGCACATTAAGACAAGCAGGCAGGTTAGGAATTATTATTGTAAATATTAGGGATTGAATAATACAGTTTGACAAGTAAATTTCTGGCTGTAATGGAAAATATTTATCTGCACAGCACCAATCAGTAAAAGAAGGCAGACTTTTTATATTTAATTCTATGAATGCAATTACGACCATTGTTAAATAGGTGAATATAAAAAAAACTGCTTTCTGTTCAGCGTATTTGTTTAACCAGACTTGATTTTGATATCCAGTGGAAGTGCTATGTCATTATTACACAGGGGATTTTACACATTGACGCGGAGAATGCTCCCGGTTTCACAGAGACAAATTCAACAAGTCGCCACATGTCCTGCCATGTGCCGCCGACGTTCGTTCATTCGTTCAGCGAGTGCCAAATTCGTTTCGCGTGCCCCCGCCCCTGCCCCCACCTATGGAGCGAATGGAGGCCCAGTGCCACTGATACTGTAGGCAGCGGTCTCCGGGTGGCGAGACAGGACTGTGGGAGAAGCAGAGCTAAGTGGCTGTCAGACCGGGAGATGGGAGGGAGATTAGACTGCCACCGCAGGACGGTCACACCGCTGAGGAATGACTGTTATCACCAGAGCAGCAGTTTCTGCACTCAGTCTCTCTCAGGGCTCGGCCCACCCTCACATGCTAGCACCCCTCACGCTGGTGCCAGGCCTGTGGTTAGAACCGTAGCCGAACCGCGCGAGAGACCTCACAAGGCCAACCCGGTCGAAGCATTGTTTTTGTTTTTCCTTCAATGATCCACCGCTTGCCTAGAACCATTGAGACTTTTTGTTTAAGTTTATCACATATCTTATGTTGTTTTAGAGAATATTGTGCTTGCCCATATAGGACTAAGTAGGTGTTGATAAAAAGGCCTTGAATGGTCTGGAGGCATATATTTCAGTCACCTCGTTAACAAGTGACTTCCAATAACAGCTACCTGGTTACCGGCAGAGAGAAATATCACAAACATGACAAAAAGAGCGCTGAGCTCAGTAATTTATCTAGTGAATTGGAATAGTCCACTATAGCCAACATAACACCAGGAACAATGCTTACAAGCTTACATGCTCTTTCCCTGTAGAGTGAAGGTGAGTCAAACGAGCAGGTGTTCATTTCAAGATCAATGGTCTGGTTAGAAGCAATGCAAGGCATTATACTAACAATAATTTTTATCTACAGTCAGTAACACACAATGCGATTTCTTTTGCCAGTACTTTACACTTCTATGGCAGTGCATTGCCAAGAGAAACTTGAATATCTTGTCATAACGAGAACATATCTTGATATAATGAGAACAGCTGGAAATCCACAAACGCTCCCATGATTCCAGTCACCATGTAACCTTCCATGCCCCTTGAGCTGACCAATGAGAAACAACGCGACGTCAAGAGGGTTAAGACTGATAACGCAATAAGAAAGTAATGAAAGTATATTTTTCTCGTTATAATGATACGTTTTCTCATTATAACGATATACGTTGAAAGATACGTTGGTATGTTGTTATAGCGAGAAATGCATCTCATTATAACAAGAAAAGTTTCTCGTTACAGTGAGAAAAGTTTCTCGTTATAACAAGATACCGAGGGGAAAATATTTTCACTGAGCGGAAAGAAATATCACTATGGCAGCAATGCACTGCCGTACACTCGTACGTCTGCTGGTTAAAGGTATATGCTCGATTACAATCCCATGGCATATATCATTTTACACAATGCATAGGTTTAATTGAAGAAAAATCAGGAAAATTAGCGTTCAAATTGTTGTTACCTTCTCTTATGAAAACACCGTGTATATAACGGTCTGGCCAGACACGTGCAGCACACTGAGAGTGTGACTCACAACACCGGCAGGTAAAGGACACCTCGGCATCCTCCTCCCCCGACTTCCTCTCACCTGACGCCGCGCGGGCTCTATCGAGCGCCTCCGGGACTGACTCCCACATCCACAGCAGTGTCAGCTGCTGCCACCGAGCCGTCAGCACCGTCAATCTCCGGGATGTGAACAGGACACCTCAGACACCCAGTCTGTACAGGCGGGTTCGATCGATGCACCGGCGCTTTGTGGGTCCCTGCCAGGGGCGATGGCAGCCCCTCCCATCCCTCACTAGCACACCCCCGCCCGCACCCCCCTCCTGTTCAGCCTCTCTACTGTTTGGGCGCGGGTTCAATCACAGCACTTCCAGTTGTGTCAGGAGCCATCACTCAAGATCTGCCCCTTCTGTTCCTCTCAGATCTGGCATGTTAATAAAAAAGGACAGTTCCTATTTCCTATCCATTCCACAGCTATTCGATTTTAATGGATTTCTATGAAAGAGATATGATCTGTTGTTTAAAAAAATGGCCAGCCGATGTGTGCACTGTTATTGTGGAAAAGATATATAATAGAGAGGGGCAATGGTAACTCCGCCTGATTATCAGTGGGCCACATATTAATTATCAGTGGGTTCATTTTGATCGCTATTTAGCTACATTTGTATAGTTAAATGAAATCTAAATATTAACTTTTTAAATATATAGCCAATGAAAAGAAACAATTGAGTAATGTACATACTGAGGCAAAACTGAACCACAATATATTGATACTAACAAAGACCAAAGGCAGTTGTGTTTCAGCTTAACAGAACTTCTATCAATTTGGCAATACGATTCCACCATTTTCATGGGGGAAGAGTGTATATTGGCAGATGGGAGGTGATGTATTTCAGAAATACATATATAAATGATTAATTACTAGCAGTCCAAATCACTGTGCAATTAATGTAATCATCTTCCATAATTACTGTCCGCTTGAAGACCTTGCATAATTTATGTCACAAACAGCTCTATATTTCTCAACCTTTTACCCTCTGAATTCTCTAATTACAACTTCCTATTAGAATTCAGTTTGGGTACATCTGTAGACTTACAGGGTTAGGGACTCATCCATATGTAGAACCCAACAAATTACCCATCATCCCGACATCAACCACAGTAATATTTACACTGGACTCTGTTTATGGCCCTATAGGTTAACCGGCTGCTGCTTGCTGACAGAATCTAAGGACATACAGTAATTTAATGGGAGGGGAATAAGTAGTCTTCCAACTGTAAAAAAAAATAAAAAAAATGGTGATTGATACTGTAATTTAATGTGTAAGGATTAAGGTCCTGTAACAGCTTTAAAAAAGTGTGATTGCAACCTTCAAGAGGAAACTAACACTATAAATAGCAGAGTTAGAACTGGTACTTGCTACAAGAAAGGTCAGACCTTGAAATGGACAAGATAATCTACTTTGTAGTGCGTGCGTGCGTGCGTGCGTGCGTGCGTGCGTGCGTATGTGTGCGCGCGTGTTGGCTACATATCCAATGAAAGAAAAATGTATAAATGGGTGCAGGTTAATTTAGATATAGACTAATTAATAAGTAAAGCAGTCTAACATTATCTCTTATTCCTAGTGCCTGTCACTGTAACAGCAAATGGTGAGGGGCAGTGTGGAGAAAGTGAGAAAGTGAGCTCTACCATGACCTCAACCTGAACAGTCACACAGACTCAAGCCACACTAAGCCAACTCCCAACTAACTCCCAAACTCCCCACTCTACACAGTATCCATCACATACACATGGAATGACCTGGAGAATCACAGGGCATCTTCATACTGTACAAATATTTTAACAACACATTTTACGCCAAATGAAACCCCAAACAAGGTTGTATTTATATTCGCAAGAGCTGGTAGATATAAAATTGTAGCTTCCTATACGCACCCCCTCATCTCACATTTGACCATAATAAGTAGGTCCTTTTAGGGAAAATAGTTTTTGTGTTTCAAAACTTTTCCAGCACCATGGGAACTAAGAGCTTAAAATATACGAGAAGAAACCCGGAATACTACGGAGTTCTGCATGTAGGTATATCGATGAATATTAAATAGGTCTCTGCAGCAACTGTTTTGATGGGAGCAGGGCACATTAGGAAGTCACATTGCTTTAATTTTGTATGGTGCACCGTTTGCCAAAAAGGTTGCTTTAGCCTTCATTTTCAGTATGGCATAGCCGGCAGCCGCAATGGTGTCGCGCTGACTGGCTAGAATGAGATGCATGAAACGTGATACGTTAAAGATATACGAGAGAAAAAGAAAAAAAAGGATGCTTTTTCATTCTTTTCATTGCTATCCAACTTTTATTTCATTCAGTCGGGGGGTGTGGAAAGGCCTGTGTTTTTCTTCTTGTGTTACCGCACCGCTCTCCCATGACATCTACCCCCTCTCTGACCCTTTACCAATGCCTCCTCCCCCTGACAAACCAGCTCAACTATCCTTCCGAACAAAACCGCTTTGGTTTACTCGTAAGACAGCTTCGGTTTGATATTAAATCCTAGATTTTGTCAACAAATCGGGTGTCTGCAGCTGCTCCTGCCCCCCGAAAGCCTGGAAGCCAATACCTTGTTTTCGGCGAAGTTCTGGGCGGCCTGAGAAATCCATGGATCCCTGTTCAAACAGGGCATTAGGCTTGTTTTGATCTGGAGCCAGATCCTTAATGATGTGGAAGGCCAATGGGAAGCTAAAGCCGGCCAGCATCTGAAGCCGAGCCCCTCGCGTCAATAAGCTTTATGCCGCGCTCTCTTGAGCCGACTGGGGAAAGAGCGCAAAGAGAAGAAGGCTGCTGCATGTGATGAGGCCGCACTCATCCAGATATCAGGCCCGTCCTATCAGCTATCTCAGGCGAGATAACAAAGGACTGGGCCAAAGGGAATGCTCCTTAGAGACCGCTATGTGGCTCACAGCAGCACAGCTGCAGAATGCCCCACCCTTCAACGGGAATCCATAGGGGGCTTAGGGTCTCTCAGTTTTATCGTCGGTCGTCGTTTGATGACTAGGCGTGGGGGGCGCGACAGTCACCTTTGAAATCTCAGACGATCTTTTCCTCTGAAAAATCATTTCCTGTTTCTCTTCTGCCGAAGGTTACGGGAAAGGGGCCGGGACCACTGCGCTGTCGGATACCTCCCGCTCCAGTCGGATGGGAGTCCGGTCTGTTTGGAACCACATGCTGTGTAAGTATTGCCTTTGTGCTATACGCCCTTTGTGTATTGATATGAGCCTGCAGTGTAAGGCTGCGAATACATCCGAAATCACTGCTGGATTTCACACATATGCAATACACAGCAGCGTAGGGCGTTGAGCTCTCTTTGGATCAGGTTATCCCATGATCCTCCAGCTGATGTATAGATGTTACTGTCACAGAGAGGCGTAACTGCCGTCCTTCAGTCTTCAGGGCCCGGGTGATTGGTGTAGTCAAGCTACAACCTGGCCGAGCAAAATCCGGACAACACCTGTGCAGACCAGCACTATACATCAGAGGGGAACGACCCTTTTGCACTAAACTAGAGATGATCATCGGGACATAGGATAACAGATTCACATTTTATCATTCAGTGACATTTCGTGACATTTAAAAAGCCATTAGAGCTGGGAGCTCCAAGTCTCCTGCATTTCTGAAAGTGGGGAACGCTCGCCCTTAGACGCGCAGAGCTGCGTTACAGATAATGAAATAATGCGTGAGCCTTTAGGTCTGGCTGAATTGATTATGCTGATTACTTCAACTAAAAAAATGACAGAGTGACTGCTGTAAACTGCTCTCTAATAAGCCATTTCAAGCGCTCCTACACCAGGTGGTTACAGATGGAGAAAATGTAGGCATATTCTCTACCAATATATCTGCCGGACAATATGCACCCACTCTGTATATGGAAACCGTGGCAATCCCATTGCACGTCGGAGAGCCAAAATGGCAACACTGCAACATGCGCAACAGTTCAGTTGGCACACTGTTGTGCTGTAATCTGCTCTGCAGAGAGGTCAGCGCAGCTCCACTATTGTTGACTTGCCGTAAGTTTTGTGTGAGACATCTGGAAAAGGCCACTATGCAGAGCCCTATCTACTGCCATTGCGGGCTGGAACATGGGCAGTGGGTGGAGTTACACACACACACACACACACACACAAACACAGGAGCCAGGTGGGAGGACTCGAGAAGAGAAGGCTCCACTTTTACGAGTCCTTCCTGCACAAGCAGCTATTAAACACAGTAAGCGCTGGCTCCTGCTATTTGTCTGCCTCTGGAATGAGTCTTTATAAACCTCAAGTCACCAGGCCTCTGTGGCCAGGGCAATTAAGGGCTGACCCCTGCTTATGAAAGCAAATGTTTGTTTTCAATATTATTTGATCAGATTTAAAGGCTGTGCATAGATACAGTGCACTATATAGAAAGCTACAGTATCTGAGTGAACATATCTAAGCAAAAGAGCCAGAGATAAGACATTCAAGTGTTGTTTCAGATTAGCAAGCTAATCTTCGAAAAGGAGGCCCTAAACTACTTTGTTTTTCTCACAAAACAAAATTAGCATTTGAACCCTTCACTATGCAATGTGTTCCTCCTCATTATGAGAACTCATTGAAATATAATGATGAAAAGCATTACCTGGAATATTACAATAAAAGCAACAACAGAAACCCGTCATATCATGCAGCCAACATGCTAACGTGAATGTAACTTGCTATAAGTTTGCTATAACGTGTTAAGGTCCTTTACCTTCTAATGTATATCAGGCAGCCTTTGTTTTAAAGAGACACAAACTTGCATACACAGCTGATACCAGATCTAAATTGTGCTCCTAGTCTGTACTTTTGAAAATAAATTTGACCACACCCTCTGTCCAGCTGCAGCTAATGTGCAGGGCTTTGAGCCACCCTGAATCTCCCCTGACCTACAGCTTCCTCCACAGAGCATAGCCACCCTGAATCTCCCCTGACCTACAGCTTCCTCCACAGAGCATAGCCACCCTGAATCTCCCCCGACCTACAGCTTCCTCCACAGAGCATAGCCACCCTGAATCTCCCCCGACCTACAGCTTCCTCCACAGAGCGTAGCCACCCTGAATCTCCCCCGACCTACAGCTTCCTCCACAGAGCGTAGCCACCCTGAATCTCCCCCGACCTACAGCATCCTCCACAGAGCGTAGCCACCCTGAATCTCCCCCGACCTACAGCATCCTCCACAGAGCGTAGCCACCCTGAATCTCCCCCGACCAACAGCATCCTCCACAGAGCGTAGCCACCCTGAATCTCCCCCGACCTACAGCATCCTCCACAGAGCGTAGCCACCCTGAATCTCCCCCGACCTACAGCATCCTCCACAGAGCGTAGCCACCCTGAATCTCCCCCGACCTACAGCTTCCTCCACAGAGCGTAGCCACCCTGAATCTCCCCCGACCTACAGCATCCTCCACAGAGCGTAGCCACTCTGAATCTCCCCCGACCTACAGCATCCTCCACAGAGCGTAGCCACTCCGTCACACATATCAACAGCTATGTTTTCATTAGTGTGAATTTCTCCAACTTCAAAATGTTGATTCCCACTTGTGTTGTACGTGTCAAATAGAAACAAGTCCTATGTGCAGAGAAATGAACGTTTTTCGACCTTAGCATTTTTACACTTTTGCATTTTTACTAAGTTGACAGTTCTGGAAATGGCAAGAAATCTGGTCTAAATACAAATTATGGGAAATGGAAAAGGCCTCTGTTCTCACAAAACTTTGCTCCCACACCGGATGCATTAAAATCTCAATTTCAAATGTGATTGATTAATTGTCACCTCTGACTGTAACACCTGGGGATTTCTCAAATCATGACTTTCCTTAACAAAAAAAAAAGCTATTTGGAAATACTTGGCTTAACGTCCATCGTGCGCACAAATATATATTACTATTTGTAGTATTCCAAAGGAAATTTGCTGCAGCCTCCTTTTGAATGAGTAACCTGTGACATCTACCCATTGGAATTTAAAATGTATAAATACATCAGTCAATCAAAAATGAATCCCAGTATAGATTGGGGTAAACCTTCTGGTTTTAAAGATGTGTTGTCCCTGATTAGGGTTCAGATCAAAAGGGTGCTGCTTTATCACCTATTTTTATGTGAGTGGGGGACCTCATCCACAAAGGGCCGGTGTGGGTGCAGGTTTTTGTTTTAGCCCAGCACTAAAACATCGCACTCAACTAATTAACTTCATTCAAAACCTTGATAAGTAGAATCCGGGCTAAAACAAAAGCCCGCGCCCACACCGGCCCTTTGTGGATGAGGTTCCCCACCCCTGTGCTAAAGGGTATCTCAGAGAAACATATGACTGAACACTCTTATTATGGCGGGAGCTTCTCTCAACATGCATTCATTCATGCCTAAACACATAGGCAAAAAAATTTGATAATTTGACACATGACATTGCGATTCAGTGCCCCCCTCTAGAGGAAATATCTGGATTCAATGTCCTGTTCCTCACAGAAATCAACAAATTAATTCATAATTATTTGAGGTCAGACATAGTCTGTTCCAGTCTCTCATATTTCAAATGTATGCTTCATACACTGACATAAAATAATATCAGTGTGGTAAAAGGCAAATCTCTTTCCACTATTTTAGTCAAAGCAGATGCCACTGTGCCCCAAGGGAGACGTCTCAGGATGTTCCCACAAGACATCTAATAGAGTCCCCTAGACACCTACAAGACATAATTCACAGAATCGATCAGGGCTTACCCCCATGAGTAATCTTCCACATAGAGAAACATTTTAAAATGAACCACTTGGTGGTTTGGGTTTTTAGAGACATCAAACACATTATGCTGCTCTTCTTCTCAATCAATTTGCCAATTAGTCATTATCAGACCTCTTTCCCATAAAATGGTTTGAGTTAGTGGTTTATAAAACGCTTTAACTAGGTGCTAATAAATCCTGGGCATTGGCCCTTTAGCAAATTCTTTGACATAATCCAGTCTCTCAGCAGGAGTTGTGGAAACTCTATGCAACCAAACAGCTTAAAAAAGGATGAAAGTTTAATTTTGACTCATTGAAACCATAGAGGACATATTTACTTAACATCTTTACATAACTAACTTTCTCAGGCCAAGATTCATACTAAATGAAGAATGAAAGACAAATTGTTACTATGTAGTTTTGCAACAAATTACATTTACATCGTCAGGCTCCAAACTCAATTAGAATTTTCCAATTTTAAGTAGACATATTGTAGAGAACAGTATGTAGCACATCTTCCCATATCATTTTCCAATGAATTTTAGCCATGAGGCCTGCCTGAGCCCCTCATGATCATTAGCAAAAATCTAAATTATATCATGTCAGATAAGCTCTTGCCAATTCTAATTTAACCAATTATTTTTGGTTGTAAGGTGAAAACATAGAAATGGCAATCAAAGTTGTGTACCTCTTTGTGTATTCTCTAAAGGATCTTAATAGTTTTAAAATGTCTGTCAATAAGGTGATCTTATCAACTGCCACATCCAGATGCATCAGCAGGTTTGCTCTATATCCAGTCTGGGCACCAAAGTCATTGCAAGTTGTTCAATTAAAGGTAAAAAAGCTTGAATATCAGCAACGTTTACGGAAAATGTCATCCGCATAATAAGATAGAATGATGATTTGAGGTCCAAAGCAAATCTATCCCTATGGATATTCAATTATCAGAATATAATGTACTACTTGATACCATAAAGTCAAAGAGGCAATTATGCAACGTTTACACCACTGAGCCATAAAAAGGTTTCCGGCATATTCCAGGATTTTTGTATTAGATTTTACCTGGTTTATTTTCATACCTGTAGCTGTATATTTGGCTAGAATTATCAACACATTTCCCCTTTTATTGATAAGATCAGCCATCATTATGGGTTTCATATTTCTTAACGGAGTAACGCACAGCTGTAATCTACATTTCCATGCTTGCCATGGTGTTGCTCAATGTAGCCATGTAATCGTGAAAACTGACTCTACCTTTAATTTCCAGTATGCATATGCCCTGTATATCCTGAGTTTTCTTTTTTTCGTTTTTTATTTAATTTTTTAACAAATACTCAATTTCATGTGAAACACAGTAATTATTACGTTTGAAGTGTATACCATCTGTCTGGAACAGAGTGTATGTTTTCTGGCTTATAAAGCAGATTTGTTTGATTTGCAGTGTTCAACATTTCCAACTGAAAAACTGGATCCAGGATTGTAGTGAAGTCAAAACTCTCTGAGGATGACTTTGTAATGGGAGCTGATTCTACTGAATTTTTTTTTGTTGCTATTTCCTTTCATTGGAATTTTCATCAGCAGGGACAGATGATTTAGTTCCCTCCTGTATACTGTACCATTCCAAAGCTGCTTGTGTTACAGGCCTGTCCAACCCTCCCTTTTATTGCTTGGTTTATTTTCTCCATACTTTCAGCATAATTACAATGATATACTATAGCAGAGGCTAACAGTGGGGAAATCCCCCTTTCCAAAACTGATTCCCTATAGGATTGTCGGTACTTTCTGACCACAGGATGGCGAGTCATTAATCCAGCAAACAGATACTGTATATATAGTTTATCATTTCATGTTCCATTAAGTTATTTTATGAATTTAATTAATTCAATTCCGTTTATTGTTTATCAAGTCTTCTTGTAGCCTACATTGTGCACCCTCCCTTTGCCAAGATAACACCAATGAGTCTTCTCCTGAAAGAGGAGGTTGGTGAACACATAGCAAGGGAGTCCATTTCAGACCATTCCTCCATACAGAATCTCCTTCAAGTCCTTGGTTCTCACTTGTGGACTCTCCTCTTCAGCTCACCCAACAGGTTTTCAGTGGGGTTCAGGTCAGGGGACTGGGATTTTGCGGTCAGTCAACCACTTTAGCGTGGATTTTGCGGTATACTTTGGCTCAATGATCATTGAATCATTGAGCATTGAAGATCCAACCACGACACACTTTTATCCTTCTGGCAGAGGCAGCCAGATTTTGGAGTTCATGATGCCATGTATCCTACCAAGGTTTGCAGGGCCTTTGGAGGAAAAACAGCCACACAACATCACAGGTCCACCACCAAACTTCACAGTGGGGATACGGCTCTTTTCTGCATCTTATTACGCCAAACACACCTTTGGTATTTATTGCCAAAAAGCTCTATTTTTGTCTCGTCTGACCTTAGCATCCGGTTCAATTCTAAATTCCGGTAACATTTAGCAAACTCCAGGCCCTTACATTTGTGGTACGATGATAGCAGAGGCTTTCTTCTGACAAGCCTTCTAAATAGCTTATTGGCATAGAGGTGGCATCTAATTGTACTTTTGGAGACTTGGTGACCCCAGGATGCAACCAACTTCTGCAATTCTCAAACTGCGATCCTTGGGGAAACTTTTGCCTCCCGAACCATCCTCCACACTGTGGGGGGTAAACTACACTTGCGTCCTCTTCCAGGCAGGTTCATCACAGCTCCAATTGCTTTAAACTTCTTAATTATTGCCCTAATGGTGAAAATAGGTAGTATCAGACATGAAGCCATTTTCTATAAGCGTTACCTGATTTATGAAGGTTAACAACCTTCGGTCTCATTTACTGTGTATGTTCTCTGATCTTCTGCATGTTGATGGATGACTTAGGGGTTGTGGCCTGTGTGTCACCACAGATATATACTCCAGTGAAACAGGAAGTTGAGAATGACCACAAAATAGTTCCTAAAAAAAATAGTTTATAAAAGTTAAATATGAATTGGAATATACAATTTTTTGTGTTGCCAATAATAGAAAATATATTTTTTATGAAGATTTTTCATAGCCTTTTTTTTCTAATAAAGGTTGCCAATGATTTTGGTGGGCATTATATTATTATTATTATTATTTTTTTTTTAAATAGGAGGTCTCCAGAGAGATAAATCCATTATTAATAGAACAGAAATCTAAACTCAAACATAAATTTCAACTACTCTGCACTTTAATTATTAAGTAGAATGTCACTATTATGCAGCAGCCAAGAGTGGTCAGTTTGAAGAGGTTGAACCTCTCTCTCTTTCTCTCTCACTGTGCTCCCAGCTCCCCTTGTACTAAAGAGTGCTGATTGCCCTTTCATTGTTCTGTCAGCTTGTATTTCCATTAGCTGCTCAATCTCTACAGTAGTTTCTGGATTGGCTGAGGCTTGGCGCCCATTTGCTGCCCAGTATAATTGACATGTCTTAAGGCGCAGGCATGTGCACGGACACTGAGTTACTGCGCTCTCCACTTCCTGGCAGGGACAGCCATGCTTCGGTTACCTCCGCTGACATTTCTTAAAGGGCCAGTGTTCCTTTTCATTACCACTGAGGGTGCGATGAAAACTACACAGAGTGAAATGCAAATGGAATGGGACACAGTTCTACCGCAACAGTTAACTGGAGCGTATTTCTGCTGTCAAGTAGTTGGATTCATTACTTAATTTTTTGTGCCCTTTTTGGCCTAATTTTCAGTAAATGCAGTCGTTGTGAATGCTTCCTATGAAAAAGAAAAAGCAACAGCATACAAGTAAACATAAAATGCTCCTCTTAACTCAAAGCTCAAAAACAGGAGTGCTTTGTTAAATAATGAATTAGAATAAATAATTGATATAAATGTTATTTTAACAGTAAATAGCTCTGCTCATTGAAGTGCAATGCTATGTACTGGTCATGTGTTTACTTAATTTTAATGTGTTATAATGAGCACACTATTTCAATACATCCCTGTGTAAACTATTTGTAGATAAATATGATTTTATTATGACAGGCACAATGGCTGTCCTTCAGTGTTTTCCCTTGGACTACATTCCACTTGCTTCAAACCGTCTGAAAATAAAATAAAGCACTTGGTGTAATCCAATGTAAATATACAACAGAAACTAATGAGCAGCTTCACGATGTGGTTAGTTTTTTCACAAACCTTAGAGTGTCTACAGGAAATCCGTCGCTTCAGGAAGTGTCAAGAGTTTCCTCAGATCTTAACGAAAACTTTGAGAGTAGCACCTTTAATAATAGACAAAATTAGACTGTCTCAGCTGAGCTTGGACTGTCCAGGCTAGACCGGGACATCTGGACATCTTAATCTTCTTAAAATGACAGATAGTAACTAACAGCCCTTAATGAACAACAACCAATCATTAGTGTTTCTGACATTATGACATAGCCATTACCGTTTAACTCATGTCTCCATTAATTCTCCCAAAGCAGCTTAGCGTAGTAAGGGTCACTGAAAATCCAGAGCTTGACCTGGCCATAGGGTGAGGGCTGCAGCAAAGGCCAGACTACCACAGCATAACTGTCAAATGGCCTCTTAGTCTGTAGCTCAGTAAAAAAGCTGGCACACAGCATGGCACACAGCCACTTACATGCAAGTACAGGAATAAGTCTTAACCTGACCCATTCTAATAAAGCCTGCCAACCACTGAAATCTAAGCTGGGAAGCTCAAGAAATATCATACCTGAAAAAACCTGATACACGCAAGTGAGTATATATAACGCACTGTAGATCCTCCAAAAAAATCTCCTCTCCTTTAAGATAAATCACCTTAAAGGATAATCCTACCATTGTGAAAATTAAAGCCACACTCACCAATTTATTAGATTGAGTTTTAACAAGATGCTCAGTAGGCCTACTACATAAAATTAAAAGCAAAGCATTGCTTGTGTATTCTGAAAAATTGCCCCAATGTATAAGCACAGTTTTTGAGAGTATATTTTCTTCTCAAAAGCAGGTGGAACATTCAGTGACGCTCCTTTTTATTTAGCTTCTTAGATTTTGAAGGATAAACTGACCAGTAAAAGGACTCAATGCAGTGCGTCATCCCACACATTTATTTACATTTAATTTTCATCTTCCCATTATGGAATCTAATGGAATCTCCCTTTAACGTCTATCCATTAAAGGCTTGCATGTGCAGATATTGACAGGTGAGGGGAAAGTGCTTCCGCTGTAAAATTACGACGGTAAAAATTATGGCAGCTGGACAGTAAGTGGCCATTGTACAGAATTAACTGTAGATGCATATGGTAATTGTTGGAATGGGCCTCCTCGTCTCATGTTCCTATTGTAAACAGTTTGCACTATTTACAGCTGCTTACAGTATTAATTTATGATCTGCTATTGTTAAGCCCATAGCGAATGCTGTGTTGTTGCATTAGGACACAGTTGCCAAAAACATACTGGAAACTGAAGGGAGGGGAGTTTTTAGTTCACAATAAATACATTATGTGCATGCTGTATTATCATAATTCCCGTTTCATTTTTGTAAAATACCTGTTGCATTTAAAAGAAAACGGTGTAAAGATTTTTTATTCACCGACACGTGAAGCAGATATCACCTATTCATAAAAATACGCGCACACACTACACAGGGATTTAAAAATGTTCACGCTACTGAAAACCAGTGACCAGGTTTCCATGTTTCATTAAAAACTATGCGATGCAAGGTACAGGGTGATCGTGTTATATAAGGGTTAAGAAACTGGGATTGTAACTCAAAGGTTGCAGGTTCAATACTGAGGTGCTCCTGTGACCGTACTTAACCTGAATTACTTCAGCAAACATCCAGCCGTATAAACGGACTGTATATAAAAATGTTATCTGTTTAAGTTGCTCCTCAATAAGAGTGTTTGTTAAACGCTGATATGTTTGTGCGAAACAGAGAGAAAAACAATGACTTATGGAACCATGGGAATTTCACAGGATTGTGGTGGTGGAGACAGTGCACGGTCCTGGTCGAGTGGCGTCTCATAGCTATGGCGTTGAGCATTTCCCCCAAACAAACGCATCATTTGCGAGGGAAAGAGCAGCTAGACCTCTTTATCACTTATGAAATGTGTGAAACAAAAAGTTTCTTATTGAAATATTAAATAGTACCAGCTGTCAGTGGGGAATGTTTTCTGGCAGAGCGGACTGCACATCAGAGAACGAGAGGGAGGGAGAGACATAATGAGACAGAGGAGGGGGAGGAGAGAAGAAGAAAGAGAGATAGAGAAAAAAGAGTCAAGCAGTAAAAAGAGACTGGGGGAGGAAGTGGAAAGAGAGAGCAGAAAGAAAAAGGACAGCCAAAGAGAGAGAGAGAGAGAGAGAGAGAGAGCAAGAGAAAGAGAATGAAAGGAAAAGAAAAGAGAAAGAGAGTCTGAGGAATCCACCAGAAACTTCTACCGACACTCAGTCAGAAAGCTCTTGTGGAGCACATGACCTTGTGTGCATCACTCAGGCAACATCCCGTTTATCCACGTCAACCTCTTGTTGTTTTTAATTTATTACATGTTTCACATGTTAAACGCACAATTCTCCTGGGTGCAATTTCTGTAGTGGCAAACTATCAACAAATCTTTTGTTTTCCCCCGGCAGAGTGCTCAGGCAGAGTGATAAAAGCCTTCTGAAAGGAACACGCTGTAACAATAGTGTGGATGCGCACTTCAAATCGCTTCCTGTAATGCTCTGAGTGTTCAGCAGCTGAAGATTGAACACTGATTCAGAGTAGAAGTACTGTAATGTTCTGAGTGTTCAGCAGCTGAAGATTGAACACTGATTCAGAGTAGAAGTACTGTAATGCTCTGAGTGTTCAGCAGCTGAAGATTGAACACTGATTCAGAGTAGAAGTACTGTAATGCTCTGAGTGTTCAGCAGCTGAAGATTGAACACTGATTCAGAGTAGAAGTACTGTAATGCTCTGAGTGTTCAGCAGCTGAAGATTGAACACTGATTCAGAGTAGAAGTAGGGCCTCTGTAGGTTGACAGTGAACGCGGGAGATAGCGGCACCTTATTTAAAAAAAAAACTTTAAAAAAAACTAAAACAAAGTATAAAAAAAAACCATTGACTCCGCAGTATGTTCTCTAATCCAGGGCTGTGTGCAGAGAGATATATATTCAATTTGAAGAGATTTTCTTTAGCATGCTATTTATTTGCTTACTTTCTTGCTTAAGCAGCCGAGGGACCTTTAAATGACACATTTCAGTCGTTATCAGTCATTTCCGTTGGTAGTGTTTTTATAAAAACTGAAAGCACAAATTATTTATCTCAGAGTATCACATTTGCACACTATGGTTCAGTAAAAGGCTATAGAGGCTTTCTCACTTGATCCCAAATTGTGGTATTTTCCAATGTGTATGTAGAACATGCATTATGACAACACCTCAGTAAAGGACGGGTCTATATTTTATCATATATACCTAAATGTCTCTCCCTGCTTGTGCTAATAACATTTGACAGGCAAATCCAGAGTGTCCACTTGTGAGTCATTCTTGGGGCGATAGTTCAAGCAGCGATGCGTCATGTGACTACCGGTGGGCCTATCAGAAAGGGCAGGATCAAACGCGCCGGGGACGCGGACGCGGACGTTCTGCCCGAAGATGGATGGACAGGCAGGAGGCGACGTGAACAACAGTCACAGAGCGAGATGAGTCCCTCTGCCTGCGTGACAGCGGGCTGGCGTTTCGCCCGTCTGGGAGCATTTTTGAAGTGAGTGTAAAAAAGCGGTGAGACTGTCTGCTGTGCTGTGGCCACAGACACAATGCTGAGGACAGCGGCGCAATTTGTGTAATTTGTGATTGAGCCGGTTGATGAAAAATGGAGACGGCTCAAAGGCAGATGATTTACAGACCGCGGTTTATCTGGCCCTGTCGGTGTCGTGTAGGTTTATCAACCTTAGTGATAGTGGCTGTCCGAGACACCACCACAACCCCCCCTCCGACACATTCCTTACAAACGGCCTTTTCTTTTTACACAGCTACTTCTGTCACATTAGAAATCATTTTACAAGGTCAATTTAGAAATATGTATTTACAGGGATTGGCACAGGCATGTGGTTATGAATGAATTCCTTTACCATCATCTGTTTTGACTTATTTGCCAATTTGACACTATTTACCTGAAAATACACAGTAGTTGCAATGTAATTGTGGCACTGAATTAACAAATTACTGAAGATAAATTTAATATCCAACAAGTTAAATCATAGTAATTTTTCCATTAATTCAAATCTGCCCCATTATATAGACAACAGCTGGCTCAATTTCAAATTTTATACAATTTACAATTAAATAGCAGCTGTTACTTTAAGGTGAAAACTATTTTTTAAATTTTTTTTTATTATTAGTTTTTTAAATCAAATAGTTTGAGTTAGGCAGTTAACATTAAGAAAAGGATTTTGATAAAAATGTTAACTTTCTAACAATTGTAGTTGCCTATTATTAGCTTAACAATAAAACATTTTATAATGTTGTACTGCTGTTTATTTATTTTCCTATAAAGGAGCAAATAAAACAGAGGTAATCACTTCTTTGTTAAATCCTAGCTTTAAGATTTTCCTTTGTGGCCTGTCTAAATCCTATAATCAGGACAGAGCAGAAGATGCTGGTAGAAGCAAAGACCAGAGGCCCTGCCTTTAAATGTGAAGCGTCGTCCCTATCAAGCGCGGGCGGGGAGATGGTCCGGAGGCCGAGCAGTAAATAAACATGAATTAGTAATATTAGTAAAGCGCCGATATGTATACGGTGGCCGTAGCGAGCGCGCCGCCAGCCGCCGCAGCCCAGTCCACGGCCGGGGCCAAGTGGTCACAAATCCCGCTGACCTTTGGCTTCATCTGCATGCAACAGTCTCCCGTTAACAACGGCGTGACCTTTATTTGCTAATTAGGAAACATAACAGAAAATAAACCCTGACAGAACGCCGCCGCTGCGGAAACTCCCCGCGCGAGAGGCGAAACGAGCTAGCGGGGAGGGCGCAGCCGGAGCCCGCCGCGCTCTTCTGCAGGCGCTGCACATTCTTTATGGCTTCGCCGAGCCCCGCAACACGGCAATGCCCCACGCGGAGGGGAGAGGGGCAAATAAATCGCAGGTTATGGCCGTTGTGGAGGAAGACTTGACCGAGTGCGCTCTCACAGGGGGAACATTGGGGAGAGGATAATGAAGAGACAACAACGCTGGGGTGTTTATTCTGTGCAGCGTCTCTTTACGGCCTCCTCTTCCCCCCTCCCTTTAACATTGTTCAAGGTGCCTCACGTGTTATACAACTATTTTTCTTCTTCTTCATCTAAAAAAGGCCGGCGTTTTTATTGTGCAGGCAGCCCTTTCCCCAGCTAATTTAGATCTCCGTTAAAAGAAAGACAAAGGGGTGTAACTGTCCATTTGTTTGGGCAAAAGCAGTGCCTAAGGAGGAGTCAAACATGTACAGCCACTGCACAAATGGCAACAAATTACAGGGAACACACACAGCGTGTTAGGCTACCCTTTACTCGACATAAAATGGCCGGTCATCTTGCTAGCAGCCACTATGTCGGTACATTTTTTTTGCGACTAGACGCAATGTATTTTTAACCACGTTCAATTTGCTCTTTTTGAAGAAGTAAACAGACTTGGAGGATACTTCCAAAGAAGCACTAATGTTTCTGGTTTTCATTAATATGCTGGCTGTTCATAATCATAACTTTCTGTGTACTTAAATAGTTAATGTGCCGGCCATCTGCCAGCTACAGGGAGGATTTCTTCTGAAGTTTATGTTTCAGATGAGAAGGAGTGACTTTGGAATACTGCAATATTTATGAAGTGTTTGGGAACATTATACTCCTCAATAGCTTTGAAGTCCAGTCCGGCTCTTAGTTTCATCTACTTCTTAAAATGTCCATTTGTTCATCAGTAATTGGAAACTTGAATAACTTATTTTCTGTTATTTATATTTCTCTGTATTGGCCACTCATGCAAATTGCAATGCAAATTTGAAGCCTGCTACAGCAAAGCCGGAAAGGAATAAAATCGCCCGCTTCCAAGCCCTAGGAATCTTGGACAGAGCGAATGCAATGGCGGGAGCATAGAGCTCGATGTCTCTTAAAGGAGCGGGTGTTCACCTTTCCTGATGGAAAGCAAACTTCTCCAGTAGATGTCCCCTAACCACAGAGTATAATGTGTGTGGACTGCATTTTTGTTGGGCTTTAACCTGCAGTCTGTGGCAATCGATGCCTTGGCAGATAGATACGATAATGTAGCAAAGCAGGGAGTAACGTTATCCAGGTCCAGGATGCAGGCGGGAAGTCTGAATGCCAGCGTCAAGCAGAGTTGCATTCCTCAGTAGGCGCAGTGGAACCTTTTGAAGGAAATTATAAAATATTAAGGGGTACATGATACTTTGTCTCCATTATCTTAAATAATGAAGTCAGAGAAGACCCAAGCAAAGAACACCTGTAAGCCGGTGTCCTGGGCTACTCTCATAAGCGCTGGTGGGAGGGAGGGAGGTGGGTGGGGGGCAACGCAAAGTTGGAGGGGCCCCCTGAGGAACACGGAAACCCCTGGAACAAATGCCTCCATCTGCGGAGCAGGGAGAGACCAGGGAGAGGGCCCCGCCTCGCTGCAGCCGGGCTCGGAGGGTAGACTCCACACCGCGTGCGGTTCTTGACTAATTTAACCCCCCCTCCCCATCCCTTCATCCTCCCAGTAAAACTCTGGCCTTATGGCGCCTGCTGAATAATGAGCTGCCCTTACTTTTCATCATTATCTTTTAGAATTGAGAGAAAAAAAAAACCTTTTCCTCCTTTTTATTTCCTTAAGACCAATAAGCTTCTTGTTACTTTTTTGCACTCCTGCTGTGTTTCTTACACACATGAAAAGCAAAAATCGCCCCTAGGGCTGAAAAGATATACAATTTATTAATGTGGTATAAACACAATTCCACATACTTGGGTAAGGCAGGAAATATATCTTTTATCAGAAACGAGTACGTTTTTCAAACTGCATATGCTGTGTTTGTTTAAATAAAACATCCAATCCAACTCCAGCGTGTTTAGCATGATTTTCTTTGAAAACACAGACCTGAAATTCTTCGATGACGAGATACAAAAAAATAAATAAAAAAAAAGCAACATTACACGATTCATTTCAGCTCACCCATAATAACACGAGCAAACAGACTGCATTTGAAATCAGCTTTAAAGTGTTATGTTTTTGCACTGAATAAGCTACACATGAAAATGCAGTAATAAACAGTTACATTTTCTTCTATATTATGAGCCACACAATTGAATGAAACACAACTTTTCTTTATCCTACAAACTGTATTTGTGATGTCCCGTTACACACCTCTCTCTCTCTCACTATGTCCAAGAAAAATGTAATTTGTGAGAACGATGAATACTGTCCCTCCCTTCCACCCACCCACTCACTCACTCACTCACTCACCCACCCACCCACCCACCCACTCACTCACCCACTCACCCACCCACTCACAAACTGGCCCACAGTCACACATACTTCTTAATGGAAACAAATTGACAAGACACTCACCTTACAGATCCACTGGTAGAGCTATTCATGTCTGACACACTTTGAGAAGGCAGGGAATACGCATTGTGGAACTCCAGCACAAAGTGAAAGTCAATGGGTATCTCATGAAAGGTGAAATTGACAGATGAGAGCAGGAGACTTTAAAGGTGGATGGAATACAGAACACTTTGCAGTGGACAGTCTCTGTGGTCTAATGTATTCATCAATGAAAAGCACTCCACTCTAAATTGCACTTAACCCTGCGAGCCCAACATCCCCTCCCCCGCGTGCCTCACCGTCCATTTCTGCGCGCAAAAACCGGTGCCAGCGTGGATCGCTGGCTGCTCGGCCGAGCGTGTCCGCCGCTTCAATAAATTCCTCTCAGGCCGCACGCTGCGCGAGACGTTTTTTGGACGCGGGCGATCATTTTGATTCACGCTGGCGGCCCGGGCCTGGTGCGAGGGCGTGCATCTGAGGTTGGGAGGGGAAGGGCGGCCTCGGCTTTGGCAGAGGTGCGATTCCCGCCCCCGCTCTGGTCCAGCCCACACACCATCTCCGCTTCTCAAATGAGTTGCTCTAATCAGCCCTTGTGGCTTTCCTGGAAGTTGACAGAATACGAGATTCAGCCTAACAGGAAAAAAAGCCACGGCATCCTCACACGCGTGCGGAATACCTTACAAAAGGTAATCTGCGCCTCCTTCAATATATGCAAATGGCGTTTCTGCGCACAAAACGCCACTGCTGCGCTTTCAAAGTCACCTACAGAAAGGTATCCACTCCCTGGGAATGACAAATGCGGTAAATGATCGCTTGTAATCAACGCCTTCATTTAGCGTGCATCTGCGCTGCTGTTCATGAAAAGATAATCATGCTTTTTAAACATAAACAACGCACAAAGCACACAGCTGTAAGCCCATAGCCCTTTCCTTTCTAAACATGCACCTTTTCACAAAACAAAACAAAAAACAGACGACACAAATGATTCATTTTAAGGAAACTGAGTGTGGTGACATATCGCTAGATAAATGACCACCAGGCTAAATGTTGCTGTTGCTCTTCCTGTGCAGCTGAACAAGACAGACTTCAGATGCCCAAACAGCCATTACAGTCACCAAGGTGTGAAGGGGCACAGCATAGCCTGCTGACTGCAACCCTCCCTATGCAGGCGATTACTGCGCATGCAGTGCCCCGCAGGCCTGCTGACTGCAACCCTCCCTATGCAGGCGATTACTGCGCATGCAGTGCCCCGCAGGCCTGCTGACTGCAACCCTCCCTATGCAGGCGATTACTGCGCATGCAGTGCCCCGCAGGACTCCTGAACACAGTGAGCACCGGCGCGGTCAGGATTCGATTTTGGACCGCGAGGCGCGTCCACTGCACCAAGGACTAATGTCTTAGCTGGGCATGCCACCCGGGAGGCCCCCTGTCCACACCATTTTGAGGTCACACGGAATTTTCACCATTGAAATGGGGTCACACAGCGGGAACAGCAGGGAAACTTATTTCAAAGGCTTGGCTAATGAGAGCAGCCCACCTGAGCGGAGATACTGCAGGCACCGCAGGGTTTAAAATGAAGCAGGGGCCCGTTCACACCTTCTTCGTTTTTACTGCGTGTCATAACATTTGACATTTTTTTGAGCATCAGAGTATTTGAGCAGAAGGTTTTTCTACATCTTGCCTGCATCCAAGCAGAATGACTGTGCTATTGGGATGGCTAAGACGATTGAAAATTTGCGTTTTTGAGTTCCGTGGTTTGAGGGTTGATCGAACATAAAAGTGGCCTGGATGCGTCATATTTCAGTAGGTTATTGTTGTCCATGTGTTACTGTGCTCATCCCAAAAGGGTCGCTCATATCTTTTCGGTTCCCAAGTATTCGGTTTCTCTGATATGAACAAGCGTAATTATTTGCTGTCAATATTACACAACTTGTTTTTCTATAGAAGTATTGCAACATTTCATATTCTATTTACATTGATATTTGTGTGTATACCATTTAATGAATTTGCACATTAAGGTTCTATCCTATACTCTTTACATTCCTCCCTAATAATATACTAATATTGTAGATATTGATATTGTAGGTAGATATTGATAGATATTATAGATAAAATATGAATTATGATCACTGGGACTACATTAACATTGCACATGTTTTTGCAGTGTTGTTAACCAGTTATCTACATTTTGAAACCATTGTATAGAAATTTGGCTTGTTTCCAGTATAGTATAGGTTTAGGTAGCATAGTATAAGTATAGGTTTGAATCCCAGATGAAGTACTACGGTTGTACCCTTGAGTAAGATTTCCATGATTGTTTCAGCAAATGTTCAACTTTATACAAAGGTGACACATACAACATACATTAGATATAGGTTACGGAGCAAATAATGTAGCATATCTTCTCAGAATCTGCATGTGTGTGTGTGTGCGTGCGTGCGTGCGTGCGTGTCCGAGCGTGTGTGTGTGTGTGTGGGGGGGGGGTGGTTTTGTTGTCAATAGGCTTTTAACTGTATCTGTTCGATATCATGAGTAACACAAGGCTTCTCCAACAAGTATGAAAATGAAATATTCCCACTTATAGCCCTCTAAATTAAAAAGCAGTTATAAATAATACTCAGTAGAACTCTCAACTCAAATTAATGCCTCAATTAGATTGGGAACATTAAAGGTAGTAATGATTCCACTCCTCTGTATTATCATTGAAGTCATGTGTTCTTCCTTGAGAAATCCACACTTAAAATGTATTAGAGCAGATTAATGAGGGGTGTAGCGAAAGGTAATTCACACTGTTTATTTTTTCCCGTAAGATTATTCACACTGTGTTTATTTTAAGCTGATTCACAGCTACAGTATATATTGTATCTTATTAGAACAAAAAAAGTCATGAAGATAAGTATGTGGGTAACACGTATTCCTACTCTGTGTGAGGTTTTCACTCACAAACTTGTGACAGTGGAAGACTGGAGAGGTTTCCAGATAAAGGTTCCTGTCCACATATGGATTAAAATATGCAGTACAAATTACATTAATTTATGTACGTGCCCAATGGCCTCTTGAAAAATGTTTGTGACTAATAAAAATGTTATTTTCAGTAAGAGTAAATGTTTACTATTCTAATATTTTTGCATATTTGCAGAACTAGGCTACTCAGCTTTATTGTATAATCACTGTAAAAATCGAAATTATAATCAACATATGAAATTAGCCAGAACAAAATTTGGTGGGCTTTATTTATTTATCTTATGGAACTTAGCCAGAATGGGGCCATTTTCTTTGGCAGATAGGATTATACACATTTTATTTAAATGCTCTACTTTTCTGACCAAATTGCAAAAGCAGATTTGCAAATCTGATGGTCATTTCCAAAGTGAAGAATAAAGAAATGAGAAAATGGCGTGACCTGGGGTCTATTACAGTGACACTGAAGGACCTCTTTGCTCACTGAGAGGAGCCGTGGCACTGTGTTCTTGACACTGCATGAGGGAAATAGGAATTGACAATTTGTTGACAGTGTCATGTTCCTCCTGCCGCACTTGAGCTGGCTCTGTGGACGGAGTTGATGGCCAGTGCCTGTTAGCGCACAGGCCTGCAGGAAGCGCAAACTAGACAGGGCTGAGAGAAAGCAAGGGATCTTGGGAGCTATTTTTAATTTTATTGCCCTGCCGGGGTATATCTTTTGCCTTGTGAATAATTGTCAGTGCTTCTTTCAAAACTGTATCAAGCACACTTTTATTATTGCAATACAGCAAGTTACGGTAATAAACTCCCCTCCACAAGCCTAATAAATCCTTTACGATATAATCAATATTTATTAGTGAGCGATAGACCCTGCCCTTGCTTGGCAAATATTGCACTAGAGCTCTGGGGTTATCGAAGACCTTAAAAACCTGACCTGTCAAATGGGTGCAATTTCTCTGAGACTTTCCGGAGCAATAGAAATGTCTTCAGTCCAATTCGCATGGACCCAGTGAGGCAAAGAGTCATTGATAAGTACCAGTGAGGTTTAGTTGAGTGGTCTGTGGGCAGGTTATGGGCTCTCCTCCTCTGTCAGTTTTGTACAGTGTGATTTGTCAATGTACGTGGATGTTAAAAAAGATTACACCTCTCCCTGTACGTACCTGACCCTAAAACTAGCTAGAGGAACACATCGGTTGTTATGGTTACTGTGCCAATATCACTAACACCAAAGGTCAATCATCAACAGAACCAACCGCATTTAAATCCAAAGTTGCTAGACACAAAATGCTTGTTGTCTATAATTCCCAAACGTTCATGACATGGAATTTTGGTATTTCGTGATTTTTGGAGGTCTATGATCTCGGCATATATTTGTAGTTTTTTGTCCAGGATTGAGTACAAAAGCCTTCATTAGTAAATGTAGTTGGGCTGATGCATAGCATAACTAGCGCAGACAGAGGTGGGACCATAAAGATTTATGAACGTAAAGGATCCGTCTGGAATCGATTTAAATTGTCAGCATTAACTGGACATCAAGCCATGTATCGAATGGAGGTTTCGTAATTCAAGTGACCGCAGCCTCGTCTCGCTGGTCACCTCTATGCAAAACTACCCCACCTCTACAAATGGAGGTTGGGAGGGGGCAGCAGGGGGGAACTATGTCCCTTCCTGCTGAGTGTAAGAAGTCCTTTCATCTTTGTGAAATTTTCAGGAAGTGAGCACAAGTAAGATTCTGTTGCTTTAATAGGTTAAATCTATAGTAACCTTTTTTAGTAAACAAACCAGAAAATGGAAAGTCTAAAACAATGTCAAGGATTAGTATTTTTATCCTCAGATAATCCCGATAAACATTAAGACGTGATGTGCATTGTGCAGATGAGCCTCAGGCAAAAGCAATCAATCAGTTAGAAAACTAAACAGAGACTTGATGTTCCTGCCACACAAAAACAGGTTAAGAATAACAACAACTCCGGTTCACTCTCCTGCTTCTTTGTCTTCCAAAAACCGCATATCGTTTTAGTTGTGGGACCTAAACTTGATTCAGTATGTCAACATTTTACAGATCTTTACAGTGAATGACAGTAAGCCATTGGTAGGAATTCATTATGAATGTAAAATCAAAAAACTCCAGTGAATCTGAAATGATGGTTTCCCCCCCCCCCCCCCCCCCTTCCCATGTCATAAAATATAAACTGTTACCTGTACAATAATATAAACTCAACTTTGCAAACACAGTGTGCCCCAGGGACATTGTTCAGCCGTATTGTTGGATACAGGTAGCTGTTGACAGCCTGCATATTTTCCTATGAATGCTTAGTGCAGGGAAAACTCACCAGGCAGAACATATTCACGCGGTTTATTTTGATGACTTCACGTTTGCAAATGATTTTTCAGGTAAATAAAAAAATAATAATAATAATAAAAAACCTGAAACGTAATGAAAGTGGTTGAAACCTAGACAAGCGTCTTTGCTGAGCCTCGAACCGGAGACGGAGAGCAGAGGGACAGATGCACTTTCATTTCCCCCTGTGCTGTTTTCCGATAAGGAAACACACAGCCTGTTTACACGAAGCACCGGGAGAAAAAAAAAATGAAATTCCTGCTGGAACACTGATGCATATCAAAAGAGGATTATTTTTAGAAATAATCGGCATTTTCCCAAACTGCCACCAGCTAATCTTCACTTTGTTAGAATTCAAATTACTTTCCCATGTTAACATTGTCATTAATGCAAGGGCAGGAGCATGGGCTGAGGGGGGCAATTTGCAAAGCAATAAAAAAAGGTTTAAAAAAAAAAAAATGTACAAACAAACAAACAAAAAAAAACTTTCTATCAATGTGTTGGGCCAGTAAAAATATCAAACACTACAAATGCAGCCAAAATCTACTTGCCATAAAGTGGGATAATGTCCTATTAATATTTGATCATTTCCTTGAAGGGGTCTTACGTTGCTTAATCAGAGGTGCATTAAGTTTGTTTTCCGCAAAGAACAAAGACGTCTAAGCCTCTAACTTTTCTCCTGGCTCTGTATTAAATTACTGATCTTTATCACTTCTAGCTGTGCTGGCACGGACCACGGATACATTATACCTTTTAGAAAGCTGTCAATCACTGTCAATGACTTTTCACACTTAACACAGGGCACTAGGCATTCTCCTGCATCAGAGAGAGACGTATAAAAGCACAAAAACACACTGCAATCTCCATACTCTTTAGTGGAGTATCAATTAACATGTGGGATTTAAGGATTTTAAATTTCCAATAAACTATCGCCACAATAAATGAACAATAACTTATGTAATTTTGTCACTTTAGTTCACGAAGGTGTATTTCTGAATAACACGCAAAAATACAGACTGTATTCTTGCTTCAAATTTATTTTTGGGATTTCACATCCTAAATGGTACAAATACAGAGTATGCAATGGGATGTAAACTGATGCCACACTGATCACATAGTGTCCAGTGTCATAGCAACCATCTATACTACTTTACTGGCAAAACAGTAGATCAAGTACCAGGCATAAACTTAAATTAAGCAACCATAATAATATTGGTGGTTATTAAAATTTTAAATATATATTTTTCTCTCATTATAAACCAGGAGAAGTTGGGTGCATGTTAGCAGTGGAAACACAGGGAGGTGGGTAATGCGAATAGCACATTGAATAGAAGTGATTCAAGCAAAAACACATGTACATATGCATATACACGCACGCACGCACGCACGCACACACAGGCACACCTCAGAGATATGCTGTTCATAGAGCACATGGTGAAGTTTCAGGGCTGAATGGCCATGAGGAGGAAAAACAATGCACTTTATTTTTTACAGACTGAATCTATAAAAATGGAGCTTGAGGTCGTAGAAAAAAGAAAAAGGCATGCACATGCTCACATTCAGTTCGGAATTAGGACTAAGTCAGTTCCACGCGCTTCAGCGTACGGCAAAAGACACGTGTAGACGAAAGCTATGAAGAGGAAAGGCAAGCAAACTACATCCCCACTGAACGCAGTGCTGCAGAAGCTACAGCAGAATCGCGTGCATGTGTTGATAAGTAGGCCGACATGTTGCTTTCCTGCTAATTAACAAGGGTGTGGTGGTAGAGCCCTGGTGAGACAGACCAACCATCGACAGTTACACTAGCACTGTATCCAAGCGCTACTCCCTATTTGTAATGAAGTCCCGGGTGCTAACTCGACTTTGTTCCCTATTTTCAGCCCTTGCCTCAGGCTCCAGCCCAGGCAAGAGGGAGCCCAGATTAGCTACGACAGGAACAGCCCTTTGAAATCACTATTTGAAGATTTATTTTCAAATACATGTAATAATGAGCTAAGCGTATTTCCATTAGTTTGATACTGAAAGTGCTTGGCTCTCTCTACTCCCAGCTCCAGTCACAGAGCCTGTTCTCCTGAGTCTCGGAGGCAGAATCAGGTCTGCGTTGCACTGCACTTGGTGACTGGTGGACTGAGGAGAATCAGCACTGCATGACTATCCAGAAGCTGAGATTTGGGGTTTGGTGCTGATGAGGTAAAATTAGCCCTTTTTTTTTTACAAACTGTTACCATGCCCCTTGTTTTTTGTTTGTTTTCAATTAAAGCTATATTGTTTCTTCCTAATCTTTATTCATATTATTAATACACAAATTAATTCAAATTGAATGTCTTACAGAGCAGAATTTCTGTAGTCCAGTATGCCAGAGGGACTTGAACATGAAGAGACAGGTCTCCACACTGCCCATCATTGAATGAAATAAGACACAGTTCCAGAGCATGGTTAATGGAAACTTGCTAGTTGACTTTCAGGCACAGCAATTATCTTCAAATGCCAGAGAGCACACGGTTCCATACATTTTCTGTGACTATGAACAACAATATAAGGACATGTAAGATTAAATCTCAGTCCTTTGTACCATTAATGACAGGATTTCACCTTTTAAACATACTTGAAGTATTTAATGTGCCCGAACAAAGTACAATCATCTTAGTTAATGTTCTACATTAAGCACTGATGGTAAAATTCCATGACTCCAAAGAAAGCCTCGATACCTTTACGTTGAGATCACTCTTCCATTACTTATTCAGTATCCTATACAATAATGAAAGAGCGGAAGTTCTGGACTCAAATTTATTGTTCTGATAAAAAATATATTGTTACTCGGGAAAGTGCTGAAATCCCTTCATTACAAAAATATTCAGCAAGAATTTGATCTATGAAATTAACCTTTGATATTTTAACTCCTATCTGTATTACTCTCGTAAAGCAAATCTAGCACTGCCACCAGCATACAAATGACCTCCCTTTTAGTCTGCCTTATTGATTCTGGAGAACACAGGAGCTTCCATCTTGTTTTTTTTTTCACACACTAATTTAGGTCACAACATGGAACGGGAGAGGCCATGTAAGAGACACATAGGAGACACTGTTTTCTGGAGGCAAAAAAACCACACGCTGCACTCGACTAGGCCGAGACCAACGTCACCTTTCAACGTGTCTCAGTCGCGATTACGTTCGTCTTTCAGCTAGCGTTGTTTTAATGGCAAAAAGGTCACAGACTTCGGACGTTGTATGAGACAGCACAGGAACAATGAAGAGGGCCATTTATGGTCACCATCATAGTTTAAAAAAATAAAATAAAATAAAATAAAATAACATTTCTTGGGTACACATCTTGTGTGCCTGAATGGAAATGTGGGTTCCATAATAAAAATCTGAAAAAGATAATAGAGGCACATTGCTAATGACGGCAATGACGGCAATGATACAGCTACTACTTCAATATCAATTATGCTGCATTGGATAAAACTACAGACTATTTACCATGTATAAAGCCCACCATCTGGTCACTAAGCACGAAGGAATCAATGTTACATTGTGGAATGGAAACATATTCCTTGCATTTAAACAGGGCAAAAATGTACAAAGAATTAGGCATTCAAGAAAAAAAAACTAAAAGGCAGGCAGTGAAGCGGCCATTATAGAACCAAAGCCATTCTCTCAGCCGCTCATGACCAAGATTACACGTATGCCTGCCTGCAAACTGCAGTTCATTTTATAATGCAGACGTGTGAGGAGGAAAGCTGACATCTTCCGTGATTCTTTCGTATCGATCCCTCAGATGGGAACCTCACCATCTTCAAACGCGAGTTTATTCTCTATAACTGCGCTTTCTTCTGAACGGAAAAAGGAAGAATAAAATAATCAAAAATCCAATATGCTCCTTCATGGAGTGCTCAATATTCCCTGTCGGGTCTGCATGTGTGTCCCAGGGGAATCCCTCTTCGTACCAGTCTCTGGTGTCGTTCTGTGACACCGCGGGCCTATACATCACTGATGAGTGGCAGACAGGCCTGCAGATACTCCCTCTACTGTCTCCATCAGCTCCATGCAGGGCATATAAGCACCTCTCACACGTCTCTGCCATATTCATTTGTATTTATTTTCCACGTACTCATTTACATTAAAACATATTTGTGCACAGACATACGCAAAGAGCTGACTGCAGAAGTGAATTATTATATATATATTTTTTTTTTTAAACATTTAAAAAGAGAGGTGAAACCTGAGCCAGTTTGGAATAATTTACCTTGCCTACTAGTTTGAGAGCTGCCGGATTGTTCCCTGATCGAGGCCAGCGCCGTGGAAGTTCCAGAACGGCGCTGAGGCGTTCGCTCGGCTCACGCTGTGCAACACTGCCATCCTGTCAGGGTCGGCTCATTACAGCCGGGGCTCCTCTGCATCCCTGTAAATCAAGGCTGAGACCTCGCAGAACTGCTATTGGCTACTGCATCAGTTCGTTCGGCGTTAAATCGCTCTGCTCCTCTTTTTTTCTTTTTTACTTATATTTGAGGGCTTTTCAGCTTTATTGGGCAGCACAGAGTTGAGAAACAGGAAGAATGGGAGCGAGAGAGAGGGCGAGACGTGCTCGATACGAACCAGCGATGTTGCGGCTCGCGACGAGCATGCTTTTACGGGCTACGCCACCGAGACACACCCCCCAAAGCTCTCTGCTCTTAAAGTCGCCTAACAGCGAGGTTGACTTCAGATCCTTCCTGCTCCTCGAGCTTGTGTCCCATCACGTTCCCTTCATCTCAACCAGAGGGAATGTGTTTTTAGAGTCTGATCCCCCTGCACATCCCCTGCCCCCCCATGGTAGTTTGATACGGACGGACACATGAACAGGAGTTGGGCAACCATACGGCATGGTTCAAATGGTTTAGATAATGACCTTAGGCATTAGCAGTCTAAGCATGCCACTTTAACCTTTAACAACCAGCCTTTTTAAACAACTCAAAACCAATATACTGAGCATCCAGCATGCTCCCTGTGCATTCACTGCCTCTCTCTGCCCAGTCACACGGCAGGGACAGACCGATGGGGCCCAGTAGGGGCCCGCCTGTCACGAGACACGCCTCTCCTTTCTTAGAAATAAAACCTACGAAAATAATCTTTCGACACCTCCTCTGCATAAACCAAGTGCCGGTCTAGTATGAATCTTGAGGATGCTTCGTCACTGTTCTACTAAATAAATAAAAAGTCATGTACAAATGTCTTATAAACCCAAATTGCCGTACTGGACAAAATCAGTCTTTGTAGTGTCAATGTAATTCTTTGTCTAAAACAGCTATAAAGGGCCGTACTTCTGTAAAGTCAGGAAGCTGTGCCTCAATCCACACACAGAACATCATTATGTATTTTATCTTTGCTGGCGGCCCTCATTCTCAGCTTCAAGTACACTGCAGTGTCACACAACACAACACAACGCAGCGAACGTAACGTAAATGGCATAGCTTAACGGAACATTAACAACTCATCAAAGGGCTTTCACTTTCCCCTGCCAAGGTTAGGGAAGTAAGGTTTTCAGACGGGCTTTGTGTAATTGTCTGTTTCACACATGTGATTTAATTAAAAACCTGAGAAAAAAAAAACGGTTGTGTGTGTGGAAGGTGTTTCTTTTTTGTTCAGTGGCGAAACGAGTGAACAAAGAGAAATCGTTTTTTTTCATCCTGCTTACTCTACAGGCCTCAGTAAGCCATGCAGTGGGTGTGAAGGTTCCGATGTGCCCACGGATTACTAAAACACTGGCTTTTAATAGTCGCTGGCCCCGACTCTCCTGCAGCTTGGTAGATGACGAGAAAGATGACAAATGTGGCGTTGAATCACACATGACTCACATATTTTCAGAGCTTGTGATTAATATAAAAGCTTGTGAAAAGCATGGGAGCGCCGCCGTGGCGCAGCGGTAAAAGCATTGGCCTTTGAGGGCCCGGGTTTGTGACTGGGTCCTGCCAGAATTGAGTATGGCTTGTGGGCGTGGCAAATTGGGCTGCCACTCCCAGGGTGGGCGGGTGGGACTCAGTGTGGAGAATCGTTGCGCACATATCGGCTCTATGTAGTGTCCCCACAGTCAGGGGTGTGAGGAGTCACGCCTTGAAGAAGATGTGGCGACCTCCTTCCTACCGCCGACCGACGGGGTTGTGTAGTGGCAAATTCTCAGCAGTACACAGGAAATTGAATCGTACTTGGGTACAATTGGCTACCAAATTGGGAGAAAACGTGGAAAAATCTGAAACTAATTTTTTTAATGTGAAAAGCATTGGATTAACAATAGAAAAACAAATGTGCGCACATCCTTTACTCTCTGTTAAATACTCTAAAGTTAAATACGTTTAGCTAATTTTTTTTTAAAACTGATTTGTAATCCATTTGCTCCAATAAATGTGTACCCATCAGGGAATGGGTTATAGTAAAAATTATGAACCTAATTCAATCCCCATATTTCCCCTGTCAAGTCAAGAAAATATAAATTTCATCAAAACACACGCTGTTACACTGACATATAATATTGTATTAATAAACAAACTACACTGCAAAAAATGTCTGTCTTAACAAGTGTTTTATTCTTAATCTTATTTTTTTCTCAAAAGTGGAAAATATTAGTTATTTTTGCTTGACAAGTGTCTTACCCCACTGGCAAATCTTGGAATGAGTAAAACTATCTCACCCCACTGGCAGATAGTTTGTCTTATTTAGCAAAAAAGTAACAGAAATATGATTCTAAAGTCTAAATTCTAGATTAAAATGCTTGTTAAGATTGTTTTTTTGCAGTGTACAGCTAAATACTTTTTAAATTTCTAATACCTATATCAGTAAAATCATTGTGCTACTAATTACACATCCATTACAAACAAGGAACATATATGTGTTGCATATATGTTACATAAATGTTACTGGAACATTATATATAGTAGATCTGACTGTGCATTCATAACACTGATCAATCAAATCCTTGTTCTGTGACAACCAAAGTTCAGCACAACACACAACACAAAAAAAAGTCTATGTCTAGGGTATAATTGCATGCAAAATGGTTAAAAAAAAAGAAAAAAAAGAAGTTGATACACAATCTCCCTATTTTCTGGATTTCTGTTTTCAATAAAATTATAGAGTGACTTTTTATCTTCATATATTAGATGTATAGGTAAAATGAGATATAAATGTTCCTTAGCGCGCCAAGACTAAATACACCTTCATGTGTTTCTTCCGAATGCATGAAACTTTGAATCCAGAGTTGATATTGGGGGTTGATAACTGTCTGTGAAATAGACACTGATGAGGTCACATTTTTTTTGGGTGGGGAGTATTGATTTTGTTCAGAAGGGCTCCTTTCTACTTTGGCTCTGTTTGTTTACTGAGAAGAAAGAAACAAGGGCACGCTGTCAAGGTAAGACAATGGACTATGACGAGCTGTCTTACCATTTAATCAGCCTCTGCGCAAATATTTCAAAACACTTCACGTCTTTGTCGAGTGAAACTTTTAGAAGAAGTTTTTTCTTGAAATATCCAAACAATATTTCTATTATTTCCCCCCCCCCCCACGAATGCCTAGTTTTGTTTAATCACCTACTCTTGAAACGACCTTTCTAATATAATCCCATAAGAAGATTCCAGATGACACTTAAATTAAGTCAGTTTGACAGTCGCTGTTATCTCCTCTTGTCCTAGGCACACACACGGTTAAAAACCCATTTTTAAATGCAAACCTCTAGCCGCAGTCTTGAGCAGGTGTACGCCCTCTTCTCAAAGTGTTCTAATTGTGTCTTTAGCTATTTTCATTATGCTGGCAAGGCTCTGTGAAGCCTGCCCTCATTAATTCAATATTTCAAAATGTAAGATCACTGCCAATAAAAGTCAGAGAAAGCTCAATCAAATTGACCTATTGAAGGTCCTAGGCAATTTGTTTTGTATAAATAATACGTCTACCTGATTCTGTAACATCACCTCCAAAGGAGTCTCATTAGGACTCCCCGCTATATCTGGACAAACAATGACAACCATTTCACCCGCATTCCGCCTTAAGCCCAAATAGTTTCTCTAATATCTAATAAAATAAGCACCATGTCACACCTGTGAGTGAGGGGGTTGCCATGTCACATCATGTAAACTGAGACGCCCTTTTTCCGGAGTGGTAATAAACTTTATCCTGCGGAGTGCAGAGGGCAGCTCCCTGAAGAGCCACCTGACACAGGCTGGGGTGGGGGGGGTGGGGGGGGGGTGGAGTCTCTGAGGCTGTTTGCTTCCTCTTCCTGCCCCACAGCTAAAGCTCTGGAGCCCTTTATCAGAGCTGTTCACACGGCGATGTGTGTGGACCCAGCGCCAGATAGTGCAGGACCCTCTGCCCGGTTTCCTGTCCCTGCGCTCACGGGACCACTGGCCGGCCAGAGGCTGTCACTACTCTTTGTTTATGGTCCTCAGGCAATAACAAAGGGGCAGGAAGCAGAGGTCTCGCCGAGACAGTTTCTCACATTGCCTGTGCCAACACCACTTCAGAAGAGACAATTAAAGCCAAGGTACTATGTCTTTGATACACTTCTAATGTAAAGTGCTGTTTATGGAGATAACTGAAGTGCCGCTTTGCCCTAGCGACCGTCTCGTCTGGGGGAGGAAGTTGTTTATTTTAAATAATTCCTTTCCCTGAGAGAAACTCCATTTCCTTTCGCTTGAGTGGCAAGAGCTTCTCACAGATTTTTGAGGGGTGGGGGGGTCCAATCTGGACACTTTTGCCCATGAGTGTCGGCAGATACAGTTCCTCTACACACACCCTCACAGCACCGAAAGGCCACGGCCTCCGTCTACACAGATGTTTATGAGACGAGTCGGGACTCCCTTTCCCATAATTGTCACCGTAATGCTTTCCACAGCAGGCCCCGCACAACAGGAGGCACCTTCAAGTGCCGTACTCACTGCAAGACAATGCAGTGGGCAGGCTCACCTTGCGATCTCATCGCAAACATAAGTCGACGCACGCTAGTTCTGTCTGGTCACTCCCTTTGAGTTGAGACGGGGGTGAGGGCACAACCCCCTCCCCCTTGGACCAGTTCATATGACTGATTCCCTGACAGATGGACACAGAGTCAACCTGACACTCCATCTGCTTCATCAGGAACACACATCCACATAACTTCATAACTGTGGTGTGTTTACAAGACTCTACAATGACACGGTGCCCACTTGGGCTTCTAAGCGCCTATGCATTCTATTGATAGAGTCATGTTTTATGTTTCATTATAATTAGTAAACAAGAAGTGAAATATAAGACCAATGACACCTCCCCTGTGCATGTTTCAACATCGTGTTCAAGCTAAATTCATAGCTCCCTCAAGAGTAAAGCATGTCAAAATACTTTAAATATATATTCTGTATGGATAACACTATTCATTCAATTATATTGTATATATATATATATATATAGGCTTTATATAGGCTTTCATATAGGCAAATCAGTTTCACTAAAATTAACATATATAAATGTAATTCCTTTTCCCCTTGATGAGATGAACAGCACAGCTCACAGTATCAACTGAGAAAATCCTCTTTTTGCAGAGCATTTCGCTCTGGTGTTCAAATGCAGCTTTCAAGCTGTGTATCTCTCTTGCAAACACGTCTCTTTAATGGAGTTACTAATTATAGTTTCTTTATAAAACGATACAGGTCTGAAATTAGCCATACAGTCGAAATACTTCAAACGCCACAAGCGAATCTTATAACGTAGACTCTCTACCAGCATTCGATATAGCCACAATCACGGCAAAGTTCAATTTAGCACAGAGCACAGTGAATTATCTTGGAATACTACGGCAAACACAGCATTTTCACTCCCTGCTCAGCTCAGGCACACAAATGTTGCTCAGTTGCAGGTGATACACAAGCATAGTGATGTTCTGTAATATATCTGCTGTGTAGAAACAGAGAATCAAAATTGGCCAGTAAAACAGTGCATTTTGAGACAGGTCCTTGCGAGGGGGATTGATCAATATAAATAGCACCAAATGAGCCGCTCCAAAAATGTAGAGAACCGTAAATGAATCCCGTGGACAAAACACAGGCGAGCGTCTGAGCTCACATATAGCAGGATAAACCTGCATTAACCTGCGAAAGTGCATACTTACTCTCACTGGTCTTTCACACACAATGATGCGCATTTTTACGCAGTCATGCCATCTCCCTCGCCGTTTCTTACTCTCTCAGCCGCGCAGACGCTCGCACACTGCTCAAAGCCAACTGCAGATAATTTGTTCGCTTTGTTGGTGCATATGGCTGTGATAGCAGCCTCGTAAGCTGCCATATGTAAGCACACAAGGTTTTATTACTTTTTTTGTCAGCATGATTTATGGAGATAATATACGATCAGCGATATTTCATCATCCAGACATGTTGGGATGTTGAAAACTGTGACGCAAGGTTAAGGGGCCTGGGAGAGCCGGCAGGAGCCAGGTGGCCAGCCTTGGGCCTGGTTCTGCAGGGTTCTGTTGCCCGGCCTTCAGTGATCTCACAGTGCGACCTGCAGCCTGACGTCACACAGCAGCTTGCGTGCCCAGCAGTGTGCAATGGGAGGGGGGGGAGGGGGGGGGCAGACGAGATTGTGGGACACTCAGTGTTACCAAATATTTTAATCCATTTTATTCCATGATGTATGGATATCTATTAACTCCCTCTTCTGTAATTTGAGTTTATAATAAAAACTGTAGTTTGTAGTAGTGATCTCTAGATCTGTAGGGCAGTGTAAAAAATTAAAAATAAACAATTTAAAAAAAAATAGATATATATATTTTTTTTTTTTTTAAAGGTTGGGGGTAAAGATTCCATTTTGTGGGTGCAGCCGTTAAAGTGGAGAAGCCCTCTTTAAAACACAATAACACAAAAAGCGATATCACTCAAAAATTCACAGGTAAAAACACACTAAAGGAAAGTCCTAAGGAGATAGTTTTTTTCTTTATCCCCTACAGACTATTAGCCAACCCATGATGTTCCCTCCCTTCTCCCCCATGCAATTAGCACTCTCATTGAATATTGAATGTATGAAGAAGAATGGGGCTTTCTATCCGACTCTCTTCCGCTTGGACCATTACTCAGCTGGGGCGAAGCTGAAGGCTTTAACTGCAAACCAGGAAACTGATAACAACACTCCCAGCTAAGAAATCGCACGTTTTATTTGCATTACAAATTTTATGGTGAGGACATTAATTGGTATAAACCTAAAAAATAAATTATGCGGACAGAAAATGAAATAATGGTAATTCAATTCACACGATTACTGAAAGGTTTTATTAAATATATTTAAATAAGTTGCATTTCAAATTCAGATATTTCTGATTGCAAGTGGGGGGAAAAAGAATTAGAAATGACACTAACTAGCCACATTTTTAAAAAAAAATTATCGTCGTTTTTTGAATGCATGTTCTTGATCACATTCTTCACCACTTTCCACTGTTATGACATGTAGCCTTTTATTAGGTGCTACAATGCACTGATAATTATGTTTCTCAAATTTAGTTTGTACCTATTTATGTGTATTAGAGGATAGACTTGGGAGGCTATAAATGTCTTGCCACCTGTGGTGACAGGGAGGCAGCATTTGCAGAGAGAGTAGGCCTGCTCAGTCTGTTTAAAGGAAGTAGGTCTCAGCAGCTCAGTGGTAGAGAGGAGTCGTCAGAGCCGCCAGGAGCAATGCCCTGTGATGAAGTTCACCTTCAAGAGGAGAACCACATTTCCCAGCACACCTGCACAACACCCCACCGGCAAATATTTGCCAACGATCCTGATTACCTGCGACCGGCGACAATACATAAACAAAGGACTCCGCGCATGCATGGACTAGATCTTAGAGCTGCTCCCTTCTGTCTCTGATCCAGACACAGATCACGTTGCACTCCATAAATATATTTACAACTGTATTTTAACTGCTGTTGGCATCCTCCTGTTTTACATTTACAGTTGAACCCAATCGCATTTTGGCCTGGGCTCGGCCAAAGCATATATTCCCCCTGGAGGACTGCAATCATATTATTTGTTCGGTATATGACAGCCAGCATATTGCATATCACTGCTTACATTGTTGTCCTTTACAGTGCAATGTTATTTGGCCAATAAGCTGAATTAATAAAAGAGACCAGTGCGTGATTTAGAACCTTGGTCACAAACTACACTCTATGGCAAAACAGCCTGCAAATATATATATATATATATATACACATCACTACTATAAACATTTTTTTACAAGGTGTTTTATATATGAATGCTGCACATAGTATTTTGTTGCTCCAAAAATAAATCTTTCATGGGTCAGTCTATATGCCAATGCTATCGGTGCTTTGGCTACACACACTGTCTGGCGGCAGAACACAAGCCACCAAGGCGGGGCACAATAGCTGAGATAAACCTGATTCACCTGACAAATTCAGTGCGATTCAAATGCATTTGATATATTAGCTGTAAAAAAGCAGCACTAAAACAAGGCGGTACTGGGAAAAAGAATGCTAAATTTTAATCGAAACAGGAAGTGGGAGTAAAATGCTTTAAAATAATCAGTTCGAGCAGGAAAGCCTCAATTCCATTAGCAACAGGAAATAAATAAAAAAACGCTACATTTTTTTCCACTTCACTCTGAGTACAACATTAAAAATTTTCATCGGGAAAAAAATAAAATAAAATAACTGTACAGGGATAATCTCAATCCTGGGCTTGGTATGACGAGACGGTGAAACCGCTTACGAAGCACCTGCCCTGTTGTGCGAGTGTGTCGTTAAATGCTTTGGGACGGCCTGCGGAGCTAAATCAGACCGAGTTTTAGCAAATGAGAGAGTGAGGGCATGACTGCTGGTGCGGGCTGGCAGGTCCCAGGCTTTGACTCACCTGAAGTCCACAGCTATTAAGGGCATGAATGTTGTGCTGTGGACAGGCCCGTCCGGGGGACGTTAAGCCTGGCCCAGGGTAATGGGAGAGACGTCTGACAGGGGGGGGGGGGACTCCTCTTTTACTGGGTTACACCGGACGGGGCTCCTCAGGAGAGAAATCTCTCGGCAGTGGCCCGCGCGGAGGGGGCGACGGGCGAAATCAGAGCAATTCCCCCAAAACCTTGTGATGGATGAGTGTGGTGAGGTGGAGGGAGATTATTATATATAGCACATGGGGACAGCTGGGACAGACTGGGAGGAGCGGAGGTACACAGACCTGCGCCGAATCTCTGCTGAGCACCAGACAATGGAGGGCATGTGCGGCGTGGCGCGGCGGACTCGCGAGCGGTCGTGCAGGCGTCGGCCGCCGCCGCGCTCAGAGTACGCGTGAAAATGCGTTTCTCCGGGAAATCAATGGTGAGGAGGGCACACATTTCTGAAACGGTCTCCACAGACGGATGTTCTTTTTCCTCCATCTACTACGGGGTTGAGAAATTGATTTAGTCCAGCGACTGTACCGACTCGGGAGACGCGAATGGCCCGCGCGGCTTTGTGCAGTCCGCCGCCCTCCCTACAGCTGCTGTGGGTCCCGCCTAGAGAACAGAACAGGCCTGAGGAAGAGAGGAATTAGACAAAAGAGATTCTCTTTTTTGTCCCCCCCGCCTCCTTTTTCTTTTTCGCTTTTCAAGATTCGCAATTCTTTATGCTTGTTTTCTTTGGTTGTCCTTCGTGTTCCCAAAGGGCCGCAGTAAAGATGGGGTTATTGACTGAGTTCTGATCCACTACCTTACAAGCGCTCTGAAGCTTTGCACTAAAGACGCTCTACAGAGCCGGGGAGAGACGTGCCACCGTGTGAATACTGAGAACGCTGGAATATTCACTGGCGTTTGTGTGTTCTTTTTCCTCCCACTGTTTGGGAGACGCAAGGGAGAGCGCCGCTACGCACAAACACATGGCCTAGAGAAACGCACCACAGCCCTGCAGCCTCTTATCCAAACAAAGCATGCTTCACTCAATAAATTATTCCTCCACAAGTAGCGCTAATTAGAAAAGCACTTAATACGGCAAAACCCAGTGTCTCCGTAATTATACAGCGCGGGCGACTGCAATGTAGTTTGCTCTCCTATCGTCGAGCGTTCTTATCATTTCCATTTTAAAAGGGAAAGGAAAACAGACTTTAATATCGGTGGGCTATTTATCGTCAACTCTGGCAATGCGCAATCCTCTTTGGAAATAATAAATGCATAAGAAGAAACAGATCTGTGAGCTTGAGATATGACTCCTCTATACCTAATACCCTTATGTAAACCTGCAACAATCAATTGAAACAAGCAACGGTGCATCAGAGCCACAGACACAATATATATATTCTTAGAATGTTAGACAATGCGGCAGATCTGATTGGCTATTTCCCAGACGCACAGACTGTAAGTGCAAGGTCTGAATCTTTAAAGAAAAGGGTGGTGGGTGGAGGCTTTTTACACTCAACTCCTGAGCCGCTGCTGATAACTCATCCATTCTCCACTGATAGCCTCCATCCATCGCATATCTGGTTTCATGTACTCCGCCACACCATCGCTGCTATGTGTTCAAAAACCTGATAATTTGTTAAACAAATGCAGAGCACTTAAAGAATTAAGAATCGGGAGAGGAATTCAGGCAAACAGCCCTGCTCTCTCGATCTAAAAATAAAGCTGCGACACAAATTTGACTTGCAGGGGGGGGAAAAAACTAACAAAGAAAACCCCCCCCCCCCCAAAGCTAACCTCTATGGGGGAAGTGAGCGCAAGGTAGCAAAAGCAAACAGGGGAGAAAAAGCAAGGGTATCTAGCACATTAAGCCTTTTCTCAGTTCAAATTCTTACTGAAAATAACACAGAACAAAAGCGGACACCCCATATTCAGATATGGATGTGCATTAAATATGGCACATTCTACTTACAATATTACTATTGGTAAGATGTCCTGAATATGAGCTTGACAGACCTAACAATTTGGTAAATCTATTGTAAACATCATATAGATTTCTCAAACATGGTAACTTCCCTGCCTGTATCTTGATTTTATCTTTAGTTTCTTCAGTATTGCACAGCTGAAAATATCAAGTCTCCTCAGGTAATATTTGATAAATCACAACTTCCACACAATAAATATCCTATTGCTCACGGCAACGTACTGTCATTTTTCATGAAGCATATTGATGTAAAGTACTGATGGGTTTAAAATGCTAAAGACAGACACTTATTATTTACTTCTCTGATCCCATATGTTTGATTATAGGAAGCTGGCAAACTTGTAATGAAAAATTAATATTATCGCTAAAGGAGTGCAGCTGTTCTTGGCAACGTCTGTGAGAAACATTTCTTCTAGGGTTCGTCTCCTACCACATCCCCTCACATCTGTCAGCCACAACTGTATTTGCAATGCACACGTGACTAGCTGCGGGAAATTGCACAGCTCTGTACATTTGGTAATATGCAGTAATTGATTGCTATATGTTACATCTACGTAAACTGCCACTGAGCAATGGAATAGCTTTAGGAACCCAAAAATTAGCAACCGTAGCGTTCATTTTGGCTGCCTAACCTAAGGGAAATGCAGATGCATATGTTCACATACACATGTACACATACCTGCGTGTCTACACATGTATACATTCAAACAGCTGTACAATAAAAGGCACACACACACACACACAAAAACCCCTAGCTATCCGCACACTGGATATGCAGATGCACAAGCATGTGCACACACAAAGGCACAAACACACACAAAACACACACACACACACACACACACACACACACACACACACACACAAACATACACGTAAACATACACAAACATAGTATGTTATACAGTATGTCTTGTGTAATAAATGCCTGCTTTCACCCACATCTCCGCAATGTAAACATTAAGCCTTGAGGGTATTGGTGCGACAAGGCACTCTTGTAGCCTCTTGCCCATAAGAGAGCATTGAGTGGAGGGGAGTGGGGACTGCACACCTTTAATGAACTGGCTTCTCATTACAAGATGGCACGGATGTCAGCTCTCTTAATCCTGGCAAAAAAGCTGCTCTTATTATATTGCCGTGTTTCCCTCCCCTTACTTAATGACCCAGCCGGGAGGAACTGGCTGTGCACAGCTCAGGGAATTGCCTGAACAAGACCGCCCTGCTCCTACATGAGAGACATTAGAGGCCCTGATCCCCCGCGGATCTCTCGCGTGTAGCCCCTTTAATTGTGGGAACCTCGGGGAGACGAGGACGGGAGAAGAAAGGGAGGAAGCGGCTCACTGAGGTGAATCCATCTCTGCTTTGGCGGCAGAGGAGACTTGCTTTTTTTGCCCCATGAATTTTTAATGCTCGGGGACTGCGGAGGGCACCGGGGACTCGAGCTGGGGCCGGCTATCTGATGGAGAAGGTCAGCGTTTGAGCGGAAGGAGCGTCGGGGACGAGGGACCGCGGATGACAGGGGCTTTTCAGGCGAGGACTTAAAGCTGTCACGCGGCGCGGCGCGTCGCCTTGCCCCCGGGCCGAGAGGGGCCGTCGTCGGTCACCGACCAGGGCCCGTCTCCCCTCCGTAGAGGCCGGGTCCGGCGCCCGGGAGACGCGGAGGCTCACGGAGGGACCCCTGCAAACGAAACGAACCGCATGCTGACCCCCGGCCCGTGACATGACTCGCACGACGTCTGAGCGGGCGCTAGATCTTCAGGCATGAAAGGGCGATGCACAGCAGGAGCTTATCCGGAGGCTTTCTGTCGGCGCACCGCTGGACCTCGGCATTATGTAACCACAGTGAGGTCTTCAGAAGGAAGCCGTGCAGCATTCACAAACGCTCATATCTAAAGAAAGATTTATCGGTTGATGCTTTTATTCGAGAGAATCTAAACATCCCGGGCCAGATTAACACTCGCAGACTCGCTGCCTCCGTGCTGACTGTGTGAGCTTGTTTAAATTAATGGAGTGGGGCAGGGGCTGTTTAATGGGATCACACCGTTACACAGGGTTTGTCGCATTCTCCGTGTGTATCAGTGCAGCGGAGGTCGGCACGCGCTCCCAATCTGTCTCCTACATACAGGCAGGCTGGGGGTATGTATAGCGCAGTGGAGATCACTTCAGTCACCTACATTATTCTCAACCTTAAAATAAATGCATTAATAGAGCGTTCTTCTCTGTTCTAATTGTGCGCCAGCTGTTTGGCGTATTTAATCATCGCTGCCTTCGTCCTTTTTTATAAAACGATGACGATGGCTGATGATGCTATGCTAATGCGTTCCCTGTTCCCTGTTTGAACTGAATGTGTGAGTGCACAGAAGATTAATGGGAGGTTTACAATCAATAGGAAATACTATAAATAAAAAGGGGGTCTTCTGACACTTCATATAGGAAGCGGTCGACAATCTACCCTTGGAATAGGCTCACATAGAAATATTGAGCCCACTATTCTGCGATTAGGTTCATTGTGTCCAAGATGATTTTATTTTAAGTGATTTTGATGTAATTGCATGTGGTGCTGCTCCGTGAGACTCACAGATCTGAATATGATTCCTAGAATATCAGACTCAATAAAACAGCCTTTGCTCATCTGTATTTCCAATCTGTTCTCTCCGAAAGACATGAAAACAGCTTTTAAATAAAGGCGACAGCACTGTGAAATATGGCAGCGAAGCGGGCGGAGCTAGGGGAAGAACACAGCCCTGGAATCAGTAAGCAGAGTACGGAAGCGCTGCCAGATTCAGTGTTTTACTTTAAATAACGTCGGGCGCATTTATCAACAGAGACGATATTATCTGCATACAAAGCCGCTCGGCTCATTGTTCTCGGCGATGCAACGGGGAGACGTTGCGCCGCGGCCGCCTTGCCAGGCGCTGTGGCTCATTTCAGGGGAGCAATTCTCCCTCTGTGTTTGGGTGACAATCCTTTCTACGGGACTTTGTGCCATCAAAAAAAAAGAGAAAAAAAAGGAGTCTATTTCAGGAGGAGTAATGCAGGAGGGTATAATTAACTCACCCACACAACCATTTTTTATTTAGGTTTTGTTCTATACCGGTTTTTATGAAACAGTAAATCTCCCTTCCATACACTCTCTACCCGCTCTCGAGTGAGTCACACTCGACTACAGTCACAAATAAAACGGCGGATTCACGGTGGGGGGAAACTACACAGGGCTCTCGCTCTCTCTCTCTCTCTCTCTCTCTCTCTCGTTCTCTCTCTCTCTCGCGCATGCAGGCGCCCGTACACTATATGGCAAGGATGCGAATCGAGAGGCGAAAGGAAACCGGTCTTCGCGTTTGTTTCCGGGTGTAGTGTCACTGGAGGCGGTAGGGCGTACGCATATGACATGCAATATTTTAATCAATTATAACCCACTCCATGCTTTACTATTTTCAATCTGACCCTCCTCTTAATTACTAACCCTGAGCGCAGTGTAAACTACACCATTACTCTATTACTCATGAACACTTAGCTTCACTGTAGGCTTTTATGTTATGCAAAACTGGGAACACTTAAAATTAACTGCCCTTCATATATTACCATTCCTGTCATGCAGTAGATTTTGATGTCCTATTAATTATGTGTCCTATTTACTCAGCACATGACCATGAAAGCAGACTACATACCGCATCACCAACAAATTTAATAAGTTGATATTTTCAGTGGATATTGATCAATCAAAAAAAATTATAATAAATTGGAATTACAAGACTGTTTTAATACCAACAGAAAAACAGCCTTGTGCACTCTCTGTTTCTTCAATATAGAGGTGCTGGTTGCAGAAAGCATAAATCCAAAAAGAAAAATACATACATTTTTGACTTATGGACTGGACACGCCCAGTGTATTTTTCTTACTGTTGTAATACAGACTGTTTTGTACATGCTGCTTAGTTCATACGGTTAGAATAAGTGCCTTAATAGAGCTTTCTTGCCCCATTATACTGGTAGGCCAACTATTTAATCATAACTGAATTTGTCTTTTTATTATAAACTATAATAATGGTTGATGATGTTATGCTAATGTATTCCCAATTCCCAGCGATTCATGGGGAGTTTTCAATCAATAGGGGAAAAAAAGTCAAAGAAACCAACCTGAAAACAAATATTTCATATTTAATATAAGCTCTATTTGAAGATAATGCCAGGTGTAAAAGGTGAAGGCACAGCATACCAACACAGACATCCTATGACACATAAGAGCACTGTCTAACCAAGGACCATCAGAAAGTAACAGCCCTCTTGAATCCACTCTGTCTCTGTCTCTCTCTCTCTCTCTCTCTCCACTGAGTGACAGAACAACAGGTGAGGAGGTAGTGATGCCCCCGTAACAAACCACAGCAAGCTCGGGTCACTCTGCACACATTCTGCAAGCAGCCTGTCCTTGTCAGAAGGGCTATTGATAGGCAGGCGGTTGCTTGGTCATACAAAGTACACGTCGACTGCAGCATATCTGTCGGAGAATCCGTTTTCCCAGGGTTCTCAGCATGTCGCCAGCAAACGTGATGACGCCCCTTTTACGTTTCGGCGACGAAGAGCACGGGGCCGGTTTTCAGCCAAATCCATCAAGCAAATAAATCCTTAATTTTGGGGGAGCAGTGGAGGTCAGGGGAACGGGGCAGAGGAAGTGTGCGGTAATGTTCCTGCCGCATAGCTGGAGGTCTCCGGTGTATAAAACATGTTGACATCAGTACTAAAAGGCCCAGGACAATAACTGTCATCAGAGTGGGAGAGGGTCTTGCTCCTGGAGTCCATTCTCCCCTGATGATTTACGCATCATTCATCGCAGGCGGGGCAGGGCGCCCCGGCATCAGCGCGCTGGCCGCAGCGCGCAGCCCACAGCTAACGTATGACACCGAGAATGAACCTGCTTGAGGTCCCGTGATTTATGAAGAACAATCTAATTATTTGAACTCAGCACTGCTTGCCCCGACGTTATTGGGCCTATTTAAAGCACCCGCGGAAAAGGCCATTCGTCTCGGGTGGGACGGGGAGCCTGTCAGGTGGGCGCGACCCGCTTTCCGCTTCCACGTCTTCCTCAGAGGAAGGTAGGGTGGGGGGGAGCGATCTGGCCTGGGGAGTCAAAGGCCGGAGTCACCTGGCACGGCGATGGGCCTGGTGAGAGTAAACATCTGAGACAAAGCCTCTGATCCTCCCCTCTGATGCGGCTCGGTGGGGGTCAAGGCGGCGCACGGCGCACCTGACACGGGCCCGTCACATTATTTATAATTCCCCCTAATGAAATGGATCCATGGCTCTGCGGGAGACTGACAGTGGCACATTCAGCCGCTGCAGTTTAACTCTGCACATGAAGCAGAGCACAGTTCATGGGCAGGGGAAATGATGGAAATGTTCAGAGCCATCTTAAACAAAGCCAAAGAAATATGGATGAGATTAATATAGATTAATCAACCCCGGATCACAGCATTACAATAATAACGTGTGATGTTTAATACCATATATGGCTCCCGAGTGTGTGTGTGTGTGTGTGTGTGTGTGTGTGTGTGTGTGTGTGTGTGTGTGTGCATGCGCGTGTGTGTGTGTGTGTGTGTGTGTGTGTGCATGCGCGCGTGTGTGTGTGTGCACTCCCAAGTCCTCAAATTTACCATCAAATAATACATTCTGCTCTTGTATATTTCAGATATACGTCCGATGAACTCATGAGCGTACAGATCAGCGCATTTAAAAATGCATTTCCAAAGGCAGAAGGACGCTGCCTATTTATAATCACCATGATAAACTACACTACGCAGTCCCTGCCCTTTGCAGTGTGTGTACTGTAAGGTTGGCGTTCACGTTTAGTTTAACACGCGACGCATACCTTCTCTGCATCATCGCCACACTCTAGATTGTGAGAAAGAAAAGAAAGAAAAAAAAAAAGCAGAACAAGAGAAATGGATTCATTAAAAGAGGCTGTCATTTTACAAGGTGCAAAATATTGCAGTTTGAACGGCAAGTCACCTGGATGCTGAATTCTGTGATTTTGCAGTTAAATCTCATTTATGCATCACCATCATATATTCATTAGGCTGTGACTTAAATTTATATTAAATCTGCATTTGGCCTGATAAATAGTTACCTTATCTAATGACCACAATTTGTAGGAAATGCATGCCTAATCATTAAAAGTCACCTATGTAACACGCTCGTTTTGAGTAAACCGTCTAGCGTATTTGCTCATGATAATGATGGGGAAAGAATAGCAATCATGTGTATAGATTTATAGATGTTTGTAGAGAGTTAAATCTGCACAAAGTTATATAAGTTTTAAAAACATGGAAAGTTTTACAGTAAAATTTAAAAAATAAAATAAAACACTGCAGTGCACATTCTAACCAGGGAAAAAAATCCTTAGCACAATTAATCTATTTAAGTGCATAAAAATGAACACAACTGATAAAATATTCATCGGTGTACTAAAAAAATGTTTATGTGGTCCTTTATCCCACGTAATGCAATTATTTAATTCATTCTAATGTCTGCATTTAAGTTATTTGGACACAAAGCCAAAATGCATCATATGACTCATGAGTTCTAAATGGACAATCTCAAACACACACAGAGCGCACCCAAACCTCACGCGCCACATCCAAAATAACATCTTTCACATGCGATGACATGGAGCCAGCCCAGCGAGGCCCTAGTGACAGCAGGACTCGCACGGGGCCAATAAGACGAGCAGACGCACGCTCACACACACGTACACGCTCACACACACAAGTACACGCTCACACACACACGTACACGCTCACACACACGCGTACACGCGGGGCGGGAGAGCGACTGTACACGTACAAGCGCGCGGGGAGACGGCGATGTCAAAGCCGCTTCCGAGGACGGCGCAAGCCGCAGCGAAGGATCCTGGTACGAAAAAGCGTGTCATTGCGATATGCTCCGGTCTTGCCGGCAAAATTCATTAATTCCCAATGACTTGCACGGGCCTCCCCCCGTGAGACCAGAGACCCAGACACCAAGCCAAAGCAGGAATTTCTTCCACTGACTAAATCGCTTCATTACATTAAAGGGAGAGGATACGCTGACAACAGTGCAATTTGAAAACCACTGAATAACAGTAATTTTACATTTGCTTTCCTCTGCACACAGTACACCCAAACCATAATCAAGCTGAGAGCACTGCCCATCCATTTAACTCAAGACGGAGTTAGCCCTTCACCTCGAAACAGTCCATAAAATCACGGAGGACTCAGGGAAACATACCGGGACTTTTGTATTTGACGCAGAAAATGCGCTGATGTACTTGTTATCGATAGATTAATAAAAATGTACATAATAGCACAACTTTAAGTGTCGCCTTCTGTAATCTGACGATTGTCTCGAGCCCAGTGCTTAATTCTCCAACAAAGGAAAGCTTCGATGTTGACTTCTCCTTGCCGTTAATGGAGGATCCAATTAGCTTCATCTTACTCTGGGAACAATTGCTATCAGGGGGCCACTTCTCAGAGCCTGCAAGGCTGACTGTGGCCCAAGGCAGCTGGCACGAAGACACGGAAGCCGCGTTACGCACCTCTCATCCTTTGTCGTGAAATATTTTAAATGTTGCAAGCAAGGTAACTTTTTTCGTGCGTACATACAGTACATACATATTGTAGTTCAGATGACTAAATTCAGAGACCGACAACAGGAGGAGATTAAAAAAAAACACGCAGAAATAAACATTGAGGTGTAGCACATCTTGCATGTACCCCATCACTTTTTACAATGTGAATGGGTGCTTCTGTACTTTCTGTACCGTCTTTTGCTGTATTCAGGGGCGCGTAGCCAGCGAGAACTTGCTAAACACACGTTTGAGGGCAGTTGTGCGGGTTGAAATAGGATGACAATAGGCACTGTGGACAGGTCCACAGATGGACTGGGACCGTATGTGCAATTCATTACCTCTCAATCTGCGCTCTGTGTGTGTGTGTGTGTGTGTGTGTGTGTGTGTGTGCAATCATGCATACCGGCGTGTACAGTCCTCAAACAGAGAGAGTAAAAAAAACACGTGTTAAGTAGGCATGTTTCAGACAAGTAGGTAAGTATCTGAGTGCAACTCGAGTTTGCTGAGATCGTTTTGGGAAGCATAGTGACAATGGAAGGAGGGTGTGAAGTACTCTTTCTCTGGGAATACACACCGACTCTCTGCCACCACATATTTGCAATGCTCTTTATCCCGCTCCTTGTGGGAACGCACGCTGGGCTCATAGCAGGGTTGCCTGCGTTCGGTAAACAGAGCGCCACTTTCAGTCTGGCTGAGAACAGGAGTTTGCACCTCAGGACAGAGACAGCGGAGCGGCAAAGGCCATACACAGCTGCTTTACTCCTGTATCCAGCTTCCTATCAGGCCACCACTGATAAACCACTTCAGACTGCAGCTACCAAGGGATACACACAAAGCTCAACTACCGCTGTGGAGGAGTGACCCTCAGGCCAGATTACAGTGTGTGAATTCATATATATATATATATATATATATATATACACACACACACACACACACACACACACACACACACACACACACACACTCACACAGTATATATGTGTATCTAAAAAAAAAAAACTAAATCAGGACGGAAACAATAAAAATGTACCACCTACGTCAAGTTTATACTGATCTATTGCAGATTATATTATCTATTGCAGTCCAAGTTTATATTATATATTCTTCTATATTATATAATATTATAAAGCACATTTGCAGCTGCACATTGCATGCAGCTGAAAGTGTGTAGGTTTGCAGTGCTGTGATATTTCAGAAGTGTTCTGATCGCAGTACATCAGGAAGAACAGGGAGCGAGTGCATGCGTGTGTCTGCACGTGTGCGTGTGCCTGAATCAGAATGCGTGTGCACGTACCTGTATGTGCCTGTATGTACACTAACACCAGGGGGAAAGGATGACTGGAGGAGCGAGTGCACGATCCGCAATGTGGTACGCACACCACGCAGACGGACTGCCGGGCGGACCAGCGATGTCCCCGCACGAAGGGCACAGGGTGACGCAAGCTTTTATGACAATATCGATTCATTCAGAGCTCACGGTAAAAACTATACCCAGACAGACAATAAAAATAACTGTAACTATATAACGGCTTCCTGTAGAAGGAATGGATCTCCAGCGAGCGCCCACGTGACGGCTCTTCCTGGGAGAGGGGGAGAGGTCGCACGAGCGGGGGGCCTAGCGGAGGTGTCAGCTGCGAGGTCGTGCGGAGGGGTCAGCGGGGGGGGGTATTTATGTGGTGTGAGGGGTGCAAACACAGAGGGGGGGTTAATGAGGAAGGGAGGCGACAGAAAGGCAGAGCGTAGAGTGAAAGAGAGAGGGACGGAGGTGTGCTCACCAGAGAGAAAAACTGCAGTGACCGCTCTGCATCTCATTCTGTGTGCCCTCATCAGTCAAACACACGCAGGACAGGAGGGAAAAAATGAAAGTCTACAAAACAGCTGCATGTTTTCTGTTCACTTGAAGCTTTTACTCTAATTGTGTGAGGAGAAGGACTCTTCTCCCCAAACATATGGCGCTACTTCACTTTTAATTAAGACAATATGGACGCCTTTGTCTTGCAAATTCCATTTATGTAATAACATTTACTGTTACAGTCTGAATATTTTCAATACTGAGCAATGTAATTTAATAAAACCAAAAACAATGAGAAAAAAGAAAAAATGACTTCCTAAGAAATTAATTCAGCAGGCAGAGTGCATAAAATGTGAGGAGGAGAAAAAAACGAAAGCAAATGCAATTATTTCAAGGGTAAAACATCCCTTTAAATTTGCGTTGCATCTCCTGGGACTGGGTACATTGGTTTTCATTGCTAGGGCTACCTTGTGGTGACAACAGACAAGATAAGTACTTTTTTTCTGACAGAACAATTTTGTTCTCAGCAGAGAGCAAAAGGAATTATAGTTATAAAGCTGTCTTTGGTTTAGCTGCAATATTTCAAATTGTCCAATGTAGAGTACAGTAAGAGGCAGCTCCACAGAGGGACTGCAGACAGACAGGGGGAGAGAGAGAGAGAGAGAGAGGGGCTATTCTAACCTTGCAGAATGGGGGGAGACAGAGAAGGTTATGAGTATAAAAGGCTGTTGAGTCTAAACGAGGGCCTACCTTATGTCTAACAGAGCTGAACCAATCAGCCTCCTCACTGCTGGGAAGCTACAGCTACGTCCTCGATACCATCTCTGCAGCGCTCCTCCAAAATTCATACTTGTCCCATTTATCGTAGCAAATGGAGACCTTTAAGAAACGACCATTTTTTCGTCTTTCTGTAACAATGGGGTATTATTGCCACCAGCCCCTATATAATTGTATGTTCAAAACCACATACAAACATATTTATAATATAACAACTAGTTCTCTCAGCTTCATCCATGTTCTGTGTTTATTTGCATTCACTTTTAAAATATATATTTTTTATATCTTTGCCTGTTTCTTTATACTTTTGTACATGCATCATCTTTTTTGCACACAAATGTAATGTAATGAAAAGTGATGAAATGTAATATAATAAAGGGTGAAATGAGACGAGGGCGTTTGATACAGAAAGGATTATCCTTGATATTAACTTTCATGAAGCTTATTGAACCCACGTAATAAAGTGTAAAATTATGACACTATAATGTAGCACTGTAGTCCAGTTCAATGCACTAGTACTGTAAGGACTATGCAGAAGTCTAGGGCATCGCACAAATGTTGCTTTCTTACACTCAGCCATCACCAGAACTGCAGCTCCCACATTAATAGTGGAGGCTTTAATACACACCTTCATGCATAGTGCAAATCGTTCAAAGAGATAATGTATTTCAGGCACAGGCTGGCACTCTGAAGAAAATTAAAGGAATTTAAAAGTGCATCCTATTACAATGCAATACCATTGCCAGCTTTAGGTCGACCAAAATATCCGAACACTCCGCTGTAATGTAACTTATTAAGTACAGGCACAGGTCGATTGCTCACTCAAGGGCCCGTTCACTTGTAAAGTAATCTTGTAAGAAAACAGGACAGTGCCCTTTGAAATAAACCAGCAGTCCAGTTCCAAAGTGGACAGTGTTACGGACAGACTGCCTGCCACACTACACAGCACACCAGGCATTTAGCCAAGTAACAACAAAGAGTTATTACCAACGTTATCTGTCATCAGTGTGCTGGCTAACCTCCGTTCACTTCAGATTCCATTTTAAAGACACTCTTGACTACCAGTTAGCTGCCCTCGTGAAAATCAACAGCACATTGACATTGTGACCGTTTATCGCTGCGTTCCTGTAACGCCAAAGGGGTCTCCTATCCCCTGTCACATGAGAGGGGGACCTGGGGAAGCGCATCACTTCCTAGAGGTTGTATCCTACTGTCCATTTTGTGAGTCCAGCATTTTCAATTGAATTAAAGACCAGTGGAGCGACAGTATGCATCTGATAGATATGACAGCGTAGAGCGGTACTTGACCCGGAGAGTCGGAGGTCGCGTATACAGGAGGGTTTTTTACCGTGCCTCGGGCCGCCGGGGGAGGAAACGCAGATAGCGCAGCCGGCTGCGGGAAAGAGTGAATCAGAAACCGGGTTGTCATGGAGGGCCCAGTTCACAGGAGTTGCCTGTACTGATTGCGATCAGTTGATTAAACACATGAGCGGCCAGCTTCCTGGCTGATAACCCCGTGGTGTAATCTGATTGCCACTCCGGCACATGAAGTCTATTATACGGCCGCGGCCTGCCCGGATCTTTAATTCACGCGGCACAAAGCGCAGAGGATGTACACACGTCTATTAAATCCAATATTAAGGGGAGCCAGAGATTATATTTGCTACAAAGTGGTAACCGTTTTATTTCTTATTGTGTGGTGACTTCTTTTCTTCAATGTTATATGTTGGATATGTGAGGAAATCAAACCCTTTAATTTCAAGTCTCAAAAACACCTCTCAGTCTCCATCAGTTCAGGTGAAATCAGTTGTTGTTAAACGAGAGCTGCAAAAATAATCCACCATAAATTATATAAATAGGCAAATGAAATTACAAAGAAATGCATGGACACGGAGACAGTAAGTTACAGTAAGAAGTAGCCTAGTAATAGGCTACTGGTACTTATCCATTAACCTCTAATAAGTTGTGAGGAGCTAATATCATTGTGGTGTTGAAAAGAGATGTTAAATGACTATTATATCAGCTTGGACACATTGTTCTTAGCTGTGATCGGAATAACGAGAAATATAAAGCTTTTCATTAGCGGGGGGTTTATTGCGAGGCGAGTAGGTGAGCTAGAGATTGAACCGAGGCTTCGGCGTCTGCTGCCGGAGATTAATGTATTCAATTGGAGGCAGTGTCTTTTGAAGGACACTCAAAGCAGTTACAACAGACAAAATGTGGAGAACGTGTTGGGATGAAACAGAGTGAACACATTGATAGATCTCGGAGGTAATTGAAATAGCGCTGCAGAGCACTGTAGAGGGATTCGTTCATTTAATCAGCAGAGCCGCGGCTTCCTCCTCGGCTCCAGTCACGGAGGCTCGGGCGCCCGTAAGAGGACCGAAGGGACAACTGCTCTGTTGCCATTTTACAACGCTACGCAAAACAAACAGGCACCCTCAACATCGGCAGGAGGTTTCGGACCAAGATTAGTCAACGTTTTACCTACAATTATACGCTGTTGTTCCTAACGCCGGCGTTTCATTTTACTGCGCGGGACGGTAAACGCTGGACGTCGACAATAGAAAGGACTAGCGGGTGATAAAACAACAGACGAGTTCCTCGAATGTACTGCTACTACCTGACACAGCGACAGTAGGCCGGACAGAGATCTACCAAGCTTCACTCCGCGGTTCCTCTCTCCCTGACCGATTTCTCCCATGCGCCTTTGCTCGGAAGCCACGCTGTAGCTAAGGAACAGAGCCTGCTGCATATCTGCACGCCCGTTTCCTGTTTTCTTTCTTAAGCACTATTCGGACGGGATAAGTTTTCAAGACAATGTCTGTAAAGTAATTATTACCACAGGACGTCTGTAATGTTAATTGCAGAGAATTGCAGAGATGGGAGTGTCTACGTGGAGACAATGTTGGCATGGCAACCATGTCCACAAAAAGCATCCTGCATTACACCTCTTTATTAGCGTTAGCTTGAGAAAAATAGTAGCCTACCATTAGGCTAGACCATAACATGTACATGCATGTATGTAAGGCTATAGCTAGGCTACAGTAGCGTACCTAAAGCTGCCACAAGCGTTGGCCCACTGTAGCCTACTTTTGAGCCTGTTTTTTTTTTGCTCTCTATTCTTATTTAATGTAACGTAACACTTAATTTAGAGATCGGCCAATAGCTGTGGCTTGCACATGGACCGAAGAGAGCACAACCAAAGACGTCCTCGAGTGCTTACGTGGAAAAACCAGGAGAAAGGTCTTGGGAAAACTAATTTCTCACAGGAAATAACAGAACATTTACAGACATGTCAATTTGCACTGGATTGCTTTAACCTGGGGCTAATTTTACAGGGCATTTAACAGGTGCGGGCAGTCCGTAAAAGTTACAGACACGGTAGATTCGGACGGGACTAAAATAACAGACATCCTCTGGTAATAATTACATTACCCTACCTCCCCCTGTAAAACTTATCCCATCCAAATAGGGCTTTAAACGCATGTCTGTAATATCCGGTCATTCATGTGGCGTTTGAGGCATCACATTGATTTGTGATCTGAGCAAAGTCTGCACATTAACAATGCACCAGCACCCATCTATGACTTCAGCAAGTGTGGTCGCTTTGATAACTTCCACAAACCAGAATTGTAACTTTCATGTTGAGCCAAACAAATATTATATGTTGAAACAACAAAAAAGCATATTTGTATAGAGTCAGTGTAGAAGAGTGAAATAATTATTGTGTTTGGAGCCAGGTTTTATGTCATTATGCCTCCCACCAGTCTCCTAATTCCACACGCCACCCAGTCTCCTAATTCCACACTCCTCTCCTACCCAGTCTCCTAATTCCACACTCCTCTCCTACCCAGTCTCCTAATTCCACACTCCTCTCCCACACTCCACCCTGTCTCCTAATTCCACACTCCACTCCCACACCCCACCCAGTCTCCTAATTCCACACTCCACTCCCACACCCCACCCAGTCTCCTAATTCCACACTCCACTCCCACACCCCACCCAGTCTCCTAATTCCACACTCCACTCCCACACCCAGTCTCCTAATTCCACACTCCACACTCCACTCCCACACACCACCCTGTCTCCTAATTCCACACTCCACTCCCACACCCCACCCTGTCTCCTAATTCCACACTCCACTCCCACACACCACCCAGTCTCCTAATTCCACACTCCACTCCCACACCCCACCCTGTCTCCTAATTCCACACTCCACTCCCACACCCAGTCTCCTAATTCCACACTCCACTCCCACACACCACCCTGTCTCCTAATTCCACACTCCACTCCCACACACCACCCAGTCTCCTAATTCCACACTCCACTCCCACACACCACCCTGTCTCCTAATTCCACACTCCACTCCCACACCCAGTCTCCTAATTCCACACTCCACTCCCACACCCAGTCTCCTAATTCCACACTCCACTCCCACCCAGTCTCCTAATTCCACACTCCACTCCCACACCCCATCCAGTCTCCTAATTCAACACTCCACTCCCACACACCACCCTGTCTCCTAATTCCACACTCCACTCCCATCCAGTCTCCTAATTCCACACTCCACTCCCACCCTGTCTCCTAATTCCACACTCCACTCCCACACCCCACCCTGTCTCCTAATTCCACACTCCACTCCCACACACCACCCAGTCTCCTAATTCCACACTCCACTCCCACACCCCACCCTGTCTCCTAATTCCACACTCCACTCCCACACCCAGTCTCCTAATTCCACACTCCACTCCCACACACCACCCTGTCTCCTAATTCCACACTCCACTCCCACACATCACCCAGTCTCCTAATTCCACACTCCACTCCCACACACCACCCTGTCTCCTAATTCCACACTCCACTCCCACACACCACCCAGTCTCCTAATTCCACACTCCACTCCCACACACCACCCTGTCTCCTAATTCCACACTCCACTCCCACACACCACCCTGTCTCCTAATTCCACACTCCACTCCCATCCAGTCTCCTAATTCCACACTCCAAATTCCTCTCCACAGCAGACACATGAAATCCCAGCAGGTTTCTCCCAGGGCCTGGTCCTCCCTGGCCCCTTACCAAGCATGTGCATTCTCTGGCTCCAACATGATGCAATCAAATATTAGTCCAGCAGCGTGATCTGCTAAAGCTCTTTAATAGGGGTGTTAAGTATTTGTCGGGGCTGTGTGATATGCTGCATGCAGTGGCCCTGGGCTGGAACAGAGGGGCCTGTGTTTATGGGCTGGGCCTCTTGCTCAGCTGCTTATTTGCTGGGGTCTGCCGTGGAGAGGACAGGGGGCACTGGAAGGGATGACTTACAAACACACTCACACTCTGCTCCATCTACTCCTGACCGACGCCTGTGGGCACTGCGGGCTGTGTTCTGCCAGTTCCCAGGAGGAATGCTGCGTATTGTGTGTGTGTGTGTGTGTGTGTGTGTGTGTATGTGTGTTTGTGCGTGCGTGTGTGTGCGTGCGTGTGTGTGTGCATGTATGTGTGTATGTGTGTGCGTGTATGTGTGCGTGTCTGTGTGGCTTGTGACCCTGTGTGTATTAGTGAGCATGTGCTGTGTGCACAGTACCATAAGCGGACAAATGATTCAAGCAAAACTACAATAACTACAAGAAATAATATGTAATTGGTGCAGAGTTATAAGCATGTGTTTGGGCTGAAAATGCCTTCCTATGACAATAATAATGCACTTACACAACAGGGAATATATAAAAGAGAAAGTAAATGAAAATAGAAAAATAAACAACTCGGAAATTAAAATCTGCTAGTTAGTAAAGGCGTGAAAGTGCAGTCTTTGGGTGGACACCCTGAATCCGAGTTTGCTGTAACAAGAGCCAGAATAAGACTGCGAAGCTGCTCTCAGGAAGACAAGACAGAACAGCCCTGCCAATGATAGCAATAAAGCTAGCTGTCAGAAGCATACCGCTGCAGCAATGCACTCGCCACTGGTATGCAAATGCATCCAAACACAAACTCATACTGCTGATCCCTTATGTGGACCCCTGAGTAAAACCATTGTCTAGGTAGTAATAAAAGTTGCCTGGATTTGTGGGGGGAAAAAAATACATGCAGGAATAAGCAAAGCCCAGTCCTCATTTCAGACCGTACATTTTCCTTTAAAACACAACTCCTGTCTCAATAATAATATGTCACACTCAGATGCTAATACACTGTCAACAAACAGAGCAGCATATGTGCAAATGGTTCAAATAAAATGGTAAAATTGATACCTCAGTTTCATGATGCATTTTCCTTGAGATTTCCTGAAGCCAAATGTCCTAGCGGTGGATAAAATGCATCGCTGTGCGGTGAAACATGTGCTTATCCCTCTAATAAGGCAGCCAACCCAGTGTGGTAGAAACTCACAGAGAAAAATAAAAAATGGCTGCATCAGAACGATGGTACTGCAGCCGGTAATGTACCATTTTGACAGATATGACGCTGCCGGAAGGTTCTGTCAGAGAAGGCTTGCATTCCTTAACTGCATGGGTCTGGATGAGCACAAACCTTTAGGTAGACGTCATGTTTGGGAATGTTTATCATTCACACCGAGCACTGAAATACGCATACGCAGGGTTTGTTTTTCCAAATAAATCAGGCCCAGAAGCACATACACACACATATGCATACAGTAAGAGAGATGCCGCTTTAGGATCGCTAGTTAAGATCTCTGTGTGGGCTTTTCATGCTAATTTGTCCAAAGGTTATCACTTTCTGTGAGACCATATTTGCTAGACTTTTACCTTACGTAAAAGACAGAGAAGTGAGATACGAGATTCAAATAGCCTCATAGACTCAGCATAGTGTTAATCTATAGAGCTGTCAAAATAGAATGTGGACATCCGGAAAGAAAAAAAAACAACATCTAAACGCGTGGGAATAAAAGCAAATAAATAAATAAATAAAATAAAATAAAAGCACCCAGAAAATTAAAGATTTTTTTCTGTTTAAAAAAAAAAAAAAGAATAAAATGTGCTTCTAATGGAATATTCACTTTTTTTGATCGTTTAGTTTTCCATGAACAGGTACTGTTCATCGGCATGTGAAATAGATTTTACTGCCTTTTTGCGTCCTTCATGCTGTTTGACTGTGTGGTGGCGCACCAAAAGAGAAATGCATATAAGTGTGCACATTTACTCAACAAATGCTGGGGCCCCCCTAGCAGTGTTGTATTATCTGAGGAAAAGAGGTTCCTCTGCTATCAAAGAAAAACTCCACTTGAGACAGAATTGTGCACAGTCTGCAAATAAGCAGCTAATTTCTGGAGGCATCATGCTTCGCTCGGGGTTATTTTGGGGGGGGACTTGGAAACGACACGAGAACTCCTTGATTTAGATTTTTGCTTGGGGGGTCTCCAGCAGTAAGTTATCTGTTTAAATAAAACCCACGACGGCTCAAGCAGAGAGAAACATGCGCAGACGACGCGTATAAATGAACAGAAGGAAAAAAAACACAATAAAGCTGGAGTAAAAAAAGAAAAGGAAAAAGTAAACAGCGTTAATCGTCCTATTTCGCAATTCTACTGTGGCCTGAAAATAATTAAGACTTCAGGAAGTTTTACAAGATGTTAGAGCAAAACAAATTAGCACCCAATCTAAATTTCAAAGTTAAAATAGCATTTAACTGCTATTGCGTTTTATATAATATACCTACATTACTGCACATATTTGCTAAGCAGAAATAAAAAAATTCAATTTGCGATGTCAAAAAGCGAAAGTGGGTATGCACAGTGAAAGGACAGTGAAAGGGGACTGCACTGCAAAATCAATGTGGCCTTTCGGGGGGGGGGTCCACACAGGCCCGTGTTGCATTATTAAAAAGCCTTGCGCGGTTTAAGGTTTACGGACAGTGAGAGGGAGCGGACCTGCGTGAGGAACCCCGACGTCATGGGCGCAATTCTTAAACCACACAGAGAAAAGTGTGCTATCCTGAAGCACTGGAACCCAACCGTAACCACTGTAACACTTTTGGCAAGCGCTCCACCAGGGTGAAGGGTCAACCATATCCAGGGTGAAGGGTCAACCATATCCAGTGTGGAGTCTTTCGGGAATGATTAATAAAATAACCAAAGAGGAATATTCCCTTAGAGTGAAATTACAATATGCAAAGTCCAACTGGGCAATTTAAATCCAATCTGCAAAAATATCGTTTTTTTTTTTCATAAGCTCACCACTTTAAGAATTGGCTTGTTTAGAAAAAAATAACCGCATTCCTTTTGGAACTAAATGCATTATTTTCCCTCTTGCAGTTGTTTTTGAAAATGTGCATTATAAAAAAGCCAGTAATAGGGAGCAGATGCAAACTGCAACGCTAACTGCCGGCTCATTTGTTGTGGATTGCGGCTGGAGTCTCTTTTAATTGCAGTGTTCCAAACCTTTGAGGGGTTTTCAGGGGGAAGGGGAACCGACACAAAAGGGGGAAATATCATGAGAATATCATTTACAGTCTTTCTATGAAATTAGAGAATGCTACAACTCTTTATACAAGGTTCTTGGACTTTTTTCACTGGCCGTACACGACATCCCTCCAACAGTAAACAAATGGTTTTCTAATCCGTTCGCCAGCTCTCTCAGCCCCTGTGAATTGCATGCAATAGTCAACTAATGAGAACAGAACTGTCCCTATAGCTTTAACTGAAAACATGCTGGCTCGAAACAACTAGAATGCTGCCTACCAGACCGTACACATCTGGATGAGGGTGGTAGGATTTTATTAGGGCTTTCAAATAAAACTTTGCCTAATGTGACCTTCGACAGAGAAGCTTTGAACTCAATACTTAAAATATGGACATTCATTCATACTCACAAAGAGGGACCCAGTTCTTGGCTTTCTACGTGTATTCTGGGATTTTTACTAGCCTGTGAGTGAGCATCTAAGATAGAATTTGCTCATCCCACCACATAACGAACCACACAAGGTACTACGTATCCCCCCTCAACAGACACATACACTACCGGTCAAAGGTTTTAGTACATCCATAATTCTCAAGCAATCAAGAGATTAAAAAAAAAGGAAAAAAAAAGAAATAAACACCTTTTATTTTACAAAAAAATAAAATAAAATCTTGGATGCATTAAAATGGCCACTTTGTGCAGTAATAACTGCTGAACATATTCTTGTCATTTCGTTCTACACGGGCAGTCGTATGGAACTGAAAGCCGAAGGTCCCACAGACGTACTTCACCTGTGGGTTGCTTCTTCTGGACCTTTCTGTCAAACTCGTCCCAAATTTGCTTGATTTTACTTCTCTTGCTGGAAAATGGAAATAATTTGTTTTTGCTTTTTTATGAACTCAAAAATTTAGGTCACTATCCTGTGAAATAAGATTATTTTGTAACTTCTGAATATTCACTTCTTACCTTTTGCTATTTGAGGTTAAGTTAAACTGCTTGATTCCACTAAAAACATCGTAGGAAAATACTAAACTAAAGTGTTCTAAAACTTTTGACCCGTAGTGTATGTATGTTCCACAGTTCCCCCCATAGGTAAGACTAACCCGTAGTGTATGTATGTTCCACAGTTCCCCCCATAGGTAAGACTAACCCGTAGTGTATGTATGTTCCACAGTTCCCCCCATAGGTAAGACTAACCCGTAGTGTATGTATGTTCCACAGTTCCCCCCATAGGTAAGACTAATTCCCCTTTACAGGTTCTTGAATGATTGAAGCCCCTGATGTTTGTAGCCTATCAGAGGAAGCAGCAGAGCTTTGAGGCACCACTGTCTGTTGTTAATAACAACTGCCATTTTAATAGTAATCTGCAAATAATTGCAGTTATGCGTTTCTGAATGCAGCTGTCAGACACAGATGGCGAGGTGCTAATAATGTTCATGGTTTTTACAGCATAATTTATTTTCCAATAATAAAACTGTGAACACTCACCAACAGTCAAACAACTGCCTGTCCAACGATGATGTTTAATCTGAAAGAATGCTATAATTTACTTATCTACTTGCCTTATGTTCACATTTAACACATCTTGGAAGGTGTTAATATCTTTTTTTTTGTCGTCAAACTTATATATATATATCTCAAATGAATTACATCAACAAATTACTAAATGAGTTTTAGGAATACTCATCAGCTAGGCAAACCATCCTCATGATCTAACAGCAAAAGGAAGACCCCTGGTGCGTGAGCACACACACAGTACCCAGGAAAGCTCTCGGAAACATAAATAAATCGATAGATAAGAAAGGACCTTGGGTTTGGTTGGACAAAAAAATAATAATAATCTTCAATACTTCTCGACTTTTAACAGGAATCCTACACATCTTGGTTATTGTGCCTACAATGGCATGAAAATGGAGAATTCTGATAAAGTGACGTGTGAATTAAGAGCTAAGCCTCGAGTGTGGTTCACAGTGTCTCAGGCCAGCGGAAATGAATGAACCTCAGTACTCAGTAACCCTAACTCTTACAGTCACATTAATCATTACACGGGCCTGAGCTGACCTACTATAAACGGCACGATCGCTACTAACGCTTGGACTCAAAATAATAATGCGTGCATGCATTGTTTACCAAAAAGACGTGTTCAGGTCAAAACCAGAGGTACTGGGAAGGAAGTTCTTACAAGTTCCTAAAGACTGAAATATCTGAAAGGAAAGAATGTCGACAAAAGCATGTCCACCGTGGAGTTCAGGTCATCCCCATGAAACGAAAACCCAACACAAAAGGTGCTTTTTTTTTCAAACAGCTGACACATCTGTCTGTTTGGATGACAATTGGGAGCGTGGTGTGGCGTGACTCGGACTGCGTCATTGACACCAAAAACGCGTTTCTCAATATAGACTTTTCTTCTCATTCATTCTCATTCAGATCCCCCCTTTTTTTACCCTACAGAATTTTACAGACTAACTTGTGGCTTGGCTGTACTGAAATCTAGGATTCTTTTTTGTCTTTGTAAGTAGAAAGCATCAGAAATGTAATTTCATGACAAGCACAGTTGTTTAACCGTATTCATTAAATATTTCACATAAAGCAATCTTATATACGATTAAGGATAATTACAAATTTTTTTGCATAGCATGTCTGCAAAGTACATTTAATTGCATTTTGCATTGTAAAGCAGTATGTAAAAAGCATCGCTGTACGCTCAATTACAGAGGCAGAATTGCAGAGGCAAATTTATCTTTAGTTCAAATATTAAGGCTGATGAGTGCAGGGGCCTTGCTAACTTGGACATCCTTCGAAGAGCCATTTATTTAAAATGTGTTAACTTTTCCAGAAGAACAAGCAATTGAGTGTTCATTGGTTATGAATGAGGTCATTTCTTTACTGAAAAGCATAGCATTAACATACTTCCCGAAGTACTGTTAAAGACAGCAGAACAGCTGCTGTACGGCGGAAGTCAAAATAAGAAAATACAGCCGAAATCATTTGGGGAGAAGAAGTGAAATGAGCACAGGTCCATTGTCAGGGATACAAACCAGCGCTGTCTGTTGAACAAGGATGACTGGCAGTTCTCTTGTATGGTATGTTGTAGCTTTCTTTTGTCTGACACTCTAAATTCACCAGACCCCAGGTGTACATATTCTCTCCATTTCTGACAAGGTGATTAGAGCTCGGGGTTCACTGCGGCAGCAACGTTTCATCTGCCCACTATACCTGGACGGGGCCGATTAGTGGACAGGTGCGCACGCCGTAGCTTGAGGTTCCTCACCTCAATCACTCACGCATTCTGTCAAAACACTCGGTGGTCTGGTAAAGCTAGATCTCTCCCGCCTACAACCCCTGTCAAAACACGCTGTGGTCTAGGCAAGCTACGACTATCTTTAAGAGCAAAAGACCTTGGAAAATAAACAGGTAATCAATCCAGAACTGACAAAACTTCTGATAGATAGCAAAGACCTGGAAAAGTTTTATTTTGCTAAAAGGTTTAATCTTCTCCTCAGTTACATTTTACTCCCTGTGTTTTTTCAGAACATAAAGGATGAATGGATCTTGTCAAAGCATTGTAACCTGCAAAGGAAGAGCATGTTATAATTATCTGAGTGTATATTCAGTTAGACTGAACAGAACCAAACAGAGGCCTGTTAATAACGGTAAAACAGAACCTTCTGTGAGAAAATACATAAAATGGTATAGAATAATAAACTCAGTGCAGAAATTATTTTTGCTGACGAGGGAAAAAAAACGCCTAGGATTTCCTAACCATATATTTTGAGATAGGAAACTATGATTAACTTTTAAAGAAATCCCCCCACCATCCTTAAAATGTTACATTTTTAAAAAGGCCCACAAGCAGCGATGACTGGTAGGCCTGGGAGTAAGAGGGGGGGGGGGGTGTTCTTGTTAGGGTCCTTTATGGGGGCCTTTTGAAGCGTGCAAAAAAAAAAAAATGGAAAAAGAGGAATGGTGGCACAAGCGAATGCAAACACGAGTGAAGAAGGCGATGGCTCTCTGGAAGAGTACAGCACGTATGTGCATGAGTCGCTCTGTAAGAGTACAGCACGTATGTGCATGAGTCGCTCTGTAAGAGTACATCACGTATGTGCGTGAGTCTCTCTGTAAGAGTACAGCACGTATGTGCGTGAGTCTCTCTGTAAGAGTACAGCACGTATGTGCGTGAGTCTCTCTGTAAGAGTACAGCACGTATGTGCGTGAGTCTCTCTGTAAGAGTACAGCACGTATGTGCGTGAGTCGCTCTGTAAGAGTACAGCACGTATGTGCGTGAGTCTCTCTGTAAGAGTACAGCACGTATGTGCGTGAGTCTCTCTGTAAGAGTACAGCACGTATGTGCGTGAGTCTCTCTGTAAGAGTACAGCACGTATGTGCGTGAGTCTCTCTGTAAGAGTACAGCACGTATGTGCGTGAGTCGCTCTGTAAGAGTACAGCACGTATGTGCGTGAGTCTCTCTGTAAGAGTACAGCACGTATGTGCGTGAGTCTCTCTGTAAGAGTACAGCACGTATGTGCGTGAGTCTCTCTGTAAGAGTACAGCACGTATGTGCGTGAGTCGCTCTGTAAGAGTACAGCACGTATGTGCGTGAGTCTCTCTGTAAGAGTACAGCACGTATGTGCGTGAGTCTCTCTGTAAGAGTACAGCACGTATGTGCGTGAGTCTCTCTGTAAGAGTACAGCACGTATGTGCGTGAGTCTCTCTGTAAGAGTACAGCACGTATGTGCGTGAGTCGCTCTGTAAGAGTACAGCACGTATGTGCGTGAGTCTCTCTGTAAGAGTACAGCACGTATGTGCGTGAGTCTCTCTGTAAGAGTACAGCACGTATGTGCGTGAGTCGCTCTGTAAGAGTACAGCACGTATGTGCGTGAGTCTCTCTGTAAGAGTACAGCACGTATGTGCGTGAGTCTCTCTGTAAGAGTACAGCACGTATGTGCGTGAGTCTCTCTGTAAGAGTACAGCACGTATGTGCGTGAGTCGCTCTGTAAGAGTACAGCACGTATGTGCGTGAGTCTCTCTGTAAGAGTACAGCACGTATGTGCGTGAGTCTCTCTGTAAGAGTACAGCACGTATGTGCGTGAGTCTCTCTGTAAGAGTACAGCACGTATGTGCGTGAGTCGCTCTGTAAGAGTACAGCACGTATGTGCGTGAGTCGCTCTGTAAGGGTACAGCACGTATGTGCGTGAGTCGCTCTGTAAGAGTACAGCACGTATGCGCGTGAGTCGCTCTGTAAGAGTACAGCACGTATGTGCGTGAGTCGCTCTGTAAGGGTCCCTGGGGCCTCAGGCGTGCCACTGTTTTCCTGCGTGAGGAAAGCGACTGATGGCAGCACACAGTCTCGTCTCCAGGTGTTTATTAGTTTAGAGCTTCCAGCATTATAGTATTCTGCCATTTTAATTGGCTCTTTTACTTCCTGTAATGCACTATGAGGGGAAAGAAGCCGAGAACATGTATGAAGCACTGAGACCAAGAAGCAGGAGAGAAAAACACTTTCCCTCCATCCTGGTCTTGCTCTCGTCTTCATTAGTTTTCGCTCTTTTACTCTCCCAAAACACTCTCACTCTCTCGCTATCTCGCTATCTCTTTAGGTGGGGCGCCTGGTAACATTACATTCGTACATTCAATGAATAAAAAAGATAAAAAACAATAATGAAGACCCTGATCTCTAAAGGCACGTTTATGTGTTCATTGGGACAGAAGGCCTGCAACAGGCTGGGATCACCTGCTCTCCGATGGGCCGCGCACGCTAGGTCTCTGGACCCGTGGCTTTGTTTCCTGTCTGTTGTTTAAAATAGGCCTGCGCGCAGGAGAAAGAATGCCACTTGTGTCTATTTGCAGAGCCAGCACAGTATGTTCACGCACCGTGCCAAGCGTAGCGCGCTCACACCTCCCTATACACTGAATGAGAATCAACCTTGACCCAGAGCGACAGCGCGCGGAGGGGTGGCAGCGGAGGGCACGCCGCCCTGCTTACGTCACACATGCACATTCTTCCCAAATTTACATGGATGGGAGCGTTAACATCCACCGTCCGCGGCAGCGCGCGGCCAGCTGAGCCAACGGCCAGCCGATCCACAGCAAAGCACGCTGTTACAATGGATGCCTAGACACATACAATGCGCATTGTCCTTTAAAAAAAGAAGGTTCAATGGGCTTAGTGAAAAACATATAAAGATAGCTTTACCACTGCAACCTTGATTAGTCTGCAGCTCACAAACAAATGGAGAAAATACTCCCAACTTCCCATGACCTCTATAAGCCAATTGCATAAAAACAGCAATCTATATCATACCCACTGCTTCTCTTATCAATACACAAAGTATGTTCAGATTTAATGAGGCATAGAAATGTACATTATATTGAAAAAAATAAGGAAATTGGATGATATGTATTAGGGGTAATCTGATAGGGGGTTTTTAGGGCTGATGAAGATGAAGTGAGCTTACAGCAAAGGTTGACCGATGACTAGTAAACTTGCAAATTATATAATTTAGTTAACTTGCCTAATGGATTTGATGATTGAAATTGAATGAGTTAAAATAGCCTATAATTATTATTTTAAAATATTTTAGAAAACAAAACTACGATGATTTATTATTTTTATATTATGTGATTCTTGGATTGCATTGCTTTTCCATTAAATGTTCAGAAATACTACTGTCCAAATATGCTTTAAACATGTAACAGCATTTAAAAGGATATAATTTTTATATACTTTAATATACAGGTGCAGCTCAAAAAATTAGAATATCGTGAAAAAGTTCAATATTTTTTGTCACTCATTTCAGAAAGTTAAACTCATATATTATATAGATTCATTACACATAGAGTGAAATATTTCAAATATATCTCTATGGGAATTTGGGGGTGAGACTAGATTCAGCTGTAAATTACACTGGTACAGTATGGAACACATTGCTGGCTAAATGGCTGTAAGTCATCAAGGGTCTGAGCTATCGAACGAGCCCCAAACCATCACTCTGTTGCCAGATATGGAGTAGATGTGGATGGATCACTGCAAGGGTTATTTCTCCTGACTCATTTTCCTATAGAACTCTATGGGGAAAAAAGTCAGGAGAAACAACCCTTGAAGGGATCCATCCACATCTACTCCATATCTGGCCGCAGAGTGATGGTTTGGGGCTCGTTTGATACCTGAGACCCTTGATGACGTACAGCCATTTCGCCAGTCATGTGTTCCATACTGTACCAGAGTAATTTACAGCTGAATCTAGTCTTACCCCCCAATTCTCATAGAGATCAGTTCAAATGCAGAGAGCTTATAGTATCGCTTGTAACAGTACCTGAAAATAAGATATTGAGAGTCTTTTGATGTTGATTGGTCACAGACTTCAGGAAGTAACAGCATGCAAAGGATATGCGACCAAATATTAAATATGATACTTTAAAAATATGTTAAAGCAAAATATTCTAATTTTCTGACACTGAATTTTGGGTTTTCATTAGCTGTAAGCCATAATCATCAAAATTACAAGAAATAAAGGCTTGAAATATTTCACTCTATGTGTAATGAATCTATATAATATATGAGTTTCACTTTCTGAAATGAGTGACAAAAAATATTGAACTTTTTCACGATATTCTAATTTTTTGAGCTGTACCTGTATACAGTGCCCTCCACTATTATTGGCACCCCTGGCAAAAATGAGTAAAAAGGGTTATAAGAAATTCACCCTTTGGTTTTTATATATATTTATATATAGAATATAGTAATAATTTTAAATATTTGGTCGCATATTCTTTGCATGCCATGACTTCCTGTTTGTGATCCAACAACATCAAAAGACTCTTGATATCTTATTTGTTGGTACTCTTACAAGCGATACTATAACATCTCTGCATTTGAATGGATATCTATGGGAATTGGGGGGTGGGACTATATTTAGCTGTAAATTACACTGGAACAGTATGGAACACATGGTTGGCTAAATGGCTGTAAGTCATCAAGGGTCTGACATATCAAACAAGCCTTAAACGATCACTCTGCTGCCAGAAATACAGTATATATGGATGGATAACTTGAAGGGTTTCTTCACCCAACTTATTTTTCCATAGAGTTCAATAGAAAAATTTGTCAGGCGAAACAACCCTTAAAGTGATCCATCCATATCTACTGCATATGGTAGACAATGTGGACAATGAAAAAGGCTGACCAAAAAAAGATTGTTACCTGATAGCAGGCAATGCAAAGTGCATATGTCATCATAGAAATGCTCCAATAGCAGTCCATTATGTTATTGTGTGCCCTTGAGGTATTAAACACACAGGTACCTTGCGCAAGGATACAACAGCAGGACCCCAGCTGGGAGCCATACTTACATCTGTAAATCTTGGACTTACAAATCCAATTCCCAAACCATTACACTACACTGACACGGTCACCCAAGCTTAAGCATCCTATTTTTCTTATCTTTCATACAAAACATACTGGGGTATAAATCAAATAAAATTAGGAATTAATTTGTGCCCCCAAAAGCATCCCAAAGTCTAGTAATGTTGATGATAGAGACTTATTAGAAGAGATAAAGGGAATATTTGGGTTATTGTTTTATAAAAACGGTCTCCACAGACAATTTGCAAGCCATCTTGGCAACAAGATTTAAGTGATGACTTAGCTATTTCTCCATTATTATTATTTTTTATTGATAATTGTAAATGATAAGCAATTTAAAATAGGTTTGTAATAATAATTTTTTTTTTTAAATCTGAATGATGGATTTTCATTTGCATTTCAATTCCTTCCCAAAATGGTGTCAGAAATGCTAAATATTGGCTGGTATTATTGGCATTGACTGATGAATCCTGCACAAAAATATACCAGGAGAAGAGAAGAGCAGCTGTATTTTCTTGTTTCAATCAGTGTTGCCCTAGAGAATGTAGTAAAGGATGAGGCTTTAAAGGCCTGTTGGCGAGCCAGTGGTGACACAGGGCCAGGAACAAACCTATGAACGCACAGCAGCTGGCCGAGGTGCCCGGAAAATGGCCGACTCACACAACGCATTACGAAAAGAAAACCATCGATATATTCTACAAATATATTAGCTGAAGCCAACATAATTGTATCATTAATTAAACAAATAACAATAATAATAATACAATTTAAAATATATTCTGTGCACTTTAATGCATTGTGTTAGACATAAGATACCACCCAAGAATGTAACAACACTTCTTAAAAGATTATTAAAACACTGCTTCTCACGAGAAGAGCAGCCAGCTTCAATTTGGAATAAATGAAGTGAATAGCCTCAACCCTCCAGCTGAAATTAAGGGGATTCCTCAGTGGCATTGTGTTAATCCATTTGTTTCTTTCTTTCTTTTTTGATTCCCTCCCATAAGTTAAAATTGACATCATTATAATCGAAATTGAAGGTAGAGTAGAAAATGTGAGCGTGGGACTTCAGGGATTCCAAACCGAATCATTAAAAACCCTCTTTTATCCCCTGAATTTTTCACTGCTAAACATGGTAAATGTAGTGTGTATTAAAGGATTTCTGCTTCCCGTTTGGGAAATCTCACCAACGTGTGTCAACCTAGTAGTCTTCTGTTAGACAGAGCAAGCCTTTGATATGCCCAGTTCTATGTATACAAAACTCACAAGGCTTTGTTGTTCTCACAAGTAAATCTGGGAAAATGAAATATCCTTTTCCATAATGATAAAAATAAAGCATAAATAATAAGCATAAATAATAGAATGAGAAAAGCTTTATTTCACATACAATTAAACTATTGTCTGTGGCTTATCATGACATCCAGCATTACAGTCCCCTTTCTTCACTATTTTTTTTTACCTCAACTGAAATTACTATTCCAGTGGATAGTTTCTGCATTGTCTAAAGAATCTTCCGGAATCTTCCATATTTTATGGTCTGGCCACGCAAAATGTCAAACAAAACACGTTTCATTTATTATTATTTTTTAAACGGTTGATAGCCGTGGGAAGCTTGTGTGAATTATGCCTCAAGGAACTACACAACAGAATACACAGCGTATAAGAAAACACAGGCAGTTGTTGTTCATGTTTAACGCCTTCAAGTGGCTGAGCACTTAAGGTTAAGAGCCTTCACCTCTGCAGACACTGCAAGCTGAAGGTTTATTACCAAGCGGGGCAATATAGTGCATTTTATTTTCATTTTTTGTGTTTTCCATAAAAAAAAATGACCCTACTCTTCTAGTAAAAAAAATACAAATAAAAATAAAAAACTTTTTTCCAGGTTTTGCATGGTCCCGATTACACAGTGGGAACCGTATGAATTAACTGAGGAATAACAGAAGCTTCCGTATTCAGTGACTGCAGCCTTACTTGCATTATGATTGAAGTTAAAGCCTCCCTGGTTGTAGATAGCAGGGCCCTTCTTCTTCCTATTCATTTTAAATGTTTCTAATTGCCACAGAGGCAGTGACTGCTCCTGCGGTCTTTGCTTTGCGTTCTTCTTGAGGATGACTCATTGACTGGAGTGACGGGGCATTGCACTTGGCAAGGAGCCCTTGGGGCCTGTCTGGAGACCTGCTGTGGCCCCTGGACGTCGAGTACCGCACTGTCTCCACACTATTGGATTTCCAGAGGTCAAAAGGGCAGCGCACGCCACGCATGTGAGACCGGGACTCCTGTGCTCTGGCACTGACAAGAGCCTGACAAAGGAAGACCTGGAGAAGCATGCGTCTCCTCCTCCTCAACCACAGAGCCCTGCAAATTATAATAGACAGAACATGCCACTGCTCCCAGCCCTTTCTCAGTTGCCAAGCTACACTGCTTTACTTGTATAATCTAAATGAGCCGGTGAAGGCACAGAGCAAAATCTATATCCTTTCATCAAAATGCTTCTCTGTTAGAGAGCACTGTAGTCACGGAACCCAGTGATTTTCTGTTCTGCTTCTGTGCGCATTGTGGTCTGATACAAGGTAATACAGGGGGACCATAGTACATGGAGACAATTTCTCAATTATTTTTTTTTTCCCCACATAAACATCGCATTGTGCTACAATTTAAATATTTGATATCATTTAAGTTCAACTGCACAATAACCAAGATAGCTATTAGTATACACACAATAATAAATTACCTTGTTACCATGAAATGTAAATTATTCTATCATGAAATGTATTTAATGTGACTTAATCGTCGAAACGCAAGTTCATAATTTTATACGAGTTATTACCTGAAAGAAATTCTCAGTGTATCGGATAATTAGCAGTAAATAAGACACAATGTGAAACCTCTTCTGTTTGCCTAACCAGACTGCAGGAGGGTCTAATCCCTTTGCCCTGAATGTGTTGGGAAGCTTCATGTATAGCTGTGTTTCAGCATGTCGGGTGGGTAAAGGCAATCTGGAGAAACACTGGGAGCGTCTCAGGAGCTGAAGCGCCGCGAGGAGCCTTGACATTCTAATGTTCCAGTCAAGATAAGAGGCCACAGTAACATGCGAATGTTGACCGGCTGGCCCCGTCAGTCGCCGCGGCCGGCAAAAGAGGCATTCACCATAATGACTCCGCTTCCACGGTGTTCAGGAACGACGCCGTCACTTTCCGGGGCCGCACAGCTACGCAAACACACGCGTTTTTGGCTTTGATTTATTTTCAATGTTATTTTTTCTCTTTCTCTCAGCTGAACGGAAGCTCTAGTTTGAACAGCCTCCTCGCCTTCACCCTTTCACGGCACCTTATGCTGTAATTGGGGCTCTGTGGCAGTGAGATGAGCACTGGAATCCAGGCCCCAGGAGAGCATGGGCTGAACTCCAAATGCAAGGAGGTGCACCCTGGTACTAAAGCACTGATGTCTACTTCCCGCACATTATGGGAGGTTACTAAGAGGGGACACTAACCCCACCCCACCAAAAAATATATAATAATTTTGTCTGTTGGAGAGAAACAGAGTTTCAGAGCGCTGTGAGTGGGGGTGAAGTAGTTTTTCATATGGATGACTATGGATGTCTTTCGCTGGGACACACAAATACAAAGTTTCTATTTATGTTGGGCTGTTATTATGAATACAGTAGTTGTATGATTTTAGTAGCAAGCATAAAGAATTAGCACATAACCTTAGCCTGCACTTGCTTACGATTCTATCATATAAATTTAAACTTACAATACCCAAAGGTTTCATTTCTTTGTACAACGGCATGATACTGTGCACACTTGTAATATGAAAAACAAAGAGACATTGTATGTACCAGACTATATATACCAGTTATCATTCAGTTATAATGATCAAAAGATGCCATTATTCAGACGATTTCATATATTCTGATATTATATATAACCCAAACAATCCCCATATAAAACGGTCTTCTTAAAGCACTTCGATACTTTGATCACCATGGCATGGGTTTTGTCTGCTATAAACGGCAACATGCACATGTCTTAAGTAGCTGACTACACATAATCCAGATATTATTTTGATAGGTAAGGCAGAAGACAGGCTTACTTTGAAAAAGATCAGAGACTCTCCTAACGACACACTACACCAGTTAAGAAACTCAACAGGGAGGAAGCCATGACAAGAGCACAGTGCTTTTAAAATGTACAAAGCACTGGCTCCCGTCTCCCTCGGATGCTGGCCCTTTTCTCTTCCTGTCATCATGAAATATTAATCAGGCATTTAAGATAAATAGCCATTGCTCAGTATCTACGCCTTATCCAATGCAAAGGCTGGCAGTTTGAAGACGGCGATAGACCAACCAACAACCAGGTCCAGAACCACGATGTAGTGGAAGGCCTGGAATTTAAGTACAACCTAGATTTACTTACATCGTGTTCATCTCTCTCACCTACACTATCTATATTCATTGGTTGGTACATCCAGCAGAACTGTAAAAACCAAGAAATGGCCTCATTTCTGATGAAAAAGCAGTACATACCCTGGAAACATAAAACATAACAAATATAAAATATACAATATATGGAAAAAAAATGTTCTTTGTAGAGTAACACAGAGTGTAAAAATGTCAATAACTGTGCAACGTACAAAATAAAAATGGAGTGTTCTGGCACGGTTACTATTCTGGCTACTATTGTTCTCACACAAGGGCATTTGCTTGGCAATTACATAACCGTGACTTAGCTGTGTCCTGCAAAACACGACCACCTTGTATTGCTTGCATACTTAAAAGCACCTATGCAGAATAATAAATTAATTAAATGTGAAAATATAAATGCCCCAAGGTATGCTAAAAACATCCGCCCGAAAGGACCACGAAGGCAAAGCATTAAGAGTGGAGCCTAGCCTGCAATCTGCATAGGAAATGTGATAATAAATGGCATTGCCTTATTTATAAGGTCATAAATGCTATGGCCCCTTTCTTTTTTTGACAAGCTACTTATAGGGGGAAGCTTGTCCAATTCATTAAGTGGGCTGTGCAATAGGAAAGAGAGAGAGAGGGGGAGAGAGAAAGAGAGAGTGCGAGAAATAGAGAGGGAGAGAGAGAAATAGAGGGAGAGAGAGAGATAGAGAGGGAGGGAGAGAGAGAGATAGAGAGGGAGAGAGAGAAAGAGATGCATCTACTCAAGGTGAAATCTTGGTAGGCAGAAGGAGCATTTGCATATTGAGCAGCGGAGCCACTTCCTGTGGTAAGATGGCGGAGGAGTCAGCCTGTCTCTGAGCTCCTGCAGAGCTGCGAACAGTAGGCTCGAGTTTAGGAGGAGGCCCGTTGCTGGCTCTCCCTCATCCGCACCTCCACATCTGTAAACGTGTGATTTATTGGCCTTAATTGGCCGCCGCATGTTTAACGCAGGTGACCAGGAAGTGTCACAGTGTGATAAATTCCGCTGGAAAAATTAAAAATCTGTTTTGGCGAACCCTGCCGTCTCAAACCCTGCAAATAAACACATAAATTATACATCAGCTGCAGATAAGGTGTTACTTTGGCAAAAAAACACTAAAGACCGTCCGCCTCTAAGTAATGCCTCCTCCTCATTGAACATCTGTCTTTGTCAAGCAAATTTTCTTTTCAACATCTGTTTTCACACTAATGAAACAGGCCACTTCTCAGCCTTATCAGCCTGATTGTGCTTCAAATGAAACAGTGCTGTGCAACTATGCTGTTGAGGGGAGTCACTGCGTGCAGTTTGATAAGTAACAGATTTTATACAAAACAAGTTGTATAATTTATTTCAGTTATACAACAGCCCTAAGCTGCATTGAAATAACTCAATATGAAAATTTGTTCTGATCTGTCAACGCTAAAAATAAATAAAAAAAAAAAATAATAAAATAAAATACTTCTAAAGATCTTCACAAGTGTTCCCACAAACACCATATGCTTACAATCAAAGGGAAACATGACTGTGATGTGTTATCTGGCCAAAATGTGCAGTCTGAACTGCTCCCATCAAACTTTCACATTACAAGACTGTTCCGTTACAACTGCTACCTTTAAAATCTAAACGCGTCAGATTTTTTTTCCATAAGCACAAGAGTGCAGCACAGAATGAATTTATTTTTAACACATTGTGTCCTCCACTACCACATAGAGGCCATCACGTTCATAACTCACAAGCCCCCATACCATCTTGTAAAGTAACTTTTTTTTTGTTGTCCTTATCAGATTGTGCATCCGCCTTGCTCGTGAACACAAGTCCCGTCAGGCAGTTTGTTACATATTTCTCTGCGGCAGCGTGCATCGGGCGCACGGCCCGCTCGGCAAGCCGGCAACGCCACGTTTTCGGCCCCGAGAACGCCGCGAAAGCCATTGACAAGGGGGGGGGCCTGAATGACACTATTAATCACAGACCCGCTATCATTTAGAGGGACTTTTTAAAAAAAAATTTTTTACAGCTGCACGGAACGTTATCATTTGCCCCCTGGGCACGCGGGCGGAAGCCATGTATCTATATTTACTAACATGAGCCGTGCACCGCGGCGCAAAAGTAAATAGAGGCGCCCGGGTAGAGAGACAGAACAATAGGAGAAGAGCTGGGGGAGTGCGCGGCCCGCAGAGCACAGTGGCCAGCCCCGGCAGGGAGCAGGGTTATTAGGGAACAGTAATGGTGTGGCTGTGTGTGTGTGTGCGCGTGTGCTCATGTGTGCGCGTGTGCTCATGTGTGCACGCGTGTTTGTAGGCGTGTTTTGTTTCTTGCTTTTAGAGTGGCAAAACATGAAACTTCTTTGGGCTGTTTCAGTTTGTGTGCATGCATGTGTGCGAGATAGCAAGTGAATCTGCGTTTGTGTCTGTGTATACGTGTGTGTGTGCGTGTGTTTGCATGTGTGTGTGTATGTGTGTGTGCGTTCTCTGCATATGTATCTGAGCGTGCGAGAGCTAATGAAATTGTGTGTGTGTGTGTTCACATCTGTGTGCCCACATCTGTGTGTGTGTTTGTGTGTTCACATCTGTGTGTATGAGTGTTTGTGTTTGCGTGTTCATATCTGTGTGTATGTGTGTTTGCGTGTGTGTGCGTTCACATCTGTGTGTATGAGTGTTTGCGTGTGTGTGTGTGCGTTCATATCTGTGTGTATGTGTGTTTGCGTGTGTGCGTTCACATCTGTGTGTATGAGTGTTTGCGTGTGTGTGTGTGTGTGTGTGTGTGCGCGTTCACATCTGTGTGTATGTGTGTTTGTGTTTGCGTGTGTGCGTGTGTGTGTGCGTTCACATCTGAGTGTATGTGTGCGCGTGTGTGTGTGTGTTCACATCTGTGTGTATGTGTGTTTGTGTGCGTGTGTGTGCGTGTGTGTGTGCGTTCACATCTGAGTGTATGTGTGCGCGTGTGTGTGTGCGTTCACATCTGAATGTATGTGTGTTTGTGTGCGTGTGTGTGTGTGACTGCGTGTTTGTCTGCATTCAGACTGCCCATATTAGCCTGCAGTGTTCTGAATGTCAGAAAACCACAAGGGCCAAGGTGGTGAAGACTGACAGTGTTCAAAAAACTTCATGACATTCTCTCACGGTTCACATAGATTTGGGGTAAGAATTTAAACAATATATTTTTAAAGGTTGCATCACTGCATAGCGTTATAGTGTAATACTATAGGCTGTGTATATTATTTCAGCTTTTTTCCATTGCATTGCAGTATGCAATGGAATATTGTACATATATTTATAATAATAACACATGTAAAATCTACAAATAACTTGCAAGAATTTGTTCATTATTTCTGTAGACTAGTGCCTTTAAAAGCACTTGCTGTGGTAAGATGTAGAACATTCGTACAATGCCTCCATTTGAATCTCTGCCTTTGCACATACAGGATTCCTTCCCTTGGGTCATGAACAAGCAAGAACTAATGAAACCAGTACAGTGATGTGGCAAATACATGCTTAATGTCAGTGTAACTGACGTGCCCCTAATATAGACTGTGTGTAACTAACAGACATATGTTCTATTAAATCCCTGTACTCCCTTTAAAGTGCTCATAACGACTTTGGCTGAACGTCTGAATAATATTCAATATTATTCTCCGACTCGCAGTTACCGTTGCTGTTCCAAAGACGCCTCTCTTGGTAATACTTCCTTCTTTTTACAGTTTATTGAAGACTACAGACATTGACCTTTTTTGGGGGACACTACACACGGCATATAATTAAGCGCGCTAAGTGCATTCGTTTTAAGTTGTTTAACCGTAGCCAAGACTGAAGCAAAAAGCTATTCATCCCTCTAAATGTTTCACACCAACAGGATCTGGGCCCTGTAAACACATGAGGCCAGACTGAGAGCGTGGCGCAGACAGGCAGACGGGCAGACAGGCAGACAGGCAGACGGGCAGACGGGCAGACGGGCAGACGGGCCTCCTCTCTGATGCGCATTATGCTGCGTGCGGACGCATGCCCAGCACAGCACGCTCTGTAACTCGGCTGTCCAATGCGCATTAGATGCACAGAAAATGCACAGCACTTAGGAAACAAAAGGCTTCCATGTGCTGCGTGTCACACAGAGCAAATCCAAGTGTTCAGAATATCCGTCTCTTGATGGCGTAAGAATCTTTAAATTTTCAAAAATATATATATATTTTTTTTAAACGCTCTTTCTCCCCATCTTCACACGCCTTTTCACGGATAATCTACGGGAGAAAGCGCGTATTTATTACTCCTGCCACTTGATTTGATTGTTGCTTTGAGAAAACAAAAACTCCACTCTCCTGAAGAAATCATTTTAATACGTTCTAAATTATTGATTCATATTGAGTCTCTTACCAGCCGTTAAAAAAAAACGTTCATTATTTAGAAAATGGTAAAAGTAATATACTGAATTCTTACTGAATTGAACTGAAGAAATAAATATAATTGCTTTTAAACAATAAATATTTAAACATCTATGTGACTAATACTGGTCTGATGCAAGTAAAAAAAATCACATTTAAACAAATCACGGTAATAACAACATGTAAAATATATTATAGCACGGGAATGGCAAAATGATTAAATCAAGTGAATCGATTACTACAACAACAATAAAAATCAGTTTATTGCCGAATGCTAACCTTGCCAGCAAAGTTCTTGGCAATGTGATGTTCACTAGCTACCATAAGAGGTTCATCCAAATAGCAAACTGATACAAATGTTCTCCAATGAGTTGCAGGCCTTTGGGTGCAGTGATCACTGCTCTGGGATTCAATTAAAATGCGTCCTTTACTTTAACAATAATAAACAATAATGATCATTTTTCACTTCAGAACAGTTTTGTGAGTTCTTCACTAAAACGAACTCACCAAACTGCATTTGTGAAGAAAGAGAGTTACTTGTAAGTCAAAGTTAATGACAACTGTTGATTGAATACGGACCATAGCATTTACCCCTGTCGTACCCGGCGGCTAAAGCGACAATATTTCTAGCAGACTCATTCTTGCTACCACTGCTCTCTCCCAGTCCACAAGTGTCTGTCCGGGCTTCATACCCACAGGCACTTCATATTCATAATGACCCAAGTAAGCCCTTTTTTTATTTTATTTTAAAGTAACCGGAATTCTATTTTTGCAAGCGCAGCGTACCCGCTGTTCGTCTTGCTACAATGGGTGAGCTGCAGTTCTGTGGCCTTTGCTTGTGCATGTTGTTAACAGCTGTTGTTTTCACTGAAGCTGTGGAAGGGATGTTAATTGCTGATTAAGACCTTTCATTAGGGCAATTATCACTGCAACAACCTCACACAATTTCAATCTGCTCTTGCTATTCCGGGAGGAGTCACTTCCATGCAGAGGGTACACAGGGGGGGAGACTGGGAAGCCGCGTGGCTACCCGCCACACGGTCACGGGACCCGAATGGGCTAGCAGCCCCCGCACAGCCTTAGCGCTTGACCACAGTGTCAGTGGCAAATTGAGGCCAGTCTATTTCGGCGCATGCCCTGGCTCTGTGCGGCAGATGGGCTTGAGGTGGCGCTGGCGTGAATGCAGAGAGAGGGCAGTAAGGGCAGTCCCGTGACGTAAGGCCCCGCCTCAGGCCCGGATTGGGACGGGTCTCAGATTCTGGGTTGTGTTCTAGCCCCGGCTCCAGGCTCGGATTGGGACGGGTGTGGAGATTCTGGGGTTGTGCTCTAGCCCCGGCTCCAGGCTCGGATTGGGACGGGTGTGGAGATTCCGGGGTTGTGCTCTAGCCCCGGCTCCAGGCTCGGATTGGGACGGGTCTGGAGAAGTTTCTGGAAGTGCGGCCGCAGCCTGGACACAGGGTTGTCATCTCACACAGCTAAACAGGACCTCGAATGCAAATACTGATGCGATCACACAATCTCTCTCCCACTGCAAACGGGTCAAAGCTCTTACTAGCTTTAGTCAATGTCAATGTACATATACTGTACAGTACATATTGATTGTGATATTAATATCATTTGATTCACTGCCTTCCAAAAATCATTGGCTTTAAAGTGTCAGCAGTGCAGTTTAAACGAGAAAATAGAATCTCAACTTATGCAATTACCTATAGTCACTACACTTTGAGCAGATTTAAGAAAATCACTTGCATACAATTCATGCCTACATGATACAATAAAATAATTGAATTAACATTAAAGACAAGCTGATGGTCGCCGCCACTCTCTTACACACGTCTATCTGACACAGGTCTGCATTCATCTCCTTTATTTTTATATTTCAAGTCAGCCCTCAGATTTTCAGGGACAAACTGAATTTTTAGCAGCGCGATCTGAGCGACTGACAAAAAACACTATCTGCCATGTTTTTATTCTGCATCACTTGAACCAAAAGAAAACAGAAAAATATGACCGTGTCGGTAGAGTACCAGAAAAACGTAACAGTTTGACCCGAGGAACCGACCCACGGCAGCGTAGAAAGGCACTGCCCCATCTAAAGGACCATTATGTGCTGGGGGGGTTATCAAAAATATATATGATTGTGCACAGAACATTAACTGTGGGCTGTAAGTAACATGCACTTAGACATAAAGCTGGGGACGGTGTGGAAATAATCCTTTAATGTACAACAATAACTCCATGCAGTTCTTTCTGTAAGCCCCTAGAGTGTTTATAAATTGCCATAGCACGCAATGTGATACATTGAGGTAATCTCATGGTTTTAGACTGTACTGTAGTGTGAAAGACAAATAACCCAGAGAGAGCGCATAACAGCCAGTGCTGCGTTCACTCTTAATGCGTACGCTTCCCTACCAGACATTTCCTCCAGCGCATGCAAGAGCAGACCTCACCGGGGCGTAACACCGTACAGAATATTAAAAATAATAATAATAACTTTTGCAAAAACCAAATATCTAAAAACACAGAGCTGAGCACCAGTAGATAAATAAAGCAGGAGAAAATGTGAGAAGGAACACGGAGCAAAAATCGCGGCGCATCACGTGCGACCGTGTTATTTCGTTATTTATTTATTTACTTAGTTAGTTCCCTCAGAGCGCTCGGAATTAATGTCAGACAGCAGAAAATAGACAAGGAACCTAAAATTCAGCAGTTTCCTGGCAGTGAAGTTATTTATCAAGCTAACAAGGAGAAGCTTCTAGTTTCAACAAGGAGCTGAGGAAATATGTGCCATTAAACCCCAGCTTTGGGTTTCCTTGCAGGAGAATAAAACTGCAACTGTCAGGAGGCTGGGATAAATATTAGTTTCTGTGATATGGATGCTGCGCTAACCTCAGACACATTTATTTGCCAGCGTGCCGGCCGCAGATTAACAGGTCCAGCATGGCCAAGGAACAGTGTTTGTTTTCGCCAAAACGTTTGACGCCCTAAACGCATTTTGCTTGTTTATGAAGGCTTTTAAGCCACATTTTAATTAATTGATTTTAAGATTGTTTTGAAGATAATAAAGCGAGGGCATCAACACTCAAGGATATTGTGTGTGATGAGTTTACGGACGTTCAAAGACTATGTACTTAATAGCCTTAATGTCCATGGCTTCCATAAACCTGAATCTCCTGCTGCTACAAATGGTGGCTCAGTGCAAGGTGGACAGAGCCAACAGGACTCTCCATGCAGCAAAAACTGGCTCAATTTAAAATGTAAGTTCTGGTATAAGAACACTTGTCTGTTTCTCTGCTCTGTAAAACCCTTTATTCTTCATAAAAAATACTTTGGTTGAGGCTAAGTTTAATTAGACACACAGAATAATACTAACAAGCAAATGGTGCTGGCAAGGCGGCAGAGAAAAGAGGCAAAGCTACAGGAAGGGCCCTGGGCTAAGGGCTAGGTGTTTCTGTGAGAATATATTACATTCATTTACTGCTAATCAGCAAAGCCCATTTAATTATACAACTCTGCATGTTTGAAAGAGAAAATGGAGAAATGAAAAAAAATACCTAAGGACACTTGCCACTTCTTATAGTATAATGCATAGCCTGCTCTAAATTAAAGACAAATTGCAATGCATTTTTTTAAAGACAAAAAATAAATGCACACAATAGCACACTGGACCTGGTTAAGTTACTGAACAGTATTTTATTTACACATGCTAAAACAGCCCTGGGCACGAGGAATGGCAGACACATTTCAGTTTTACATATTTATTAACCTTATAAATAAGTCTGTGCTCAAAGCTGTTGGTGGTGGGGTGGCTGGGGGGAGGGGGGCTGTTTGAGAATAAGCAGGATCTAGTGGATTAAGTTTGATGGTGGTTGGTCAACGTGATCGTTCTCACACCATAGACATTTACAAACGCTTTAGCATTGCAATAGGTAAAACCAGATCCTTGTGCATGTACTTCACTTCCTGATGTCTCCCTTTGTAAAGCATGTAAGCGATACCAGCTCATGGGAGGTGACAGAAGTGCTCTTAATGAACCAATGCGGCCTCCGCACATGTTCAGACACGTCAACAACAAAGCGCTCGGACCCAGGAGATTCACGAGTCACTTCCTGCCTCAATCCCACGCTTTTCCACACCAGAAAAAAAGGTTAATGCTGAAATTTCTGTAACATAAAAATAATTAGTAAAGTGGAATGACTGGTTCTCTAAGCTCATATGCCAACGGCTGAATCAAAACCTCCTTGAGGACTAAATTCAAACCTAATTTCAAAAGCTCATTATTTTCCAATGCCTATGAGAAGGAACAAAAAGCCCCCACTGCTCAACACCCCTCCCCCAACCCACAGCCCCCCAACCACCCCCACACTGTATTTAAATAATTACATAAACTTTGATGCCATTATTATTGTTCTTCTGGCATTTCCTGGGAGTGCTGTGCTACACTGAGAAAGGAAGATTTATGATCATTTAATCCTTGCATTCTGCATTAAGTGACCAGCACTTGTGTATTTGTGGGCTTTTGCAGCAAGCTCGTTTTGTACCATTCAGAGCATCCATACTGCTTTCCAGTGGTTCTTCATTTTAACACACCCTACCTGCAAGCACATTCATAACACAAATTACAGACAGTGCACAATATGGGCCAGTATTACTCAGCTCTACCATAGTATTACTCAGTTCTACTCCCCTCATTCTACACAATTGTGACTGAGCTGCAATGTGGTAGATGATCGTGGTCAAATAAGACATCAGGATCACGCCTCACAGGAGCACACAGTGAAGCAGGCTGTGCTACTGAATGCTGATCACAGATCGGTATCCATCGGCCACGCAAAGTGACAGGGTTAAAGGAAGGGTACGCCGGTCCTGGATCAGCGTGTAAACGGAGCACGCGCAGAGGAAGGGTACACAGATCCTGGATCAGCGTGTAAACGGAGCACGCGCAGAGGAAGGGTACACCGATCCTGGATCAGCGTGTAAACGGAGCGCGCGCAGAGGAAGTCACTGCACTGCAGAGCTCATGCCCAGAAGCAACAGACACTTGCAGAAAGGCATGCTGGGACACCTCTACCTGATAAGAGTCAATCTAACGGAGCCACCGCTTTCCAACAAGAAGATGCATCAGCATTTTTTGCGCAAATGCGAAAGCGTAAAATGGAGCACGTGTATGAAACGTTAATAAAATCGAATCCTCCCTCAATTCAAAGAACACATTTAATTCATTTGTTGCTTCAAATGCATTAAAAGATACCATTTGAATGAGGCTTTCAGGTGTACATAATGAGCACTTTCACCGTGAGGTCTTTTACCGGTGGATGAGAAATTCACATCAAGCCTGACAGTAGAATCTGGTCTCTTTAAGAAGCCAGCAGTCACGGAACTGTTCATTGACTAAATGAACAGAATGCTGCCTGGCAATGCAGCTTCAACCAGGACAGTGATTTTAATTTATAGAGATGACATCCTCTCTGCTCATAGATATCTATATTTCTAACCTTAAAGCAAGATCCGAGAATCTTCCGTCTCCAGCGCTAAATATATCTCACTTGGGCCTGTCTCCGGTTTCTCGCCTCCATGAGGCAGTAGGAAAATCAAGGAGCAGAGAGCAAGTGTCCATGTTCACCTGGCGGAAAAACAAGAAGGAAGTCTGCCCCGGGTGGAAATAAATCACGTTGACCTCTTGACCCCGGATCGGGGTCATGTTCCCCTTCCCCCGTTAGTTTTCCCTCGCATGACAGGTCAATCTAAGCCTAGCTCTTGGCCACACATCTGCGGGACAAAAGTTGAATTCCGAAAATAGAACGCGCGCTGTGGTTGAATGCCAACTGTAAGTTATCTGACGAATCGTATGGGAGTTCCGAAAGGCCAAAAGGGAAGAATTGGGGGAGAGTAAGAGATCGCCGTTTCGCGAAACTTCAGCCAACGCAGCTCCGTCGCAGCGAACAGCGGCCCAATACACAGCTCGCATACACCTGCAGTTCTTCTGCGTTTCGCTAACTGTCAAAATCAGAGATCTTTCCATAACCTCGACACACTGGAAGATTCTGTCCTGCTGAGTCGATCCTTTCCAGGGACACGCCGTTTCAAACGCGCGAAAGTGGCAGTTTGTAGAGTTGTGTTTTAGCAGGTGGAGCAGGCTGACGAGGAGGCGTGATGTCAGGATACGCCATTTCATAAGCTCCAGCTCTGCTTCTGTTACCTCTCATTGACCAGGGCCTTTAAATAAAATCAAGCCTTCGATCCTAAAGGGAAAAAAGGTCACTTCTTGTTTCCAGTTTCACAGCCTCTCTGTCTGTGCCGATAGCCAGGATCCCCCCCACTCCCCACCCCCTTTGCTCACTCCGGCCTGTCTGTCAGTCATGAATAAGAGGGAAATCACATGTCCGTCCCAATAGAAATGGGAGATGAAATTTAGGAACTCGGTCCAGTGCCAGCAGGGACCACATGGGGCGAGCTCAGGAGACTCCCTCCTGCATCTGGGACATCTGTATAAAACCGGGATATTCACTTTGTGCCGTTCATTCACCTCTCAGGGTTCCTGGGCTATGTGCGAGGCCTGGTCTTCGCCAGCAGACCATCTCATTCTCTCATGCATGGATTTGCATAAAATAAAGGCCATTTCAACCAGTAATGGAAACTGAAGGCACACCACGACAATGGCATTTCATGCAATCGCTCCCCCGATTAGAAACTTAAAACTTGCTTAAGGGGACCGAGTCCTTGTGCACTTTCATTGCTCTTTCAAAAATTACACGGCCTTATGCAATTCCTCTTTACGTCTTATACTGTAAATCTAATTTTGTTTATATTCAATGTTACGCACCATACAATGTGCACCTAATTCATACCAGTAATGATTGACAAAAGTAACAGCACTTAAAGACTTAATCTTTAGATGATTTGTCCTCATCTCTCCTAGAAGGCTTTGTCTTTGTGCTCTAAAGTATGACTGACTGAAAGTTAGCCAGTAGCTTATCATATCCGTTACGTAAAGACAATTTGGAAATAGCATTATAAGGCGTATCTGTCTAAAGCAAACTAATATTTTAACCGTTCCAAGTCTTGTATTCATTATGTAGATATGCTTTCAGGGCTACAATGGGCCAGTTGGGTGTTAAGTAATAGACTGCAGCTGTTTCTGATAGTAATCGGAAAACAGATTACTGTTGCTTTGAAACGATCTGAATTGGGGGATAAAATGATTTCCTTTTTTGCGTAGCCGCTGATGTGAAGCAGCTGTAAGCTCCCAGCCAGAACGTCCGGGCGGCGGGGACGCAGGGGCGACCCGCAGGGGGTCGCGGGCGCGGCGCGGTCCCGTCGAAGACGCACGCGTCTGCGCAGTGCGACAGGGAGGGGACGCGCAGGGCGCGCAGGGTTACTGTCAACTGGCGCCACGGAAACAATGCATCTGCAAAGTGGCACCGCGGTCCTCTGCGTCTCACATAAAAAAGAAACCAGCAGTGACCGTTCTCTCGCGTGATGGAGTTCTTAGCTGGCGAAGAAAGACTTGAACCAAAGAGAGCCGGGATGAGCGAAAGAGATGGATTTACCAAGCCTTGACCGCATGACGGAATGTAAATCACTGTGCAGAACCTTTCCTGACCTACATTATCCCACATAAATAATGGAAACGGACCCAGCCCTGAGTGGACTGAAGCCGTGCCCGCTGTACCCGCATAAAGACATTGATCCTTTCAACAGTCTGCTATGTCCATCTACCCATCAAAGTCCACACGCACGCGTGCATGACAAAACTATCAACGTCAGATTAAGAAAAAAATTATAATACAAGAAGCCATTACTCCTCATGAAGGAAATTCATTTAGTCTTTTACGTCTCTTCAGAATAATTCTGAATAAGGCACTTAGTCAGACGGCCTATCAGTGCAGTTCACCAAACCACAATGGAACTTACCGCTCGGCGTATTCCGACCACTTTGTACAGCCTAGTTATTACCCATTACAAATGGACGCTTTACAGTAAACCTGGACAAATCCACGGGCACTGCTGAAGACCTGCTGGCTCTGACATGGTTGAGATATCACCGTCAGACCCTGCATACATGCCAATGGCCTGTATAGAGGCATTACATCATTATACGTCTCATTAAGGTTTCTTCCCCCCCCCAAAAGCATAGAAGAGTAACCAGAGGGGACGTAATGTCTTCCAACGGGGAATTTACTAATCTGATTTTGGATATGGCGCATTTTTAACAGGAATCGCAGAAATAAAACATAATGAAGTTACATTTCCCACAGTGATTGAGATGCCATTTTACTTACATGACAAAGACATCATTTGGGTGAACAGAAAATATCAGCAGTATTGGTACATGCAACTTAAAAATGTTCCGACTGCAATGTGAAAAAATGACTGCATGTGTGCTTTTTCTCCCAAGCACGGTGTGAGAGGTGAAAATATATAGTGTTTAGGTTGAAGAAATAAATAAATAAAAAAGAGCCAAAAGTCTCTTTATTTACTTGTGTTTATCAGTAATGTGAAACTAAAGTGAGAATATATACACCCTCTTATCTAAGATTAAAAAAAACGTACAATGAGAAGCACAATTAGTGGGCGTGTTAGAGGAACACTTGCGTCTGAGGAGAACGCTGAATGAGATAATGTTCAAAGGTAAGGACTCGATTTGCGGTGACTGCACAGCCAAACGCATTTTCAAACTCACTGAATTTTCCCCTGCCATCAGCTTAACTGAAACGTTCGCATCAATGCAACATCTTCAGAAAAAAATTTGTATTTTCTTTTAAATTCTGTCGCTGTATTTCCACTTGGCAGCAGAGAAAATGGGTAAATATCTCACCGTAAGAAAGGCTGTTGTTCCATTGTGGGGATGCAAAAGAACCCAAAGTTTAGCAACATGAAATCCACAAACAACATTACCTTGTGTTCTAGACAACATCGATTCTGAGTAACAATCCTACGTTACCGTGATGGAGAAAAGTTATATATTGTATACCGTCGTTAATGTATTCTAAGGAGAAAAGCAAGCAGTGTGGAGTTTAAAATAATTAAACACATTTTACAAAATAAACAGAATAATAGCAGTTATTTCAGTGGAAATGCAATTAGAAAAAAATAAGATATAATGCTATATGTTCTGTCACAGTGTATCAAAGACAAATAAAAAATATGTTTGTGTTTTAAAATATACATAGTTGCAGTGTTTTAAAATATACAGTTGCACAATAAGAATTAAATCTGTTAAATTGAGAATTTACTGGTGTGTAATTGTACAGTGTCAATAATAACAACAACAATAATAATAATTAATAATGGAACTTATGTGAATTATGTGCTCATTATAATCATTGATGAAAGTATTATTACCTTCAAAGGTTTAAGCAATAAATATATTCCAAGTGCTCTATAATGTCCATCAAATAGGTCAAGCAATAATGTGTCCACCCAGAAAAATCACCCCCCCCCCCCACCTAGGACTGATGCAATTATGAGACCAAAGGCTGAATGTAATGCCATCAGTGCTTTTTAATGTGCTGAAAAAAACGGTGAATTTACCTCAGACTTCAAGGCCAAGGGCACGGGGGTCATATTTCGCTATCACAGATGTAGAAATTTTCTGGATGACCTGACATGGTAGATAATAAAGGGCATGATGAAAACATACACAGAAAGGCGCCACGCACAGCTACATTCAGCAATTATTAATCAAGGAACAGGGCTAGATTCAATCGTAAATGACAGAATACACTTACAACAGTCAAGATCCCACAATTGCTAAAAAAAAAAACTAAAACATGTCGTAATGAAAATATTTAACGCAACAACAAAATTACATTTATACAAACATGTTCTTACATTAACTAGACCAAACAAAATACTTCACATTCAAAACAGAAATTAATGTTAAAATATAATAATAATAGCAATAACAACAACAGTAATAATAGTAAAGTAGTATCGCTGCATTAGTCACATAAATGTATTTACAAAAAATAGCTTCTGCATAAGGATTTTATGTCTTTAAAACAACAAACACAAACACTGCATGAGATGAGATGCTGCGAGTGGACCCCTGATAGTAAGGCAGGGCCAGATGTGTTATTTAATGTGTCATTTTCAGATTCCAGGGAGGGTTGGTGAACATCCTTGTGCATTTATGTTCCTCTGATAGTCGTCTTAAATAGCTTGAGCAGGCCTGTGCCAAAGAGCCTTAATTGTACTACACTTGATAAAAACAGACATATACTTTCCACTTTTCAAGACTCTAAAAATATATTATTATTATTATTATTATATATATATTTTTTTCTTCTATTTCTCAGTCTGCATGGGTCACATTTTATCTCCCGTCTCCCATGTATTCATATTTTCTCATTTAGACATACATCTTTTTATGTTACTGTTATGTTGCTTATGATGACAACCTAATTTAATTTTGGGGATTAACAAAGTATCTATTTTATTCCATCTCCACAAAAACACCGCTGGCTCTGCCATTGCACAGCATTGCACTGTAACCGTAACCAACTTTACATCTTTAAAAAAAACAATCAAAGCTAGATACAAGTTATTATACCTAGTTCCAGGTGAAAAAGTTACTGGATAACGAAAGGCTGGAAGTGATTTTTTTTCTTCTTGCTTTAATACTTTATATCTTATTAATATGTATTTCAGCGAAAGAAGAATCTGCATATAACATTTGCATTCACCATTTTTTTTTTTTTTTAGGAAGAGGGCGAAATAATGCTGATTAGAAGCCGGTGCAGGAGTTTCTGCCCCAGCCACCGGAATAACTGCATTGTCCCATTTGAGCAGGGCTGGATGAGAGAGTGCATTATTAATATGCCTGTGCAGTGCTGGTTCCTCTGGTGAAGGCTTGCATTACCATATTCCTCCTCTCACCTACTGATGGTGTCTTCATGGCAGCAAGGGACTGTGTCTGCTTTCTGCTGTCCTTTAATTCTTCACACACACTCTTGTTTTTGTACATCAATCAGGGCGCTGACATATTAAGTGGGGTATAACTTCCATCCCACGGTCACACAAGCTGCAGCATTCTTCCTCTTACACACATCTCCACAATTACTGCAAGAGTCCTCCTCACTGGCCCTCACAAGCACACGCACACCTACATACATACACACACACGCACGCCCACCTTCATACATACACACACACGCACGCCCACCTTCATACATACACACACACACGCACGCCCACCTTCATACATGCACGCTCACGCACGCACACCTACTTACATACACACACGCACGCCCACCTTCATACATGCTCACGCACGCACACCTACATACATACACACACACGCACGCCCACCTTCATACATACACACACACGCACGCCCACCTTCATACATACACACACACACGCACGCCCACCTTCATACATGCACGCTCACGCACGCACACCTACTTACATACACACACGCACGCCCACCTTCAGACATGCTCACGCACTCACACCTACATCCAGACACACACTCACACCTACATACATACACACACACGCACGCCCACCTTCATACATACACACACACGCACACCCACCTTCATACATGCACACACACACACGCTCACGCACGCACACCTACTTACATACACACATACGCACGCCCACCTTCATACATGCTCACGCACGCACACCTACATACAGACACACACACACGCACACCTACATACATACACACACACGCACGCCCACCTTCATACATGCACACACACACACGCTCACGCACGCACACCTACTTACATACACACATACGCACGCCCACCTTCATACATGCTCACGCACGCACGCCCACCTTCATACATGCACACACACACACGCTCACGCACGCACACCTACTTACATACACACACGCACGCCCACCTTCATACATGCTCACGCACGCACACCTACATACATACACACACACACGCACACCTACATACATACACACACACGCACGCCCACCTTCATACATGCACACACACACACACACACTCACGCACGCACACCAACAAACATACACACACACGCACGCCCACCTTCATACATGCTCACGCACGCACGCCCACCTTCATACATGCACACGCACGCACACCTACATACATACACACACACACGCACACCTACAGACATACACACACACGCACGCCCACCTTCATACATGCACACACACACACGCTCACGCACGCACACCTACTTACATACACACACACGCACGCCCACCTACATACAGAAACACACACGCACGCCCACATACATACATGCACACACACACACGCACACCTACTTACATACACACACACGCACGCCCACCTTCATACATGCTCACGCACGCACACCTACATACATACACACACACACGCACACCTACATACATACACACACACGCACGCCCACCTTCATACATACACACACACGCACGCCCACCTTCATACATGCACACACACACACACACTCACGCACGCACACCTACATACATGCACACACACACACGCACACCTACACACATACACATGCGCACGCACGCCTACATACATGCACACACACACACACACACGCACACACACTCACGCACGCACGCACACCTACATACATACACACACACACGCACACCTACATACATACACACACACGCACGCCCACCTTCATACATACACACACACGCACGCCCACCTTCATACATGCACACACACTCACGCACGCACACCTACATACACACACACACACACACGCACGCACGCACACCAACATACATACACACGCACGCCCACCTACATACATACATACACACATCTACATATACACACACACACATGCACACACGCATGCACGCACACCTACATACACACACACACACACACGCACACACCTACATACACACACACACATGCACACACCTACATACACACACACGCACATCTACATACAGACACACACACACGCATGCACGCACACCTACATACATACACACACACACATGCACACACCTACATACACACAGACGCATGCACACACACACGCACACCTACATACACACACACGCATGCACACATACCTACACACACACACACACACACACACCACACACTTGCATAGATTCAATTTGCATCCACAGAGCCAAAAATGAGACAGATCACAAATGCCCACACTACACACACACATGCATGTATGCACACATGAAACCTTGAGTTGCATCAAACACCAATTCATAAACAATGACATACTTAAATGCACACGTACATCTACTGTTAGCGCAAGCATGCTGACCTCATACATTGCAGAAATATTAATCTACCGTTGTGACATACATATATGCAGACCACAGTATTACTGACATAGTGACAGTAAAACGAAAAGCACATTACAAAACAGCACACTCTACAATATCCAACGGCAACTCATTGTTGTCCTCTGCAGGGGACATGAATCTCTGGTCTTAATCTCAAGAACCACATATTCTACTATGCTGAATATTATTTTTGAAAATATTTTCACTGCAACATGGTTTTGTCATCCAAGACACTTGTATTAAGTCAAAAAATTTAAAATGAAAAATACTTCTACTTTTTTTCTGCCGGGTCTCTGGAGGATAGTAAACAACAGGTAAGTACTACTCGCTTTATCAAGTTTTACCAGCCCAACTTAAGTAATAACATCTTTGGTTATATCTTATATATTTTGCCTATTTATTTATTTTAAATCATGAAAGCAGTATTACGTATTAAAGTAAGAACTGAAGTCATGAATATGAACGAACTAGGTAATAATATTTTGGTCTGACAAGTTAGTCTTTAGTTAACACGAAATATCACAAAATATTCCTTCTACTTTTGCAGAATTTTCTAGATCTATATTTTGATTTCAAAAGTCAAGTAAAATTTCTGAAAATAGAAGAAAAACAGCAACTCACTGAATCCCCCTCTCAACAACTCATCAGGAAATTGAACCACTAGTAATTCAAAATATATCTACAGAATGTGCCTGCACAACAGTGTAAAAAGCAGAGCCCGGTTCAATTTCGATTGCTGTGCAAATTGAAGTCTTCACCCTACAGATCATCTGGAACTGTTTGAGCTAAAACCTGCTGTTCCTCATCAAGTCCATCTGTTTTTTCCATTTGCACAATGTATGCCTCATTTTTAAAAGAATATAAATTTCAGTGCTTTTCACTGCTTTTTGAGAAACATCTTGACATTGATGTTTTCAGAAGTTACACGGGAGCTGGTTGGAACCAGACTGGATTACACTAGTAGGTACCGTTCAGCTGGTCCGTGGGTTGGGTTTGCTTTGTGTGAAGTGTGTGTGTGTGTGTGTGTGTGGGGGGGGGGGTCATCTAAAATCCCTGGATCAATTTTTTCCAACCATGTGTGCAATTCATCGTAATCAAATTTAACAGGAAGAAAAATGGACTCTGACCTGCTCAGCCAAGATTTTGTACAAGCGAATATACAAAATTCCGAGGATGTAAAACAATGAGGTGGGCACCCTACTGTAGGGAGGGCTCTTTACTATGGCACAGGACTTCAACACTACGGGAGTGATCATATAACTACAGGGTCACATCCCTCTGAAACCCGCTCATTAAATACAACATCGCATGGGAGAAATAACGGCCCATAATAATTCTGCTATGCTATACTGTTATTTCTCAGCATGTAGAAAAAGTGTACCACAGCAGGCCATAAGTTATGTCAGTAAAGTTTAGGTACATGGGATCTGATAGAGCTGTCAGGGCATCACTCTATTCGCCCACGTTTCTGCAACATTAAGTCCTTAAATTGCCCTTCTGTCGAGGTCAACAGAGAGTGTACGCTATTATCAGACCATAGGTAGGACAACAGAGAGAGGCCCTGATACTTTCCTCTTTTCTAGAGCAAGCAGGAAACAGTGGAACCGGGGTGGGGTGGTGGTGGTTGGGGGGTTTGGGGTTCGGAGGAAGATGGAAAGGTCACTTCGATGAAACCATGGTTGTGTTGCAAGAGATTTTAATCACCACCCTGTGTTGTTTTTCTAAGTATCCACAAACCAGGGAACATTGTAACCCCCGAAATGGAGCTGACGAAAGCGTACCGCAAGCAGAAGCGCTAGACATCTGTACCACTAAAGCAGCAAGTAGCCCTGTGTTACTCAGAGCCCAGACTGAACAAGCCTTTATGGCCTTATTCAATGTTAAAGTAACCAACAGTAATTCAATATTTAAATAACAACTTCAAAACCTGCAACATGAATTATAATGATGATTACTATTATTATTATGTGTTATTCACAACAACAACAACAACGATAATAATAATAATAATAATGATATGAATAAAAGATCAAAATAAAGATAACATAATCCTATGTAAATATACAAAGTATTTTCCAGAGTTGCAGCCTGACTTGTTCATGAAGACGCACCCTATCCAAAGACCAGCAGAGCTCTAAGCATGGCCTGCACTACATTGGCAGTGAACGCGGTGTCACTGAGAGGTCAGGGCCCCTTCCATGAACAACAACAAAAAAAAGAAAAAAAAAAGAAAAAAGAAAAAAAAAAAGGCTTTGGAAGTCTTGTAGGTCACCTTGCTTGGTTGAGAGATCAATGTCTGTTTGGCTGCCTGAGAGTGGCGTGCTGGGGAGGCGGCTCTCTGCATCACCTCTCTGGCTTCATTGGGATGCGGCAACAACGGCTCAGGCTCAACTCCAGCCTGCCTCACCCTGGCCTTGCCGCCTTCTACCCTTGCAAGTCATTCGACGCACACTTTCCTTCATAAACATGAGCACCGACTGTTGAGGGGGAATTCTGCGCGTGACGTTTAACACTTTTAAAAACGCCTCGGCTTTATCAGACATTTTCTAATTCCCATGCCCGTCGATCTACTCCCCTTTAGTGACGCTTTTCGGATTTGTTTTTATTCATCAGCGAGTCACTAAGGTGCCGATACAAATCTCGCCACATAATAAAGAACAGATCTCTCGAACAGCAGCAGACTACTCTGTCCAGCATCTAAAATCACAAGATTCACCTTTCCTCCACTGCAGGCACGTCGAAACAAGCCGCTGCATATTTCCGTTTTTAATGAAGCATGCCAAAAAATGAAATACACACTCATAAAGCTGGCATTCCGCTTTGCATTCTGTCCCCTTTGAATATTGAGCTTGGCGAAAACGTGAATCTCTGGGGCACAGGAGCGCTCCCGTCCCGGGGGCAGTCAGGGGATCGGCCTGACCCTCCTCAGGGTCACATGAATTACTGCTCCGCTGTGACCTCTTCACACAAATAAAGCAGCAGATATTTTCTCAGCGCGCCACACTGTGATTCTGCGTATGAAAGAAAATGATCGATCAAGTTGAGAAAAAATTAAATAAAATCTTCACTCTGATTGTCAACCTGTATTTATTTAATCTTTTGAAATAGAAATTATAATAAAATATGTTCATTTGTGGAATGAAAGCTACAAATGGCAGTGCTGTGGAATTGCACTGCAGATGCGCAGCTACAACGCGTGTGTGTACGCAGCACCGGAGAAAGGGGGCGTTCAGAAATGAAAAAGCCAACCGGCCTTTAAAGCGGTGTGGAAATCAGCACGACTGTAGAAATGCTGCATCCACCCATCAGCCGGAGGGAGAAAAAAAAGTTAAATTATGCGGTTTTCAAATAAATGCCACATAACTCAGCCTTATTGAGCGCCGGACAACTCCAGAGAAACAGCCGCCAAGCTCAGGGATGACAGACAGACTACAGTAGGACAGAAACTCACCTGATGTAAATCACTTCAGATCTGTTTATCAGAGAGATGCAGTCTACGTGGGAGCAAAAGCCACAGAAATTAATCTAAAGATGTTTAACTTGCTTAATGTTTCTATGCACTGGGCCTTCCAGCTTGCCTTCCTCTCATGAAAATAGTGAGCCACGATAATAAAAAAGCATTTTCATTTCCGAAATTAATCTAACACAATGCAAATATGACACAAAAATCAATCGGAATTTTCACGTGCGAATCAGCATTCACGTAGCATAACGTTTAAAGTTATTTTAAGATTACCTCGTTTTTCTAACATATACAGTACAGTGAAAACCACATTTAAAATGTCCACAAAAATAAATATATGAACAGCAGTTCACTGTGAACATAAACATACTGAATCTGTCTCTTATAAAAGATAACAAAATATTATAAAAGTGTTGCATACACTGTATACAGTACTAAAAAGCTTTCTGGAACAGAACAACTGAGGAAGACTGTTTTGAATGCACTTCGTTTACTGTATACTTTCAGTCCATTGCCAGGTATATAAAATGACTGTCAGAAGATTGTCCACCTCATTATCAGGAGAACATGATGCAAGCGACACTCAATGAGAATGCTATGAGGCTAAAGTGTACTTAGAAATACGGGTTAGAAGCACAGTTCAACTTTCTTCCCCGCAAAGGGAAAACATATTTCCTAATAAAATAAGTGCACCATAATTGTTCTGCGATTGTAATTTCTCCCTCAAGGAAAAACTTTTTTTCTCTCAGATTTAACACGAGTCATTTTGTACTTTCTCATCTGACCTTCATCATTCCAGACAAATCCATACTGCAGGAAGTGGAAAACAATGGGAAACTATCTCCGCTGATGCCGAGCTATAGTGCTTTACAGTCCCAGGCAAGCTAGGGGTCTACAGCCCAGGCCATGCATCCTTTAGAATGGCATCATCTATATGATATTAAATAAAATGAGGCTCAGTCACTAAAATGTCGGAAAAAAAACGGTCTCAAAAACACATTTTGCAGTGCTAAAAAGGTGATGGTATTTGGTACAGAGAAACCGTGCCGCACGCTCACCATTTGCATCCTGTCTGACCTTCTATTCACACCTCAGACTCGGTACACCTTCAGCAACACTCACTTTGCAGTTTTGTAAGAAAAAAAACAACAAAAAATGAAAGCCACTACAACTAAACTTTCACTTCCGTGCGTACATACCCTCTTACTACAGTTTAACGATATTACAGCGAAATATGTTGATAATTAAAATGTCAATATGTATGAACTTAGACATGACTTCCAGTTGTTGACCCCAACGGGAAAGACTGATATTGTGACAAGGGAGGGTCGGTATTACTGGTATTAAACCTATCGTTAACCCCGACAAACGAGTACTGCTCGGAGCGGGGCTTTCAATATTTCTGAATAGGAACAGGAAATAGAAATATGTCACACGGGAACAGTTATTATTAAGCTGCAATACTTGAAAAGACTTAAATAATGACACTGGCCTGCTTATTCCTTTGAGAAATAAGCTTGTAAAGGGAATTGAAGGTGTCTTTTCACTCAGTTGGTAATTACATCTTGGCAACCAGGCTCTGGTCGAGGTACAAACTACAAATCTGAAATAGACAGTTTTTTTTTTTCCCTTTCTTTTTTTTGGCATCGCCAGATGATTTGCATTGAAGGCCCAAACCCCCCTTTGTTTTCCACAGGAAATGAATGTGGAGCCACTACTCAGTCTCCTGTGATGGGGATTACTCTAATGAATTTGTGACAGCCCCCACACTCCTTATTGACTTCCGTGATTCCACGATCACCACCCCTCTCTCAGCTCCTCTGTGCTACGTGTGGCTGAAATTCCTCAACAGGGGATTATAGCGCAACCCAAACGTGCTCCTGCACCTTTTAACGACACGGCGCTCCCTGAAGCGTGTGCGGATCAGAGCCGCACTACCCATCAACCCAAATACATGCAGCACAACGTTAACTAACGGCGAAACGTAAATATTCCAGATCCTATATTTTAGTGCTTCATTTAAAGGCTTACAAATTCAGGTTTTAAAATAATGATTAGCAATTTTAGATTTTACATGGCACCACCAGCCACATAACATCAGCAGTGTCGTGTATACGTAAAATAATATTTCATCCATTAGTGAGTTTATTCACACGATCATGAATTCTAGGTTTATCTTTATCTATGCCAAAGCTAAGAGCAAAGTATTTTCTACAAGGAAACGAGAATGCTCAGCGAACAACTCCAGATATGGCACTCTAGCACTGATTGATTGGTGACAGGAGCAGAAGGCATTCCATTCTGACAGGGTCACGAAATGCATGCTGACCACAGAAATGCAACGTATTTGAAAATACTGTGACAAGACATTTATGCAGCGACACATCTCATGACGTATACTTTATCATGAAACATGTTCAAACTTGCATGATGAATCCAAACAAACAGAATTACAAAGATTGCCTATGCTGAAATCTTGTCTTATACACTGTAAAGATCATGAACAAGAATCACGCTTGCATAACTATAAACCAGCTTTCCATTTAAAAAAATATAATTCAGTACAATTTAAGGGGGATAAAATAGCTCAATTCCATCGAAACACGTATGTAATTTGATAATATAGAGAGACTATATATTGTACATTAACATAAAAACGCTATAAACTGCTGGTTGTATGCATACTAAGCGATCGTCTTTGCACAGCTGCAGAGTATCACCAATGATTTATCATTTTTATGTACCAGAAATAGGTCCTTTCTTAGCAATTACTCATAATGAAAATCATTTAATTTTGCAGAAGGTGAACTATTAGTTCAGCTGTTTTCCTTTCTGGGTGTAAATTGGTGACTGAAGCAAAGTGAAGTCAGTGGCCATGGTCCTAAAAAACACTGCGGAATATTCTAGATGATGATAAACAGAGGTCAATATATCAATTTTCTTATTATATTCTACTCTTAGATTGATGTTTCTTGCCCTAGGGATTTAGGGGGGGGGGGGGCGGGGGCTTGCTTATTATTCAACAGTAACTCATGAGAAAATGGTCACACTAGATTTAAGATTTCAACCCTTAATGCACACATTTAAGTGAAGACTTATGAAATACTTATAAATACTGGATAGGGTCAACTCAACACTAAAAACATCTGTCTGGTCTTGACAGTTTTTAGACTAGCTAACCATCTCAAACTTTATAGGAGATATGAAGTCATTCTCCCCATTGGTTAAAGTTAGTGCACAAATGTACTTTGAGCAGCCAGTGTGATGAATGGAATACAATTTCAAACAATTCAAATTCAGCTGATTAAATTAAATACACAATTGCCCACATGCACACACACACACACACACACACACACACACACACACACACACGTGTGTGTGTGCAATAAATCTCATGCACACACAGAAGCGTATGTGAAGAAACACATATTTTCATGTGCACACACACTCAACAAGAAAGCGTACACACTCAAACAAAAAACACAAAATCACACAAACACACACACTTATAGATGAACTGATACAAAAGCACAAACAGACACACGCACACACTGCTTACTGTACCGCACTCAGTTTGTTAAATGCTGCTTGCAATAGCAAATCATGCACAGAAATGTGTCTTGCTTACAAAAGTGCCATAATTGGATCATATTTAAGATGTCCCATACATGCAAGAGTTTTAAAAAAAAAAATATATATATATATATATATATATATATATATATATTTAAGGATTGCCTTAAAAAAGACAACATTTAAATCACTGTTGATATTTGAACAAACGTCACTGCTGTGCTGCATTAAGAAAGAGAGATCTCATGGAGCAGAGGCCACCTGCATTATCCTAAAGAAACTGTTAACTTGTGTAACCTGCTCAACTGCATGAATAATCTTGTAAAAAATAAATTTAAATATGCACAACATATTTTACATGTATATGATTATCAGTCAAAAAAAATCTGTTGTGCACGCAATTGTGCACGTTAAAACAGCTACCTGCACACCCCTGGTATATCATTTCAATGGGTGCAATTCAACACTAAACCCTAGTGAGCTTTGAGTGTTTCCAATTAAGATTCAACTCCATGACCACAATATCTTTCTGGCAATTATGTAAAATGCACTGCTATACCAATAGCCACATCAAATCTCGTGTCTATTTTCTATAATAAACTACATTACCTTAAAGGTTTACTCGCATAAATCTGTTATTCCAATGTTCATACAGACTGATATGGTACGTTATACAAGCTGATTACTTACCTGACATAAAAAAATGTAAGGCATGCATCAACATTCACGGACATTTAGAATAGGAAGATGGAGAGATCATTGGACAGATGGAAATACTGACAAGAGGGCATGGAGTCACCGAGGACATTCAATAGACTCACTCTTCATTCATTCACCGATCCACGACCAAACCCCTACATTTTAAGCTCACACTCACCCTGCATTTCTACAATGTTGCTTAGAACGCCTGATTATACTAACGGTAAACTTCATAACTGTAAAGTCTTAAAATAACTTTTATTTGTCTAATTCAATTATTTGATATCAGTATAATGTTCGACGAGGACACCCGGTTTTATTTTTTGCAGATGCCCAAGTTCAAAACCCTACTTGAATTAAACCCACTAACCACAAACGACATGGACATTCAAACAATTCACACAGATTCAATCGAGACAATACCAATTACGAGATTAGTTCCAATTACATTGGCGCTGTCATAAAACGGTTTTCAAAGTGATCGCATTTTTTAAAAAGGGTAACTGTTGCCTAGATTTTTACACACTAAAGTTTGGACCAAGTTTTTTTTCTTTTTTAACATGTAAGCGTTATGTTCTTATTTACAGACTATTAAATTACATATAGCCTTAACTTCAAAGATACAAAGATCCATGCAGACAAGAAGTACCGCGACCCCCAACCAGGCAAAAACACAGAATTCATAATTAACCATAATTTAAAGACAGCTGGGAAGATTAATATCGAAAGTTGTGCAATACTGATCAAAAGCCAAACGTCAATAAGAAACCTCTATAATCAGAAATTGAACTACATTTGGACTGTTGCTGCATTCTTTTATTCATGCATTTTGATCAGATTAAATGACACGAGTTCAGCTTACTTCAAAACTGATGACAAAAGATGAACTCTCACGTGCTCGCCATTCGCCACGCTTTTTCTCGTTTTAGCACCTTCGTTATCTTCCAGCAATTTTTTTTTAGCCGTAGCCTATCATTTTCTTCTAAGATCAATAAAAAGTGAACATTCCTGAACAACCTGAAACATATACACACACTGACGCCTGATAGTTCAGAGTTCGGAGTATCCTACAGGGTAACGGAACAGTCAATCAAGAAATTAAGATATTTTCATATAAATGCATTTGAGATGCGCATTTATATAAAATATTTCAGCAGTGGAAATTACAAAGGTTTAGTGCTTCTTTTACTATTTAAATCTGAATGGTGGAGACTAAAGTTTGGCCAACTGAAGTATAATCCGACCGAAAACGTGCCAGGTTTCGTCACTCGTTAGTTCCATATATTTTGCAGCGTATTACGGTTACGCAGACCCTGTCCGTGTTTTTAACTTTGCCCCGCGAAGTAGCGCAGCATTATGGATAAGGGTATATAGCCTATCTGCCTGTCCACACATTTCTTTGTATTTGACAACTTAAGTGGTTCTCTTCTGTACAGTGATTGTGAAATGACGTAAGGACACATGTGCATTGACTGCACTGTGTATGGAGGAAACCACATTGCTTATGCGTCAAAATGAGAATGGTTTCATAATTTCATTAGAAATTCCGGATTTTTCTTTAAGATGATAAACGTAAACTACTTGCAGTTTTCTTTCAAAAGGCAACATATTCAAAAGTAATGTTCTGTCTGCCAAACTATTCTGGGGGAAAGTGACTAGAAATAAACACCCGACGTCAAATTATGAACACGAGTAATGTTTGAAAGTGTAGCAATAAACGTCAATAAACACAATTCCACGCCAATTAAGATAAAACATTTGACGTTCCTTATCTGGTAGTTGTCGATTTTCCACGGTTGATCTCATGTTAAGTACGCAAACAAATCTTAAATAAAGGTTAAAGTGTGGCGAATACATTGAACAACTACATAAAGCCCAAAGAACAATTATTTATTTAATAATATTTAACTGTTTGAAATGAAAGTAAGCACATGGACATCACACGTAGTAAGTAAAGTGGAATAATTTTGCACAGCAAAATGTATAAAAAGAGGAACATTTTAATGAACATATTTTAAAGATTTATTGATGAATGGTATTTCCCCATTTTGCACAAGCAGGGTATCAATCCCTGACTATTTATCAATGTCCAGACATTACTGATTATTATAATATTATTGCCTTTGAAATTCTTTTAAAAAACACATCTAGTCCCGCATGATAACACATTTGTTAAAATTGCATCATTGAATTATCCAGCAATGTTACGAATAACTGCATTTTATATTAGCGTTCTAAACAGTTTCCATTCTGTAATATATGATTGCAGGTTATATCTTAGTGCAATTCAGTCCAGAATACTTCAATTCTTTGAGAATAATACATTTTTCACGTGTATGGTTATCCCCGTTAAGTAAAGGAGTTTCTATCCATTTAATACTTTGGTTTGAAATACAGTCAGTGGTATAATAAGGGCTACATACTTCTGTTTAAACTGCAAGCGCATGCTGCAGAAAAGCTCTATTTGCGTATTTTAAAAAAGTCCCATTTTATTTGACAAATTTAGAGCCCTCCCCCCTCCACCCTGACATCAACAACAGAAAAAAAGAAACAATTTAGTGCATAGGACCTTATAAAACCTACATCTAGAGTTAACCTAATTTATCTATCACATTCATTTTAATAACAACCTGTAGCATAACCATATTATCTTTTAGGCTTACAGATCATAAAACTATACTTAAATTATATACTAGGAATTCATATTATTCCAGAGTTACCAAATGCATAAGGATGGGGAATTCTTAAATAAACAAAACGCTTTCAGCAAGACAGTTTTAGTCCCAAGCAGGGATTGATTCCTTTTAGAATTGTTAGCCCAACATCCCCCCCCCCCCCCCCTCTCCCACCCCCAACCCCCACAACATGGAATCCAGTCTGACAACTTTCAACGGGAATGCGCCAGTGCATATCTGTATAGCAATGGGAGTCGATGTCGTACAACTCATTATCAAACAAACAGTCTAAATAAGAAGATGCAATTTCATGGGAGAAGGTGGTACAGGATGTCCCTCTCACTTTTTTGTCGCAATCCCAAAAAAGTGATGAGGCAATAAAATAAAGTTATGAATGTCATGCCGGAGTCATCCAAGAAAGTTCATTTTCAAGCACAAAAAAAAGGAAAAAGAAATACCGTACATGTCCAGCATGCAGGGCTGTTCAATAATATATTGTCTCTCTTTTTTTAACAATGTGTGTATTCGTTCCTAACAGTTACAGTTTTTGTTGCTAAACACAAAATAGCAAGCATAATGCATGAGATGAAAATGGGGTAAAAATGGCAGGCTCAGAGTCATCCATGTTTGGCAGATAAAAAAAGAAAAAGGCCGTGAACTCACTACTGAAGGTAGTTGCAGTTGATTTTTGGCAGGTGTTTTTAAAATCTATATTTAGGTTTTAAGCTCGACGATGCAAAAAGTTGAACTTCAATGGTGTATACATATATATGGATGTATGCATAAACGCACACATATATATACATTATAATAATATAAAAACACCAACTATGAAAAACTTTAAAACTATGGTTCGTCTATGAAAGAACAACACAGCAAGCCAAAAAACAACGACAAAAATTCACGAGCTAAACAAATGTAAAAACAATAATAATAATAATAATAATAAGTATGATAATAAAAAATGAAGTTGATGGCAGGTTTCAAAGCGCAAGCTCCAAAATGAAGAACGTATTTTTTGATGACAAGTTCAATCTTTCTATAGCAAGCCCCCAAAAACTTAAGAACGACGTTAAGTTAGGCAAGCAAGCTTGAGCAAACCCCAATTCTCATAAAATGAAAATGATTTAAAAAATGACAAAAAAGTTGGCAAACTTCTTTCTTGGTCTAGCAAGCCCCATAAAAAAAATTCACGTGGAGAACTTTTATGAAGGGGTTGACAAGCTTGATTTGTTTTTCGTTCTATGCCGAGACTCACATGAAAAACTCTGGAGATGAAGGGTTGTTGTCACTGCTCGAGCCGTTTTCTCTGAAGCCATTGCTGATAAGCTTCTCGTATTTTTCCTTGTAGGCATCCCTCTCCCGGACCAGCCTGGAGATCTCTTGTTTGAGGTGATCAACTTGCTGAATGAGCTGGGTCTTCTCGCCTTCCAGGACGTGTCTTTGCTGGACCCTCTTGTAGCGACAGGACTGGGCATAGCCTCTGTTTTTCAGGGTCCTCCTCTTTTGTTTAAGCCTGATCACTTCTTCTTTGCTGACCCCCCGGAGCTGCCGATTGAGCTCACGCACTGTCATGGTCACCAGCTGCTCATCCGAAAACCGGTCATCCAAATGCATGTGTTGGTGATTTCCTCCCGAGTTCCCGCTGGGAGGCATCCCGGGTGCTTGGTGATGTCCCCCGGCGTGATGATGGTGGTGGTGGTGGTGAGGACCCCCGTTCTGCGCTGCAGCAGCCGCGATAACTGCGGATACCACAGCGGCTGCCGATCCCATCTCTTCCCCGGCCATAGTGCCTCCTGCTCCGGCTCCACCGGCAAACTGCTGCCCTCTAGCATAGCCATCGAAGGTCTGAAGCTGATGACTGCTGTTGATCAGCGCCTCTACGGCGTCTTCGGGGCTGAAGCCCAAAGCCTCCGGGTTCAGCTGCTGTTGGTAACCGGTCATCCAGTAGAAATCCTCCAAGTGTGCCTTCTGTTCGCTCCCGGAGCCCGGACTAGGCGCCGAGAAGCTTGGAGAAGGAGGTACCGAGCTGCAAGGCGTGCTCATCGGGGTGGAAGACAGGGATCCCCCGGCGATCAGGCGGCTGCACTGGCTGATGCTGCGATCGGGCTCCACCGGCTCCTTTTTCACTTCAAACTTCATCAGATCGAAGTCATTAACATATTCCATGGCCAGGGGACTGGTGGGCAGGTCGGAGTTGCTCATTGCCAGTTCTGATGCCATCCTTTTGCTGTTGACAGTCCTCCAAAGGGGGTGAAGAGCAGCTGTCAAACTGTTCTGGGTTGAAAGAGTGTGAGCCAGCTTGATTTTTTATTTATTTATTTTAAACCAAGAAAAGGGTTTTCAATTTTGCAGCGGCGATTTTTAAAAATTATTAGTTTTCCGTTGCAGAGTCTATGCACATACGCATCAGAGCAGTGCGTGCGTTTCTCCTTTTTCCTTTCTTTGCATGAGAATAACGGCAGTTTGTACCGCACACATTTAACACTTCATGGTTTCTTTAAAATGTGTAGCGTAAATTTGAGAAGGTAAACGGTTCGAGTAATACACAAATTGTAGCCTTGTAGAAAAAAATACCCCAGGCTTGTTGGAGAATTTTTTAAAGGATCACCCAGCAGATGAGTTTAAAAGCATTGCTGAGTTTTATAGCTGCCCTGACGTCAGGTTTGAAATGGGAAATTGACTCAGACTCAGAGCCAATGGGCTCGCTCATTCTGAAAGCTAATTAACATAATAGTATAGAAACAAAACTTTTCTCAACTGTCAGGGGCTATCAGCTGACAGTCAGCTGGGACTAAAACTTTTAACTCTTTCGTACCACCTTTGAGCAAAATCCTAAATGATAGTTTTTTAGGAAAACTGTCTTTTCGGTCTTTTGCATGCCATGTGCGTTGTGTTTCAGAGCTTGTTCGTGCCATGTAGGCTACTGTACTTACCCCGTCTTTGTTTTCAGATTGTAATTCAATACTCGCACATCTTCACACATCGTTAGAATTTTAAATACTTAAAAAACGCGACACATAACGCAATAGACTAGCCTACGTATGGTTTGCACGACTGCATTGCAAATAATTAATGTTACGGTCTTGATTCAAATCGTGAAATGAATGAGGAGCTTCAGGGCACTCGGTACTGCATCTCTGTACTAGTTTGCAGTGTAAACCATTTGTATTTTATAAAATTACAAAACTAATATTTGTGCGCATTTTGCATGCCCATGGTTTTCATTGTTGTTCGTTTAAAAAAAAAAACATTTGCCGTAGCCTACACAACGTTTGGTTTATTTTTGTGACATAAATTAGCTTGTACCGTGTCATTCATTTTTCATCATTTACCAGCCAAAGCAGTTCACATCGCTATACTTTATCGGTGCCATTTTGGAGTGAAGTACACAAAGAATCCAAAAAAAAAAAGTATATATATATATATATATATATTTATATGTATAATTTAGCATATATAAAATTAATCATTGTACATCCACCTTTTCAAAGTAGGCTCACTGTCATACGCGCCGACCGAATTATAACAGTTACTTTGAAAAGGTGTTACATTGACAGTTACTTTTGTCCTGAACACACAAAGAGCATGATTCTGAACTATTACTTTTTTTAAAAGATTTGAGAGAGAAGCATGGCCAAACAGTTTGCAGCTTTGCATTTTGAAAACTCAACAGTGCCACCTTTTGGACAAATGGGGTGGTGATTTTAAACCCGAAAAGAAACAGCAGTTCGTGCGCGCGTGTGTGTCTGTGTGTGTGTTTATGCCAATAATATAGGATAGTGTATGTGCATATTTCTCTTCCTATTACTTGTCAATTTGGAAATAACAATAGAACTGTTACAATAGAACCAAAAGCAACAAACCAATTATGGAATTATCTATTTTGTCATCGAAAGATTTTGAATACTTACAAAACCTTTTTTTTAAAATGACAAACGTGCACGAGGGTAAATTGTTTGGACGGCGATGTACGCAGCATTGCAACAACTTAAATGGACTCTTGAAAAATCAACGCAAGCTATGCTAAAAAAATGTGTGTATAATATAAATGCCCAATAAATAAATCCTTATCAAATGGTTTAATTAACATTGTGCGAGGCACGCACTGCCCCTGTACTCACAAAAGCAGATCCCATTTAAAAATAGCATGCGACCCTTTTAATATGCACCCACACATACAGGACATATTTAGTATCCATTTAAGGTCCATTTGTCTGTGTCAACTTCTTATGGCTAACAAGAGATTGTCAATAACAACTGTAGCTCTTGACGGAATAGAGCTGCCGTTCCGCCTCTACCCACTGATTTAAATCATGTGGTGCTTTTAGAATAATTGCTTTTTAGGAGAGTGAGAGGGTAGAGGGTGTCCCCTCAGTATCCTTATTGTTATGCTGATAATTATTGCACCGTTCACTGATGCCATTATCTTTAACTCATGCACATACTGAATAGGATTTTTGAAGCACGATGAATTGATTAAAACTAGCAGAAAGTGACTTTTATAAAAAAAAATTCTCTTAAAACAACATGCATTTTATTTAACACTGTGGTCACATAAATAGAATTAAGGATAGCATAAAGTTGAGTAATGAACAATATGTTCCAAAGTAAGCTTCAAAAGTGCACTGCTATAAAAGGAGTTTATCTGAAAAGTAATTATGCGAAATCTGACTTCTGACACTCAGTCATATATTAAACCGTTTTCTAGTACATGGCACTATCTTGAGTTCAGAGGTCAGTTATCTCCGCTTTTTATTTGCTACACACCCTTCAGGAACTAGTTCAAGCTTCTGCACAACTCTATACAGGATAGTACTCAATAAGATGTTGCACAGAAGCTAAACCAGTGAACTTCATAAGCTCAAATGAAGTTCACTGATGAAATAAGGGCTCTTAATCTGTTCTATACAACGTTTTGGATCGGTTAAATGGTGAAAGCAATGAACACTGAACACTGGAAATGTTCATCTATATTTTGCAATATATGGCAAATACAATAAGAAACGAACAACAATGACAATATGCATCATTGATTATATATGTGAAATACGCTTGACTAGGCTATTCCCAATGACTATTTGCAAAGGGCTTCAATTCGCTGCTACTAATTTTGACATTGCGCTGACAAATGACCAGTTAATGGATTTGAAGAAAGCCTATAATCAGACATTGAATGTCTCTTGTGAAACCTATGATCTCATCCATAGCATGCTATACATGCTATACGGTTATATTTTGGAACCTTTGGCACTTACAGAATAATGATAGGTAAAATCAGTCAATGTTAGCCACCAATCCGTGTACAATGTATACAATTATTGGCACCACTGACTAGAAATGCACTAAAAATACTTATAGGAAACATTTTTAAAATAAACTCAAAATGCCAAGATGTAAAAAATATTGTAGTTTAGTAATGTTTCAATGGAACCAAACAAAATCATACATTTATTTAATAAAAAGATAATTACCAAAATCAAGGTTTCATAATTATTGACATCCCTGGTTTAGTACTTGGTGCAACCACCTCTGGCCAGGATAACAGCATGGAGTCTTTTCCTGTAATGTTTGACAAGGTTAGGGAACACATTTGGAGGGATTTTGGACCATTCCTCTATGAAGATCCTTTCAAGATCCTTCACATTCTTGGGTTTGCGCTTATCAACTGCCCTCTTCAGTTCAGACCACAGGTTTTCGATTGGATTGAGGTCCGGCGACTGAGTTGGCCATTGCAGAACATAACATTGATTTTGTTATCACGGAACCATTTCTGTGTGGATTTTGAGGTATGCTTTGGGTCATTGTCTTGCTGGAAAGTAAACCGACGGCTAAGTCTCAGCCTTCTGACAGAGGCAACCAGATTGTCAGCCAAAATTGGCTGATACTTGGTGGAATCCATTATGCCATTGACCTTAACCAGTGCCCCTGAACCTCTGGAAGTAAAACAGCCCCAAAACATCACTGACCCACCACCATATTTCACCGTGGGTATGGGGTGCATCTTCTTGTATGAATATTTGTTTCAACTCCAAACATGCCGATGCTGTATCTGACCAAAACTTTCAATTTCAGAAACATTAATAAACTACATAATTTTTAACAATATATCTTGGCATTTTGAGTTTATCTAAATAATTATGTTTTTTTGTTGTTGTTTTTTTTAAGTATTTTTGGTGCATTGCCAGTCAGGGGTGCCAATAATTCTGGAGCCCAGTGTAGACTATCAACAAGTTAAGGGCCACACAACACCTATTTCAATTGAGTGGAATTATTTTTCCTTAATTTGTGCCGTTACTTTCAGAGAAGTTAGACGTTGAGACCTAAATAGCTACAAACCTGTATCCTCTTCATAGTACGTTTGCGCTGCTATGATTCGTCTCCTCATTCTGACTCATCAATGTTCTGTATTTCTGATAAGTTTGGGGCTTGTGTTTGGGAAAAATATTGGATATATATGGTACATTATTATTGTATTTGGTGTTGACTGCTCAGGGGCGGCTGTGGCTCAGGAGGTAGAGCAGGGCGTCCGCTGATCGCAGGATTGGCGGTTCGATCCCCGGCTCCTCCTGTCCACATGTCGAAGTGTCCTTGGGCAAGGCACTGAACCCCAAATTGCTCCCAATGAGCAGGCTAGCACCTTGCATGGCAGCTGCCGCCATTGGTGTGTGAATGTGTGTGTGAACGGGTGAGTGAGAGGCCATTGTAAAGCGCTTTGGATAAAGGCGCTATATAAGTGCAGTCCATTTACCATTTACCATTAATATGAACCGTGAGCAGTACTATCACGTTCCTCACCCACACTCTTAATCACACCAGTAGGCTTAACTAAGGGCCTGGACCCAAGGCAGCCAGCTCTCACATCTCAACTCCCAAATTACAGGGACACATTTGCATGCCTCCAGGTCTTTGAGGGAGAAAGTGTTGGCGAATCTAAACATAACCAGGAAAAACTGAGGACATAAACAGGAGTTCTGCAGCTTTGCCGCTCGTTTGTACAACATACACTGGCATTTGATCTCCGCGGTCATGTGGCATTACAGAAGTGCATAACAGGATTGGATGCCATAAAGAAGTTTGACAGCATTTTCCATATACTGTGAAATCCTTTTGAGATTAACGAGTAATCAAAAGGCGAATGCTTAGTGAAAGGGTACAACAATGAAAACCAACACCTGTCCTTTCTTGGGATTTTTTGACACTTAACTTTCTGTTACAAAAATATCTCTTTTGTGACTTTAGTAACCGCTTAAAAGTTAAGATGCCTCCGTGTCTACACAAAATCTTGCTAATGCTGCTAGATTATGAACACAGAAATTTGTGATGAAGTAATTAACTTTTTTTTGGGTCATTTCATTATGTTCCATTGTGACATAAAAAGCACATTTGATTACGTTCTAGACCGATAGCTGTGCAGGACATCCTGTGTCCTTCGTCGTGGGCCTCTCAGGTTATCACATGTGACAAGATATCTGTCCATCTGTCTGAAATGACCCTCTGTCTCGCTTCTCTTAAAGCAACACTTTGATTGATTGGTTAACGTAACATAGACAAATGGCTGTTGCCATAAACCAAACATAGCATTTCAATTGGGTTGGTTTTATGTGATGAGTTAGCGGAGATATTATTAACTGGCTCTTATCTCAATGATCTGGCTTTCTGGATTAGTTAATGATGCACTTTTCTTGCAATTTTATTGAACCAAGTTTTGATATCATATAGTTATAGTATAGTTTGGTATAGTGTAGTTGGTATGGTATAGTTGCTTATGTGAAGGATCTTTGATTTAATTTTCTTTGACTCTCAATAAATTAACGCATTAGTAAAATTGAAAGACCACCTAAACTTGCTATGTTTTATTATAAAACAATAATGTTTGGGCCTTCAAACAATCAAAAGATACAGCTCTGAGTTATGTCACAAAGCCAGTCAACCATCCCAGGTTTAACATTGAAATTCAGCCTGCACTGCAGTGGGGGTCGGTCCACTTATTTTTTAAGGTATACAAGGGCATAAGGTGAGAGGTTATGGAGAGTACGGCGACTGCAACTGACTGACTGACTTCTTGGAGCATTTGGAGTTTCCCTGAGCAGTGTTGAAACTGTGAGTGAAACTGGGCAAAGGTAATGCTCTGACTTCAGAGCCCACATACGTGACAGAAGTCACGATTAAAGTAGGCGAAGGGCTGTGGTCTCCCGTGAAGAGGATGTCAGTAAGGTTGCACAGAGTAGAACTGCGGTTGATGAGGACGTGGCGTCAGCGTGGCCTCACTGAACAAGAGAGAAAAAAAAATGGCATTTTCATGAAACAAGACTACATTACAAGGAATAGATGCTGTCTATCTTTTAGATGGTACGCGATTAGGTTGTGAACATTCAACGCAGTGAGATTAGTATTTAGCATGCCGGTAGCACAAAGTGAGGAACAGATGCCGCTCTGATATTGGACATCCTTAGGAGCCCATTTCAAAGATCTTTGTGATGCATTCCTGTGAGGTGTGCAGACAATTTCAGCAGGCAATTTCACAGTGGTTAGCACAACAATTGCTACAATAACAGCAATAAGTAGCACAGACAGGATAATCAACTCATTGTGAAATTGCAATAAATTATTTAAACATGTTCTATTGCTACTGCTGACATTGCATACCCAGAGCCCACAGACCATTACAGTGATTTAAAAATGCTGAACACCTCCACAGAAAATGTGAAATAATTTAGACTTTTGTCTGTACTCTAGTGGCTTGACATGACTGTAAAAAAAAAGAAGAAGTTATGACCATCCTTTGACGTAACTATAAAATAGAAAAAAAAAAGGACTCCAAGAAAGTTGTCCATTAAACTACTTCACCAGAGTCTAGTGAAGGTGGTCCCTTTATTGTTTCTCAAGATCTAGAAGTAGAACAGAAACCATTTGTGATACGCTTCAGGGAAAGAATCAATTGATAACCCAAAAGCACTCGGTTTGAGTCCATGATCGGCACCATGATTCCTTTTCTGCACAACACTTCTCTCAAATGAGCAGACAATATTAACAAGTCCTTAAAACCACGGCACTAGAAGCAAGGGTATTGTATCTTTAAGAAATTAAGCGTCACTTTTTTGTTAGAGTGTTTTAGTTGAGGTTGAGGTTAGATCTCTGAGTTCATAGTAGGCCCATTGTGCACTGCCCTGTCTGTTGTTTAGTGCACTGCCTGTTATAGCTTGTACCACATGACATGCTGCAGAATAAATGACACAAGCCAATGTTCTGGGTCTGGTGTGCAAGTTGTGAGCAACCTTATTATTGCATAAATTACAGGGACCATACAAATTACAATCCATGTATTTGGCGGAAATGACCTGGTTCCTTATGCCTGCAAAGAACACTTTGAAACATCAAGGCTAAATTTTCCACCCTATCAACAAAGTTAAGTGAATTGCGTGTGTGTGTGTGTGTGTGTGTGTGCTTGCATGCGTGTGTTGTCCCAAAGAATGTATATACATGTATTTTCTTTAGTGTCTTATCTATTATCCTTGATTGTTTTTGTTTGTGTCTAGGGTTAACTTCTCAAGGGTTGTAAAATAATATGCATTAAATTCTCTAGAGCATCATCTCAGCTGTGGAAGCCTGAACACAAATGAAGAAAAGCGCATTAGACAAGGCCACGGGAAGATGGCGCATCTAATTTAGCTGCATTCATTTCTTTGGCGGTATTGAGACCTGTACAGAAAGCAAACAAGCGACTGCATGATCTGCTGAGAGGCACAAAGAGAGAGAGAGAGAGAGAGTATAGCTGGCTCACAGCGTAATAAAATGAGAAAACATTCCCATCAGAAACATGGAACAAGAACTTACAGCTGCAACTGTACAAACAATAATAGTCTCAAAGAAGGATATGAAACATAATAATGTGCACAACACATTCTATGACCTTAATATGAAAAGGTCTCTGCCACCTTTTGAAAAGGTGATTTTTGGAAAGACTTCTGACTTTACTCAGGGTGCCAAATTTGTCATCAATGAAAATTTCTATTAGGCATTGCTAGTATCTAAAGAATAGAATAATTATATCTGAGTGTGGGTTCTATGCAGAGCTGTGGTTAATAAGTACGATACATAGAGGGGTATTCTCTCAGGAGATGCTGAAATAAGGAGGCTCTCTTTGGAAGATGCCATTGAGGGAAGCCATGTGAAGGTAAAAAAGCTGCCAGCAATATAAAAATAAAAGTCCCTCCTCACCACCTCTCACTGACTGTTCTCGGGAACATAAGACAGGAGAAATAAGTAATTACTCAAAGAATTCAAAGTCGCCAAAATTTACGTACATTAAGGAAATATTAGAATGACGTCCCTTTGGACATATTCACTGCAAACACACAAAACCCTGTCGTTCTCTGCAAGCACAACTACAAGAATGTGTTATCTGCTCTGCCTTTTCTCTGCAATATCATTTGTGAACTGGGTCGTATTCCACCAAGCAGGATAGGCAAGTTAGCCAGATAACTGAAATAATACCATGAACTAACTATCCTCAGAAATGTTCTTCAATATCAGGAGCAAACAACATGTATGACTAAATCACTCCTAAACCAGATTCTAGTGCCTTTTTATTGACTGAAACCTCACTAATGTGATGATACAGCCTTATCGTTCTCCGTTATCTGGAAAACTTGACAATCCTGTTTTGTGGAATACCCCCCAGCTCTTCGACCTTAGAGATGACACTTTGAGCAAAAGACAAACTATTATATATTATGGCTTAAAGAGTTAATCTACAAAGTAATCCAGAAACAAACAAAAAAAGCATTTCTACAATGAATTGTCACAGTGAATTTCTATTAATCAGTCCAACTACAGAACAGTGCCCAGTTTAGAGCATACTAAATGTGTAAATATCAATTAGCCTAATGGTAGTGAAATAACCTGTTACACAATGTGCTATCTTTTTTTTAACGTACTTACATTTGAGTTTGAGTTGGACTGTGAGAACTTGCAATGTTACTGTGGGGGTACATTGTGACTTACATGACAGGGTTTAATAAGTCTCCGCTGTTGACAAAGTAGTGCTATCCTGCCATCTAATCAGCAGCTCATATATTTTGTGAATTTGCAACACTACGTAAATCTCTTCCTGTTATAATTTAAAATATTTCAAAGCTACAGGACTAAAACTGGAATAAAGCTTTCATATGGACTGCAGTGCAATATAGAGCAACACAAAAAACATTCATGTTAAAAAATTACTTAAATATTTAACTCCAAAACTGTTGCTCCTTCCCTTGCTGTTATGAAGGCATGTAAATACAAAGGCAATAAACTTGCTTCACAGAAGGAAAATTATCATTTTCGCCTACAATTCTTTTCATGCTCTGACTCACTGCTTGACATTCCCCTTCTCTAATGCATGAGTTATGAATGGGCACTTGATTTATAGCTCCCTGTAAAACGTCAGGTTTTTTTTCTTCTTTTCAATCTCAATATAAGCCTTCAAAACATGCACAGGTGAAACAATCGAGGAATATCTATTTTTATTTGAAAGGTTAGTTCTTAAGATTTAATTGAAAGTGTAGTCCATCTCACTATGTTCTCCTCTACTTCCAAACCATATCATGCATTGTGATCTTGGTTATGCTCATGCTTCCAGTTGGCAGTTGTACCCTGTTAAAATGGATTTAAATTTCACAGTTATATACAAGCCACCCTATTGTACAAGAAGCTGCCAATTTATTCAGCTTAACTAAGCGTCCATATTCTTTGCTCGGGTATCTAAGTGATCAAGAATGGCTTGCTCAGGGTTGTGGCTTGCTCAGGGTTGTGCCTTGCACAGACTGAAATAGGGTTACAAAAATAAGAAAGACCAGAGCAGTTAGTGCATTGTCCTAGTTATTGAAATGAATATGAATTTCTGTAGCCATATTACATTGTACCTGCACAAACAAAAGGTGAGTTGCCAATTTTTGATCAAAGTGTCATAATGGGTAAACAAGTTAGCCGTCGAGGAAATATCCTGAAATAAAAAAAGAGTTTAATCAACAGTTTAGTGAGAGAAGCTCCACAGGAGTCTCCTAATTTTCACCCAGGCATGAGAATGTGGGCAGCGTGCTATTTTAATTAGTTTAATCCATCTGTCATTCAGACAGAGCAGGCTATCGAGACAAAACAATGAAGTCATGGGGCAAAAGTTTGCATCCCCCCAGTCTTCTCAAAGTCTCGCTCATTCATTTGCGGTACAATCATCAGGCCGAAAAATAATTTTCATTGACATGACGATGCAAAAAATATATTTATTAAGGTCATACTCAGGGCAAAAGAATGATCCCAAGCAGCAGCGTTGGGAATATCTTAGATCTTAGATCATGGGAGGAGGGGTGTCTTGACAGATGTATGAAAGAAATTACATCCAAAGGTTAAAAATGAGGTAAGGTTAAAAGGCATTCATTTACGTATGTCACTTGTGTCAATTTTGTGTGTTTGCAGTAAATCATTGTGACTCCAGTCAAAAAATGTGGCTTAAAGGGTAACAAAGCAGTAAAACCACTTATTTTAGATGAGAACTGATACATTGATTCTGGTCCAAATCGTGTCATTTTACTGCAGTCAGCGCAAAACGGCATAAACCCAAAAGATCTGGCTCAAAAGTGTCTCTAGTGGTAAAATGTTAGGTACTGCACATTCAGTCCATCATTGGCCAGAAACTTAATCCACCTGACGTATGACTCCCGGTGACGAAATTGAAACCTGTACAGCTACGCCCTGAAGTTTTGGAGTGAGGCCGAGCTAAACCCCAGCTATAAAATCGACTCTCAGCGGTTGATCTGCGTGGAGAGGAGATAAGAGAGAGAGCGAGAGTGATAGATATATATAGCTAGCTTACAGTTTAGCTTTTTTGAATATTCTAGTAAATTATCGTAGCCTGTTTTTGTATAGCTAGCTTGATAGTCACTTGTTTTTTGATAGTTCGTTTTTCATTCTAGCTTAGCAAGTAGGCAAGCTAGCTAGTATATAGTTTTTAAATAAATATATACTTTATAAAAAATAAATCTATAGTATAAAGCATAGTTGAGCCAGGAGTTGTAGTATATGCATGCTAAACATTTACCTTTGCAACATCCTGACAGGGGACAATATTGTTGATATCTTGCAGGTAGTGTGATTGCCTAGAGCCTGTGTAAAATGAGTAGCCTACATGGCATGGGTAACTATCTGGACAGCATGTGATTTGTTGTTTGCTGGCCGCATCATTATAAGCCCAAACGAGGATATGCGTGCCGCCCACCTACCACTCCGAAACATTTCCAATCCTCTCATTCCTCAGCATTGCTTCTCGGCCGCTACTCTCGGCTCGGCAGTAGCTGGAGCTAGCGTGTTTGTGTGTATATGAGTGAGAGAGGTAGCGAGAGAGAGCGAGAGAGAGAGAGAGAGAGAGTGAGAGAGGTAGTGAGAGAGAGAGAGAGAGAGAGAGAGAGAGAGAGAGAGAGAGAGAGAGAGCGAGAGAGAGAGAGAGCGAGAGAGAGTGAGAGAGGTAGTGAGAGAGAGCGAGAGAGAGAGAGAGAGAGAGAGAGAGAGAGAGAGAGAGAGAGAGAGACAAAGCAGCCGCTGTGAGTGCTGTCTAGAGTAGAATGAGCAATAGGCTACTCGTGAAAAAAATAGCTGGGGCGTGGTTTGATACCTGGAGCTCAGCCCCTATATTATTACCTTATCATGCCCAGATTTAGGCATTTTTCAAATTTCATTAGGGGGCGGGGTCTAGCTAAACCAGTGTGCTTCGTTACCCTTTAATAGCTGAAAAGTAACATTTTCTTTAGCTCATTATTGAATATAGGTTAATTAAAAAGAACAAACAAGCTATGCATTCCATGCAATTAGTACTAGATTACGGCTAATTAGTCAAAAGAATGACCCCGTTCAGACTGTTAATGACAGAAAGAAATCAGAAACGGTCTATGAATCTAGGCACATATTGTCGAGGCTTTCACGCAGCAGAAGACTCAGTATTATTTGTTCATAAACTCCAATGCATGCACAAAAAGGTCAGCTGAAGTGACTGATCCCTCTGTGTGTATATCTGAATTAGACAAAAAAAGATACATCAACTTAAAAGGTTGTTTTCATGCGAACAAATCCATACCTTACCTCACCATCATTTAAAATGTGGACCGATGCCATGACAAGTCATTTTTTTGTCCAAATGTAATATTGTCAAAAAAGAGAAAAGAACAATTAATGCATACACACATGTAGCTGCACTGTTTCTCCTTTATTGAACCGCACGCATTTACACACACTCATGATATGCCATATAATGACAAATGATCAGAGCTGAAGGTAAATCCAAACAACATTAGGGTTTTTAAAATGTTATCATAATATTACTATGATTCCATTGCTCTTGTATAACTATATACTGCGATATTGTTAAAGGTGCACCATTCAGAATTTTTACCAAGAAAATATTATAGCACAACCATGCTCAGTCATATCTATGACGCACTGGCAAAAAAAAAACGACAAATTATTCTAAGATGTGTTCGGGACGTTTCTGGGCGTGGCACTCTTTTCTGTGTGGGGAAGGGTGGGTTTGGCTACAAAGCCTATGGAGTGGGATCAGGTTACTTTCAGTGGAGTGCTTGTTGCTAGCTAGAAGAAGCGGATCACAACGAAAACAAACCGAAATGACGCGTTCAAAAACCAGAGTCAACCTAGAATTTGCTTTTCCTCATTGGCAACAGCTAGTTTAGCACGGGTATGAAAAGAGACGCAGAGTTGGACTGTTTTCTCTCATACCTGTAAGTAACGTTACCTCTAGCTATCCAGCTACGTTAGGTAGGAATTTAATTAATATAACACATAATATTACGTTGTATTTGAGAAAATAAATAATATTTGTAAACAAATATATTAATGAAAAAGTCATTTACTTTACAAGGGTAGCCTATGAGCTAGCTATGAGAGACCAGATAAAGTCTGCTAATTCCACACATGATTGCGTCTTTACATCCCAGTGCTAAATGATTGTTCAGAATAACGTTAGCTAAATACAAAACAAAAAAAACCACTACGGTTACAAGAATGCTCCTACGAGCTGCGCTTATAGTGTAAAGATCGCCATCTCACCTGTTAACTCTGAAAAAGACGCTAGGCTGTATTTTCTGGCTGGTGGTGAGTTGGCGCGTTGGCAAAGTGGCATTTTTTACATGGATTTTCACACTCCTGAGGCCGTTTGAAGGTATGCTGGTTTTCGTTGTTACTCTGTACTTAATTGATCAATTAAAGCAGCCGATAACACAGTTAATTCACCACACCTGGTTTATTGGGTCTGAATTGGTTGTCGATTAAAGCAAAAACAAAAACCAGCAGACCCTGCAGCCCTCCAGGAACAGGGTTGAGAAACAACTTGTGGCCAAGTTACAACTAACAATATTGCCTATCGTAGCACACACTAATTCAATTAGCTCCATTCCAAAGCAATGCTATCCAAACTTTCCGAAATTATTTAATGCAACTTGGCCCTGTGTTTTTTCATCTTAGCATGTGAAGAGATTGCGGTCATTCAAACTTTAAATGTAAAATAACAAAAATTGTCTCATGGAACAACACACCATTTCAATGAATGTTTTAAACAGTTATACGTTATACGAATAATTACACTCCAGGAAGGATATGTTTATACTTTGTTGTTAAGTTTACTTTTGAAAATGTACAGGTTTTAAAATGTTCGCTGCTGCTACAGATTTCTCTACAATTCACAAACAGGCATTTACACCAAGAAACATAATTTACAATAGAGAAAGGAGGGATGAATAAATAAATGCAGATAAAAATGAAAAATATTTTGACGTAGAAAATAGCCTACATATAGCATTTTTACAAACCTATCCAGAAATGTTCACCCTGTGAATGTAGTCTATGTATGTATGTCTGTGGGTCAGATGATGCCAAATAAGTAATAGCACTAATTTCTTTACATAATAATAGTTATGTTATTTGCCAACATAATTTTGTGAACACAAGAATGTCTAGGCTCTGTAGGACCACACAGGTTTCCTGTACTGCGTAAATGTTAGACTAGCGTTAGGCTACCAGGCCATGTTGGGTGACTTACCTCTTTTTAAGTACAAGTGAAATAGTGAACACTTAATACTGTTAAATTTCTTAGCATTTGCATGAAAACTATGTTCATCAATGTGAAAATAACATTATTGTATCAGAAAACTGCATGTCAACACTGTTTTAGTCAAAAAATCCTGGCTGATGAGAAGGATTTTGAAGAAAAAGAAAGCTAGTGTAACACGCTCTGAGAGAGTAATTTTCTTGTTTTAATGAATGGTTTATCTCATAGATCATTTACAAAAGAGAAAACCTGAATATAATAAACCTCAATATAACCATGTTAACCTTCAATACATTAATTTAGCTCATTAAGGGTTATTGCTAACCATTCCTATTCCCATCTTGGATGTATTGCTAACTAACAAAGCCAGCTAGCTAATTTAAGAAAATTAATATGAACCAGTTAGGTAGATTAGCTTGTTTACTGTCCATTTCTGATCCGATGATGGCTGCAATTAGCTATCTGAATGGAATAATTGAGGAGAGAATCCCCTCAATTATTAAAACTGACAAATTGTTTGTCAGTTTTAAATATAAAAAGAAAATAGATATTCTATTATTGTTGGTGACTGAGCTGGGTATGCTTTCATGGTCAGAAATTTGATGGTTATATTTGATATATTTGTAAGCCACAGTCAAACAGCTCAAATCCATAACCTTTTGGTGTTGAGCGCAGTAATCACAAGACAGAACAGGGATCATTATAAGGGGTAGCCCTTTGCCTACTCAAACATACATTAATTTATGAATATGTAACAATAGCAGCTTTCACAAAAAGCCCAGTTAGCCTCCGACAAACTGGTAAAAAGACTTGGTATTGCCTAACATGCCCAATGCTGAGGTTGTCCCAACATAACTGCTTCTAGGCAATCCAAACATCAATTCTTCCAGGGGTTGAAAACAGTTGCACATTAACTGAAATTACATCCAACAGAACAAAATTTATTGGTCTGTAGTTCTCAAGGGTTAATGTGCAGAGTACAAGAATAATATATCACCGGACAAGCTGATGTTAATTGTCTTATAAGATGTTTATGTGGATCTTCACTTGAGCATCGCTCTTCCCACCCTTGCAAAGTAAGGGTGCTGTAATGTAACATTTTGCAAACGTACAAAGATTTCATTTATTGAAACATATAATCAATATATACAACTGGATATTTCGCTGAAGACATTGAGGTTGAGTACCTTGCTTAAGAGTACCACGGGCAGCACCCTAGTCGAACTCACAGCCTTTGAGCTGAAAAATGCTAAATCCAGTTCCCTAACTATTATACTACGCTGCCACATGTGATCTTAATAGGTTATACTGTAGGTACTTATTCTTAACTGTACCTTGGAACTTAGAAGCCCTTACATTTTACACATCAAGATATTACACCCATACTGCTGTCATTGCTTCAGTCCTAGTCTTTACAATATTACAGTAATAGTGAGATGCATAAATTGGTTTATGTGTTTGCCGAATTAACGCGATGTGGTTTTATGACCCAAAACGATAATGTTTCTTCACGTTGTAGTGAAGACAGCACAGATTTGTTTCACTCATTGTGGAACACACAATGCATCTCCATATGATGGGGATGACTGTACATTTTAAATAAAAACTACACAGGGATACAGAAAACTACAAATGAACGCTGTGACTGCTTTGAACTCTTGTTAAATGTGTAGGTGTTCGCTTTGCTACTGCGGCGCCATTGCAGCTCTGGTTTCAGTTCACTGAAAATTTAAATACATTAAACTTCCTATCATTGGAAACAGCAAAATAATCCAAATAAAATTGAATTCAATTAAAAATGCAATAAATTATTCTGGCAACATTTTTATGAACAAGAAAAAAATAAGTGATTTATTTAATCACTTAAAAAATTTTGCCTGCAGAGAGTGATGGGGCACTTAACACAGTAAAAAGTTGAAATACTTTTTTCAATGAGTGAGTTCTGCCTTTTGTCATTTGTGTTTATTTCTCTCTGGGAAATAATATTCTGCTCAATGGGAAATGCTGCTCACAGCTCAGCAAGCGTACGTGGAAGGAAGACGCCGAGACAGAGGATCCCAGCTCTATTGGGTTCATGACGGGTGAATAGGATGGCCAGTCAATCACTGGTATGTCATACCATGCCAGAAATGTCTGACAAATGCAGGCCACATGTTTCTGTGCACCGTCATGTGTAAACGTGAAGGCGTTGTTCTGCATGGAGTAAGGGTCAATGTGTGGGGTGAGAACCTTATGTTGAAAGCACTGCACAGTCAAGGATCCAAGAAACACATCAGAACTCCAGTCGGCTGACTTGCCCAAGGGAAAAAGGTACTTCTCCCTGTGTCTGTATGCGGTACACTTTCCATTTACTTTCATACAGGAAAATATTGAACTTGGACTTGTCACTGAATGTAAAATCATGTCAATTAAACGTTTGTGTCCAGGAATGCCCAGAGGGAAACATGTGATTTATCTGTTATCAGATTTAAAATGACATCAAATTTACAATATTTATAAAAAATTTAAAAAACTTATGGCATCAGATAAATGCTACACTTTCCTCTGAACAGTTTATTTTAGAATATTTTTTTCCAAAGATAATTGTTGCTAATCTGGTCATTGACAAAAACACTTGTCTGTCCAATTGTCTGTATTGACAATTGGACTTATCCCCACACAATAGCTTCAGCCTTGAGTTATTTGACCAAATGATCTTCCACTTGATCATAGCGACAATTTCACAACTCATATTTTAAATGGTTCTATTCATTTTGTAGTGCATTAGGTATCAAGAATATAAATCTGATCAGATACAATCTTTTTGAGTGCAAGTCATTTTTGTGCAGAGCAATCGGGTAATTTTGCTTGTATACGTGGAATTAATGTTCTGATGATTAATACATGCATTTACACAGTTCCCAATATTACAACACATAACCAGTTCATGTCACATACAACAATCAGAATTTGAGTTTTGTGCAAGGAAATAATATAAGATTAAAACCTCAAACCTGTCAGGATGCAGTTAGCTAGCGTTAGCAACAATCTGAACAATGTGAACTAGCGAGTTTTAAAAACCGGCGAACTGCATTGGTAGGGTGGGTGCATCCAAAGTATGTCTGTCATTTTAAGCCAGCTGTATAACTGTTTTACCAACTCAAAATATTTCACATTCTGTGTTTCTGTATTTCTTCAATGACGAGCAGTCCCAGGCCAAACTGGAGAGTCTCTCTGTGCATCCATTGCCAGACTGGTTTTACTGGTTTTACTAATACTAGACCCCATATATGGGCTGACGTACACCTAAATGACCAAAAAAACAACAACAACTGAATATTACATGGGTTTAACGTGTGGGTGTGAAGAAAGGTGGCTGACTAACTGAAAAGATTTATCAGGTGACAAGCGTAGGTAAAATATTAATTTCTATCACTATGGCATTTATGTGATTTGGGGAAGCCACAAGGCAAAGAAGAGAACAATCATCATGCATGCATTTATGAAGCTCCAGTATTACCCATGTTCTTAAATGTGTGTGTGTGTGTGTGTGTGTGTGTGTGTGTGTATTTCAAGCAGATACTCATTGGCCACAGGTGTAGCCTATACCCAGTCTTCTAAATGAGATATTTGCTGACCTTTCTGGGTTCACCCCCTGAGAATATTGATGAATCTTGCTTAAAAATAACTTTTCTCATGGGGTTATTAAATGATGTACAGTTTTTGAAAAACATTTAATTATGCACTCATTACAGTATGCGGTGTATCTAACGGTGGCTCCCCTTTAAACAAATCTAGTTGTTTAAAAGTGTACTACGATGCTTGTTCTTCAGACTCTCATGTTTGGCGTTTTCACGTGATTGCCAGCCATTTCCTGTGGAACTGAGGTGCACCACGTCCCAGGCTGAGACAGAGGCGAGGTGAGAAACTCAAGATGACTTGGCCTCGTGTCAGCCACCTTCTGCTACAATTATCTGAACCCACAATCAGATAGCGCTCTGTTCATCATTCCTTATTTCAGGTCTTCAATCATAGGATCTCTCATGACATTTGAGTTCATCTATTGTTCGGTGTCACTCAGTTAGGCGTGTCATTCGAGCACGTACGCCTCTTGTAGTTTTTCATTTATAAATGCAACATCAAAATTCATATGTTATGATCATATAAAACAAACATGGGCCGTTTTCGTTTTCATTTATAGTAAAGAAATGAATCGTCATGAACTCCATGTGCAGAGTGACATGATGCCAATTGAACCTTGCGCCCTTCAAAGTGAATGCACACTCTATCCACTCTTACTTTTTCATGATGCATTAAGTCTGTATAAATCTCCACTATAGTGAACTGCTAAGCTCAAGACATCGACTATTACAGTAATTATGAACGTAATCACTCAAATATTCCCAATGGGTGACTGACTTAATATTCATTTAGATTCCATATTTAATACATTGTATTAAATCCTGGGCTAAACCCAAATGAAGAAGATGATTTAAATGAACTCATTTAAGAAACATTTAATTACTGGTATAGGATAATTAAATGTTTCTCCAAAGGTTCACGCTAAGTGTTGTATCTTTTGTAATAAAATGAAGGAGCATGAAAGGCTATTACAAGGATGAACATAAAGGCTGGCGACGTTCTTTTCAATGAGATGCTTTTATGAAGGGAATAAAAAAGACTGCATAGTAAGATAATAAGCTTCCGCTTCACAGAAACACAGCGCCCCTGAATTGAGCAGCTAGCCTACTGCTCTCATTTTGAATATTTTCTTTCAACCATCTGTTTTGAATGCAGTCCAATTTAATTTTCGACAATATTCATAAAATCTCAAATACCTCTTTGACATTCATTATCTTATTCCAAAATTATTGAAGCCAAGCCTTTTATTCAAAAAATGCATGCGGAACTGAAGGATGGCTAAACTACCGTTTGCGTATTGTGGACAGTTAAAATGCCATATGCGTTTTACAGTTTGTAACATGCGTTTCTACAGAAAAGTGTGTGTTGAAAGTGAATGCTGTAATTGACGGAGATGGAAATACAGGAAATCGAATTCTGCAATAAAATGTATGCTCAAGGTATGGGGCGTTATTGCCACAAACTAAACTCTTCCTCTCTCTCTTTCCCTCTCCCTCTCTCTCTTTCTCTCTCCCTCTCCAAAACCTACCAACTTACAAGAGGAGCAGCCGCTCCGTGTATTGGCCTCGCCTTTTATTTAATTAGAACCTCACAAACTTGGTGACCCAGAAAGAAAACAAAATTCTCAAGACCATGCTTCAAACCACACTGCTACCACAGGCCCAAGAACAACCTCAACCCTGATGATGTCACACACAATTTGAAGTAAAATTGTTTAAATTTTTTTTTTGTAAAAATACAATCCATTTTTGGATATTTTTTTTGTAACCGGGCCTACAACAAAATATACGAAAGCAACTTTTGTGCCAGTATTGCAAAGTTAAAACCACTACTACCAATACTGAGTGTGAAAGCACTTCCTGTCGAACAATGAGGCCTCTTATCAAACATTGAATGATAAAATCACTACCAGTGAGAGAAATGCTCTTGGCACCTACGGACTGAATGGCATGAGGTGGAGCAACATCACAGAACTCACATGCAAGCAAACCTGGCAGCTTTTAAGGTTGTTCTCGTCCATCTGGCATACTAGCTAGCATAGGTGCCGATCATGTGAGTGCTCAGGGGCCTGGCCAGCCAAAGGGCAAATCATATTGCAGAGTGAATCGTATTGCAGAGTGAAGTTATAGTTTGATGTGGGTCACGGATGGTTTAACCTGGTTCGATGCACACTTGAAGCGTGTGAAATAAACTTGAAGCAACCAATTAAAGAGCGTTATTTGTTGAGGTGTGCTACATACATACTACTGACTCTCTAGAGTGCCAGCTATCAAAAAGCTAGAGCCTAGTTCGCTACAGCTGATGTGACTTCGACTCCTCAAAATGGACAAGTTTCTAATAAAAATTAAACCCAAAACTCACACAGAATTAAACATCATGCCTGTGTCAAATGATTCTGAGAGAAAGTTGGCTTCAACACCTGCCTCCCAGTGAACATTTTTGCATTGAAAAGTCAGTGAAACACCTTCTCACGTTCAGGACAGGCTAGGATGTAGCCAGGCTAGATCTGGGTAAAACCTGAGCTAAATTGACACGTTTATGTCAAAAACCAGGGTTTGACTGTTGCTGAATTTTTTTTTGGGTATCCCCTGGTAAAAAAAGTAAACCCGGTGCCTATGCTACATAGAACATTTAATAATTACCACAGCACATCAGGCTGCATGACCATGCTGGAAATTGGAATATAGTCATCAAGTTGATGTGGGAATGGGGAGGAGAATGAATAGAGACGTCCTTAAAGACGGGGATACAGCTACAAAGGTTGGTAGTCTTGCTTGGTTCCGAGTTGGTTTTGTATACCCCTAAATGGCAAGGCAGAAGCTGCAAAGAAATCACTGGTTTATATGTGCAACCAGTAGTAGCAGAACAAAATGTACGGTCCAAAAAAATTAAAAAGAAAAGAATCTGTGTAAAAGCCCTTCAAGAAATAATCAAATGTGAAGAAGGTTCACGGCCAAATGAATAAGGGTATTTCAGAACTGTCATTTGAGATGAACGATACAAATAACCCTTGCACTGCATATTTTAAATCAGATCCGGGAAAAAGATTTCAGAGAAAGAGGAAGAAACAGAACAGAATATGTCCACAATTATTTCTGAGGCAGTTTTAAGGGTTAAGTTGCAGCTTTCTTGGAAGCCTGCAGTCTTTCTTAGAGTGCACCGCATGCAAACCTCCCCCTCATCACTGCACCGCCACTGAAAACCGTTAATTAGGGCATGCTGAGGCAGAGCAGGAGGACGAGGTTTTCACGAGCTCTGTCAGTGATAAGAAAAGCAGGCCAGAATGATAGGTATCTAAAGCCCAACGCCATCAAACTCACTGAACATCAATTGTAGAGTCGTGACACGCGGCGAACCATCGGAGGGATAATAACACTGTGACCTGGTCAGCTCAAACACACTTTGGGAAAAAAAATCATTCACTTCATAAATTTACTAAGTTTACATTTGTACTACAACTACTAAGGCTATTCTTTGCTTTCTTCCGTCTTTTTCTTCTTGCGGTCTTTAGTTGTTGTTGTGGGGTTTCTTGAACCTAGGCAAGTAATAGTAACCTTCATAATAGCAGTTACTTACCACTTCTTCAAATTACGGTAGCCCTAAAAAAAAAAAAGGCTGCCACTGTATAGACAATACACTTGACCACATGCCAGTTGAAATGACACACCGAGGCCAAATTGTCAGTACTGCTCGCTACAATCCAGATACCTCGTTCAAACTGGGCATCTAGCTTGCGGGCTGTGTGATTACTAAGGGTTCATATGATCATCACTTTATCTTCTACTCCCAAGCAAAGGCTTGCTAACTTACAAGCTATCTTGGTGAGCATGGATCCAGCTAAACATAATGTGCGCTCTCATTTAAATCTTTCAAAAAACAAAAGAACATTTACACTGCTGAATGTGGCTTAACCATATAACAGTTGCAACTTATGGGTATGGTATTAAATCGTAATAGCTGAGCATTTAAATGAACACTCCCTTTGAATACCAACACCATCCTGCAGACCACTATATACACCCCACAGATAATGAGGATTTTAAAATAAACAGCATGGCTATTATTCAAAGTAAAGGGGTATTTATTTAGTGTCTACGCACTGGTACCTCTCCATGGGTCACTGTCCCCAATAATGATCTAGTTAGCTAATAAATCACAGCTTCAATTAATATAGGCTACAATGCAGCTATAACAAGCACAGAACAACTGGAAACCATGCCACATAAAGTGTAGCATTCTAATATTCATACCGCTTTCCAAGATTTCCAATCCTTTCTTGCTTACAGGGTATAAAAACCATTAGGGCATCAGTGTCCTTTATTTACTACTGTACAGAGGGGTAGTAATCTTGACCAAATGAAAATATATCTGCTTGAAGGCCTTATAGTTTCCATAAGTCAGAGGCTATCTTGAGGCTCCAGGCTTCTTGGGGGAAAAAAGACTCATGATTATAGTAGTTTTGCTTTCACTGTCTTTTCTTTATGTTCAATGGTTCCAAAAATCTACTGCCCGAAGAAGCGTGGCGACGATCGCATGAGCAACACTAAAAAAGAAGCGGCAAACTACAAGCCTGTCCATCGAGATAGATTTCGTTCAAAGATACTGCTAACAAAACTCAGAGAGAATAAATCTTCTCTCACAGCACACAGACTGTACAGATGAGGGATTTTAAAACAATTTCAGACGTGATGAAACAGTCTCTGAGCATCCACTTCTGTCAAAGTGCTTTATGTTGTATAAGAATTAGTGAGCTAGGTAATCTAAAATGCATTTCAGTCAAGAAACTAGCACGTAACGCATTGTTCGACTTTACACAAAGGGTAGTTATTGGCTGGCTGGTCATCTACTTTATTTTAAAAAACGGTTGAGAACAGCAGGATGTATTCCTCATTAATCAAGGAGATGTGGCATTTGGAGTACACCTTTATTGGGAATGTCCAATAACACATCCCATTGTACTTTCATAAAAGAGCAGAAATACACAGCTGCCTGTGGAACAGCGGAGTGAGGGGTTGGAAGGAACTGTTTATGTCCCACCATCACAGACTGGGGAGGCAGGCTGTGAATGAGAAGGCAAACTGTTTGCTTTGCCTGCCTGATACGGTACCCCCATACAACCATCATTTAGGCTAGATTTCTTTTCACCTGATATCAGTTGACAGATCACCCCCAACCCTCATCTAGATGTACAGTTGTAACCCACACTTGATTCCTTTGTGGAATAAACAATGCTTAAACCGGTGCATCTAAGACAATTACTATTATTATTTTCAGCAATTAAACACTTTTCAGGCACTTTTATTATTATTATACTTTCCAGAAATCAAACACTTTACAGCTCTACATGAATACCAGCATGAGCATCCTGTAGCAGGAGAGGTCATGGTGTGTTCACTGCTTAGTGGCAGACATGTCAATCCTTCAATTAGAAGACAAATATCTCATATCTGCTTTATAAACAGTTCTTTTGTGTTTTGTTATACCTGTCTGTGAATGTGCCTCATTTTTTTTTCTCCTGCATGAACCTAAATTGTGTTAGCCAATCAGGAAGCTTGGGACCGCTGCAAGGGGAACCGATTTATTGGGTGGGGCATTCTTCATTCATCGTCACTTTATTCAATTCGAGTAAGCAGTAAATGCGTTGTGCGTCAAATTCAAATAGGTGATCTTGACAATACGATAATAAGGGGGGTTACAAGGTGTACACCAATTGTAAAATGATACCTTCTTTGTACAAGTATGTCCATATTGTGCATGCTGTCTTTAGTTTTAGGGGGTTTTTTGGCAGCCAAGAAACAACTATGTTGGAAGTCTTGCTACATTTTCAATGCAACATCACTTCTCTTGATCTATTTGCGTTGCTCTGAATAAAAAATAAAAAAAGGTCATCCCTTCTTCATCTTTATAGTAATGCAGAGTTCAGATTTGCAATGGTCCTTTTAAACTAGTCTGAAACGAGCACTAGTAGCTGGACAGGTCATACCAGTGAAGGCTCCAGAGTGGTACTGGTGCATGTATCCCTGATACGTCAAAACAATGGCGTCCAATTGTTACAACATTGACCTTAAATGAATGAACATTCCACCCTGGAATTAGCAGCCTGCTTCCATTGGCCCAATATGAAACACCTACTCTCACAGACAAAGAAAATAACTGTTCATTGACAAAGGACCTCTCAAAATGACTAGTATTTTTTAGTTTCCTGAACCATTTATTAAACCTTATTAAATAACTGGTACAAGCCGGGCTCTGTTCACTCTTAATGAAGCAGCCATAAAATGTCCAAAGCCTGCAGGAGAAAGCCTTGGTCACGTTCTCAATTAGAACCCAATGAACACGAGTCCACAATGTCCACTGGATGAATTCACATAATTTCTTCAATTACTCTGTTTCCCCCCTGCTTTACATTACAATTTGCATACTTTGAAGTTCCAAACGGCCGCTGTGTCATGAAAAAGTTGTAAACAGGCTAACATGCAAATAGACCATTGTGAAAATGGCCATTTTAGGCACTAATAGCTAGAGGTTTGCGAGCCGCATGATATGAAACTGTGTACGACTACTTTTAAATCACTGCTGCAGGGCCTGCAACGCTGCTTGCCAGTGGAGAAAGTTATGGACAGGATGACGTCTAAAACTCACCTTCTCCCGCAGAAGACGAGCATCTGGCATTCTTTACTGACACACATCAGGAAACAAGGCTTCCGTCTCTATTAATGTAAAATATGTGTTCCCCTGGATAATCCCCTGACATATTCCATTAATTTCTCTTGGAGAAGCAGGGCTATTTATTTTCACCTAGGCGATGGAAACAAAAAGGATATTCAGAGGGACCTTGTCAAAATGACTAGTAGTATTTCAAGCACTATATAATTATGTGTTAATGGTCACCACCATTTTGAATTAGTTACGGGAGGAATCTCGTAATTCAGCAGAGGCCGCAATATGACATATTTGTGGAATATTCCAAGAAAATCTATTTTAGTAATAGATAGAAAAGAGGTTTCCATACAATAATGCTGATCTCTCAAGGTGATCCTGATTCACTAATTGGGTTACTTTGTCTTTCAACCTCTGCACAGGAAATACTTTTTCTTACTCTTAAAACAATCTCCAAATCCACAGAACATTTTAGAATATATTGTGCTACACAGTGGAGTTAGACCCTTATGCATGTCAGTCGTCATTTTTCTTTTGTGTGCTGCAATTCCATCTAAAAGTTGCAAGACGACCTACCAACTGTATACAGCTAAAGAAGGAACCACAGAAAAGTCAAGCCAGGAATAAACTGTGATAATCATACAAAGTTGCAAGACATACTGGATCAGAGACATGTTGCTGAAAGCTTTGCAGAAGGATCAAATTTGGCCCATAGTCAAACAGCACAAAAGCTATAATTTGGTTCCAGATTGAATAGAGCTAAAGTGAATAGAGAGGGTAATTAAGCAGGACTAAACTGATTATCGTTTCCTTTTGGAAGCAACAAGCAAGATGGCAACAACCGTTTTGCCATATAGACTCGGTATACAAAAATTTGGATTTTAAACTTAGAAGTGCAATTTAGAATTGTGGCACTGTTTGCATCTGATTATTACGAGCATCCTGAGACAGCACCAGAGTCACTGTGAAGAGAAACACTAACTGCCACAATACACATTTTCTGTTACATTTACCTATAAATAAATACATTCTCTAAGTCATATCTGTGACAAGTGTGTTCACAACAGACCTTCCAAAATCAGTCTTGTAAAATACCATCTGTTAAGGACATCTGTCATTTCAGCTCCAGCTCAACAATAGAGGCAACAGTATGGTCCAAATGTAGTTAAAACAAAGAAAAGTGCTGCTCGCTCGCTCGCTCGCTATCCGAGATGCTTTCGCCTTGCAGTTTTAAAACCGTGTCCCACACCAGGCTACGCTGAAGCAGTTCACACTCTTAGAGATCATGAAAAGTAATTATGACATAAATTAATCTGCGTTTTCCCAGACGAGACAGCCCTTGGTGACAGCTTTACGTATCCTGTTATCCTCCAGACTCTGGTCTCCGTCTCACTGCTGCTGGCTGTTAGAAACATTAGTTGAACACTGCCTGTTCACCAGGACAAGTTATTCGTGGACAGTACCTGTGGCAGTATCAACATGAATAAAAACACCCATTTATGAAAACAGGATGAGTATCAAAAATTGTTCAAATAAACATACAACTCAGATGTGGTAGATATGAGGTGCTGGTTATGCAGCATTTGAAATACGATGAACAGGGTCTTGCTGATGTAGAAGTGAATTCACCGACCTCGGAAATATTTTGCAAAGATATGAAACCAGTCAATAGAGTTGGGTCTGTTCAGAGTGGAGAGGAATGTGAGGAGAAAAGAATGTCAAAAAGACAAGCATACTCTATCATTTTACAGCCGTTTCTTCTCTCTTTTTGTATGTGCGTGCCTCTGAGTTTGGACAATTCCATTTCAATTTTCTATCCGTTAATTATCTCACGGGAAAGCCTTTGCCCAAGTATTTATTTATTTTTTAGGATCAAGCCAGGGGCAGAGGTGGGCCTTTAGCTGTGGATAAATCTATTTGGCTCAGACAGCCTAGCAACAAAGTTTGAAGAACCAATGAGGACGCATGTACACTTGGGCAGGAGTCCAAAAAAACAGGCAAGCCAAAGCGCCAACGCTTTCCTGCCAAAGAGGCAAACAAGGACCGCTTTTCAAAGTACCCCCCGAAGATTAGGCTATTTTATTGAAAGCTGAACAAACCCGAGTTTAAGATGAACACTTAGAAATCTAACCCGTTTGTTGGTTTGTTTACCGTTTGCAGACAATCCAAACATCTAAGTTAAAGCAGGGACAATTATATAGGAAACAGCAAAGTGCATAAAATCTCACACCACTTTAAAAAATGTGCAAACAGTTGGTGAGCCCTCCAAAGTCCGATGTCCTGGACAGAGGCTCATCATTTTTCATTAACTAGACACTACCATATTATTAGCTCCATTACTCAGCAGTGCTGTTTGACACCCGGTGCAAGACGACAAGGTCCAGCAAACTCCAACCTAATAGAACCTTGAAAGGGTAAAGCATTAGTGTCATGCAGCATGCTCTCACTCAGAACCTTCTGGGATTTTAAATTAAGTGGCAGGGTTCACAGTGATAGCGTTTCTATACGGTATTTGTATTATATATTATATACAGTACAGTCATACATTCGAACAGGAGGTTTTATATGTGGAAGAGACAGCCGCTGGCATCCTTTGACAAAACACCTGACACTGTTGTAAAAATGTATTTCCAAGGGAATGATTTAAAATTTCTAAATAAAAAAAACCCTGGTCATGTTAATCTTAGGGCTTTTAAAGCCATAAAACAGAGAAGTTATTCTGAGTTTATGGTAAATAGTTCGGTGCAAAGCACAACGACTCCTAATTTTCCATGATTTAGTTTTTGGTCACTTCTTTCATCTTGTACATGCCTGAACATGAAACAGGAAAAGAACATTTTTCTGCATGTCTTTTGAGCTTAATAAAATTAGGCTCCATTGGATATAAACAAATGCTAGCCAATAACCAGTGATCTGGAGTCAAAGAAATAAAAACATGTGGTCTGACATTGGCGACCATGGATAAGAACAGTTAAAACTTTGCACTGCGATCCAATTGCACAACCTTTTAGGGACAGAAAGGTAAACCAGCTGCCTACACCAGAGGTCATTGAGCAGACAAGGTAAACTATCATAGCTCAGAAATACTATGTAATATATCCCCATCAGGGAGACACCAGTCTATCCAATGGAAATTGGGACTAAGGCCTAATTAGAACAAACATAGCCACCAGGGCTCCCCATAACTTCCAAAGGGAGTAGCCCCTCAACAAGGAATACGGAACAAAGATATTCCCACAGTGGGCTTAATTTTCTTTATTTTTGACTCAGAAATTATGTTTACAAGAACAAATGCCTGTTTGTGCAATTTGAAAGTCTCTCGACTCGAGGAGATGTATCTTCAGGGAAAACATAATTAGTCCTTCAAAAAATATTATGAATCAGTTTCTTTAATTAAACTGTCTAGCCCTCCCCTCCCTTGTCTCTGCTGTGACACAAGCGAGAGTGGATTTTAATCTTGAACCCAGTGACACCTTAATAATTTATTACACAGAATGTTATCCTTCTTATCAAGGGATTAAATGAAAATTGGTCCATAGGGGAGTTGGGGAGTAATCAGTAACAGGATTTACCATCTTCTGAGTATATCAAAGCCATTCCTTATGTAAAACACTCAGCACTTCACAAAATTAAAAAGGGACTAACAGGTGGGTTTTCTCTCTCGTTCTGCCCAACTAGACACTGATTAGGCTTTAACTCTGTTACGAGTATCATCAACTTCCACCTTCAATTAGGAGGAAGAAGAAAGGAGAGAGGACATTCTAGGAGGCACGGAGAGAAGTGCATCACCCTTCTGTGTGGGTTGGTTCTATTATTAAAACTCAAAGGCTCCCAGTGAAAAACAAGGGCTCACTGCGTCACAGCAGCACAGCACAGCGCAGCACAGGCCAGCACAGCGAGAGCAAGCACCTGGTCTTTAGTCATTACAACTGCACTAATTGCTTGTTGTACGTCTTCTATATATAAAACTCTGCAGTCTGATGTAGTAAGTGTGAACGCAGGCCTTTTTAGACTTCAGACGGTTTAAAACTTTGTGCAACTTGCGTAATTTTGTTTTATGGATTCAAAGATTCAGGTCCAAAGATTCAGTTGGATTTAGTTTCATTTTCCTACCAGGCTGACAAGGGGTCTTGATTGTTTGTCCAAGCAATGGGTCATTGCAAAAGAAATGTTCAAAATTCTGGCAGTAAATACTACAAGCTGTTAAATTAAGTTGATAAAACACAACCATTTCCTGTTGACATTTTCACAAGAAGGTGAAAAGTAACAGTGGACATTCATAGGATTGCTCATTTTGTTTTAGGCACTCCTCTAACCAGGCCTCCACAAGAACATTCATGCAAGGCAACTGGTCACCTCCATGAACACTAGCTAGTGCACCTGCGGTTGAGAATTGTCCACTGTTTTCTCTTGATTTTGTGGCTTGTGACTTCAATGACTAGAGAATAGCCTTGGTATACAACTAATTCAACCTCTATCCATAAGCGTGTTCCTCTTAATGAGGGCTTGTTGATGACTCAGCTCACTGAGGCTTGACGATGATGAAAGAAACTCACACATAACACAGAACCGGACCTTCTGGAGAAAATTATGTACAGTCAACTAACAAAACTCAGAGGCCCACACAAGAAGTGCATTATGTCCAGGATCGTTGCGTGTAAATAATATAAGCCGTGTAAGTTGCTCTGGATAAAATGACCTACAATGTGATGTAAATGTAATTTGAAGTTCTTTGAAGTGAAGAGGATGCTGATTCTTCATGAGCTGGCAAAAAGAAAACCTCAAAAGCATGATGCAAGTATGTTAACAACAAAAAAACTGAGAAAATGGGCAGAAAGCCTCTGTAGATTCCTGAGCAGGAAACCCGTACGTGTGAATGAGCGAACGCGACACTACGGTTCTGAATCAGCATGGTGTTAACCCACGACGAGCCAGTCAGTGACAGGCAGGGGGAAAGGAAGTCTGTGGAGTACGTGATGTGGCGGCGAAGTGAGGAGAAAGGAGGATATGATTTAATTTCACTCTCAGGTGGCACGGATGGGGCTGGGGTTCCCCGTGCGCACTTTGGCCGTCCTCGCCCTGACCTACTACCCTCCTCCCCAAACACCGCGCTTACCGGAAGACACAGATGTGCGTGTCTGTGTTCTGGTCTGCGTCTACGGAGTACTTAAATACATTCCGGGTTGCTTCGATTATTTACGGAAAAGAATCTGCACGTAATCTGAAAGAAGAACACTACTTTGAATTGAGTACAGTTCCCATTGTACAGACTTGTACAGCATGTACATCTTTCTGGTGGACAGTTTATTGGTTGGACAGGAGGCCGTTTTTAACCAATGGGCTGTCAGTCTATGCCTCCGGTCTGCACATACTGCAGACATTAGAACAGCTTTGTTCCTTTTCCCCTTTTCGGTGCAGATAATTCACCATATTGCCACCTGAATGGACGGAACGAAGGCAGGCTGCGGTTTCCATTTTCCACTCAATGAACCTGATCCTGTCTGATTAATGTGACAATCGCTGACTTCACTCTGAGCTAGCGCTTCTTTGACGCTCGCCTTATTCCTTCCAGAAGCTGAGGGAGACCACCATGCCGTTGTGAATAAATTGCTGTCTGTCTCAGTTTATTCATTGCACCCTTCTGTGACACGCTCAGAAACACGGCTTTCACAACTGAATTGTGGCATAGAATGGTATTCTCATTTTCTGCCAAACCTTTGAATTTGTTTTTTTTTTGTTTGTTATTTTAACTTCGTAAACCTTCACATTTATGTCACCTGTGAATATTTTGTTTTGATCCAACATGCCATTGCAAAATATTCTATTGCTGAAACAATGGTAACTTTTTTTTTATTTTTACTGAATTCCAATCTCAACCATTACCCCAAACTATAACCTCTCTATAGTTATAGGAAAACCTAAGACGGTTGACGGTTGGTAAAAACCTGGCATACACAAAAAATACAAGCCCTCCTGATCATACAGAATGTGTCTGTAACAGTTCTTCTGTGTTAAAGTATTTTAAAAATCAATTTTTTGAATATAAATAGCTATGGAAAAACAAATGCTAAATGTAAAGCCTTACAATGACAACTTAGGACAGCTGTAACTTTCAAGGGGAAAGTGGGAAATTAATGCTGTAACATGTAAAGACATTGGTCCGATATTCATGTTTCAGATACGGTTTCCCATAATGCTGCACCACAGAATACTCAACTGTACACTGAATACCGGTTTATAACTGTAGGTTAGAAACTAGGTTCACAAAAAAAATCACTTCTCTCTAAAGAAAAACATTTATGCACTTAACATATCTTCAGATGAAAAAAGTAACCTCTTGCAACACTAAATAAAGGCATAATGCTGTTAGTATATTACTTTACATATCATAAGGAATGGATGTTTGCGCGCATGCTAGTTCATTCGCTCTAACCTGATTCATGTATGGGTTAGAAAGTGATGCATAGCCAGGCAGAGGTAGAAATGCGCTGTACATAGTTATTTATGTGGCACATATTTGTATGGATACGCTCATTAATATGTGTCTTCCGCCTAAGCCATTACTGTATGCTGTGGGGGAGCAGAGAGCGCTTTTCTGTGACCCCATCAGCCACCATGTTTTGGCCCTCCCCACTGATCTCTTCCCAGAAATAAATCCACACGCCAGCACTAATTACTCTTTACGTGACCATTCACAGCTGAAAAATATGCACTCTCGCTGGATCGCGGGGGTGGGGGATGGGACAATAAAACTATCTGCCAGCTCTAATTTACTGCTAATTTGCACCTTTCCCGTAAGAGGCACGGATGCAATGAGAGAGTCACAATGAGAGGACTGTGTGCGAGACGAGCAGGTGAAGAAGACACACCTGTAGAAGATGACTGGGTGCAGGAGCCTGGGTCGACGTCACCCGCCCGCGGCACCGCCCCGCCTCCTCTGAACACCTTCTCCTTTGTAATCAATGTGGCTTTGAACCCCTCTCCACCATCCAGGCCGGAGGATCAAAGCAGAGAAAGACACCCATTGTCTCGCATACCATCAGTCTCAACTGCATTTGGTTGTTGACATTCGGTTGTACCGTTGTGTTACCCAGGGAGAGGTCTTCATTTTATAACTGGGAATTAGAGAAGAATTAGAGAAGTTTGGACATCGTCAATATAGAAACAAAAGTCTAATAACTGTAAGAAAAGGCAAAAGAAAGAGCCTTTTTTTAAAAAGGACCAGGAGAGGAACAAGCACGGGGCACACCCATAAAAAAGCTGTGTGACGTTCGGGTAGTACCCGTCTTTGAAAAAGTTTAGAACAGGATAAACCGTGTTCAACTGCAAGATGAGAAATATGTTTTCTGTTGAGCGACAAACCTTTTTTGTCTCAATTTGCAAGAGGAAGCAGGGGAATACTGTTTGAAAGCAGCACATTCAAGAGCATTACGGAATGGGACAAGGAGATTAGGCGGTAGTTCAAAACAATAGAGTAGTCCAGATAAATGTCGTCGGTAGAGGTGATGCAAGGGCCTCTATAGAGCCAGAAGGTAGTTAACCAGTGATCAGGAAAGTAATAACCAGGTAGCAGAAATAGAATATGGAAAGAATCCAGGTGAGACCAGAGGGAATTTGATCAGCTGGAGAGGTGGAATGTCAAAGAGGCATCAGCAGTTCATGTCATCATCAGGAGCATGCAATAACGGAGAGAGAACGGGGGCTAGAGGCCAAGAGACTGCACAAACCAAAAGCACATAGCTTAAATGCAGTACTAAAAATGAATGGCCACAGGATAAAAACTCAATATATATGACATTATAGGAAGGAGAGAAATAAATTAATAAAAATAAAAATCCATCACAGTGGAGCCAGAAATAAGAAATAATAAAATCTAACAACATAAGACTACAGTCAGCACTGCACATCTTATAATACCTTGAGACAATTATGCTATATACATGCTATATACTGTTAATGGTCCCATACCATTCAGTGTATTCTTTGGGATGTTTGTCCTTTTAACAGAGCTGGTAATTATGTATACCATGCATATTAATTAATATATGGTGATAATGAGTATAATCATTTCTAGGGCACGGTAGTTTTGAAAAACTGGAAATGTTGCATGTGAACAGCCTATTCACGTGCAAGTTCTGCAAAATCAAAAAGGCTCATTCAACAAACGAACACTAATTTTGTCCTCTTTACTTTAACCAAATATTGCCTATGTGCTTTATGAAGTGTTGCCATTTAAAAACTTTTAAAATTTAATTCCAATGGTATTGGGATATCAAAAAGAGCCTATTGCGGCAAACCACAAGTCTGGAAAAATGAATTCTTAAATAAACACAAAGCCCCCGTAACACATGATGCAACACATAATTTTCCCCTGAAAAAAACGGGAACAAAAAAAATCAATCTTTCTACCAGATGAAGGGCAATAAATATTTTACTAGGACTAACCATTTAATTTAAGTCTCACAACTATATAATTGTGGCTTCATTCCAAACAGAGTTACTTACATATTATTTATGATATCTGGGTTACACTCACTTCATAGTTGCAAGCTTCTGTTTTCTTATAACGGTCCAGTGAAAAAGGTAATTGCCCATGTGTAATTTACTGAATGCTTTAACTCACATATATATTTAATGTATCCTTTTGGTACAAATGTATACAGAACTCCAGCACATACTAAACCCAAAGTCATGTCATATTTTGGCATTAACGGTACATAAAATACTCAATATTGTTCCATTTCATTATGCTGTCTACCTCTATAAAGCAGGTAGACTCTTCCATTTAAAATATTACAATAAAACACTGTGTCCTCCATGCAAAATGGTCTTCAAGAAAACACAACCATGGAGGGGGGGGTGGGAGGGGAATCAAAAATATTTTTTCACCCCTGTGTCTACAATGACTAGCAAGTATATACTGCATGTTACAGCATGGTACACTTGCTACAATGAAGTATATACTGCATGTTACAGCATGGTACTATAGGCCAGCTTCCTGCAGTTGGTGGGACAGGGCAGTCAGACTGACAACTGAATGACACGCCCACTTTACATTGTTAGGGCAATGCTTCCCTCCTCAGAATCAGAATCAGAATCCCTTTATTCGCCAAGTATTTACATACGAGGAATTTACTGTGGTTGTTAGTGCGTACATAAACCAACATAAAATAAAATAATATAAAACATAAAACATAACATAAAACATAAAAACAAAAACAACAACAAAACACATAAAAACAAAAAAACAAGTAGTGCAAGTTTCAAGATAATATTATATAATATATGCAGATAAAAATGGAAAATATAAGTACAAAATATAAATAAAACAAAAAGGATGGAGATATTTACAGTGAAATTTTTACAGTGGGAAGTAGGTAAAGTGTCTATGAGGTGGGATAGAGGTCCTGTCCTGACTACCAAGTCACTATGGCACAGTTTGTAATGTGCCCTTGATCCTTCAGTCAGGGAAGTAACTGGAATAAGTTAATTATGTCATCTCCATTTGAATTCTGAATCAGCATCCAGTTTACTCACTTTTGACTTTAATTGGAAGTAGCCAGTTTTGTTCAATGCATGTGGTGTAAAGGCCGTGACACACTGGCCGCGATTTACTCGCACGAATAAATCGCACGTTGAAAAAAAAAAAAAAACGACCTCATTGTTTTTAAAATAAAATCTGCACATCAAAAAATGTCCTTTGCGAAAAAAAAAAATTTCATTCATTTATTCGCAAGTCGTTTTTTTTTTTGTTTTTTTTTTTTGCGATTTTTTTTATCTATCATATCATACAAGTTTCCATTACTGACGCACCCGCACTACACAACAAAACTTCAACAATCAAAATATCGCAAGTCCAAGTGTTTTTATGTGTCACAGAATAGCGTCCTTTTTCACAAGAAGACATCGTAGACAAAAGACACGATTTTGAAGGACAATTTGTGAAAAACCATAGCCGAAGGCTATGAAGATGGTGGGTTGGGTATTTATAGCTAAATGTTACAATAACACGCAACTTTCTATCTTGATCTCCTCAGGTTATTATTACATTGGCTAAAAAAAGTTGTCTCCTAGCTAACCTATAGGTCTAACGTCGTTGATGTAATTTCATTTAAAAGAGAGATAGCCAGTGCACGGCGAACACACACACACAAAATTATTTATTTTTTTTTTAGGCGAGTTCATGTGTAGGCGGCTGTCACCGGCTGGTTGTTTGCCTTGGTGAAAACAGGATGAAAGTAGCGAACACACTGTTGTGTGTGTGTGTGTGTCAAAAAATCACAAAAAAACTTATTTGACTGCTGTGTGGATTATGGATTTATTCCTGATAAAAGTTATATAAAATATCATAAATAACGAGGAGGTCTGACGAGCCTGCCTGTAGCGATCGTTTTCTTCAAAAACTTCATGAGTTGATACACTGTATAGAAAAAAGACTACGACAAATGTATGATGTTTGAAGATTTGATGCTGAATATTTTGTTGTAATTGTTTTTATATTAATAAAGTATATTAGTGGAGTGATCAGAAACAAGAGAAACACGTATGTAAAGAAAGGGAGGAGGAGAAGAGCATGTTGTAGACAAAAAGACAAACATAAACTAAACGGACAAAAAATAATAAGCCCCATTCAATATTTTTCCATTTTGTTTTAAGCTGTTTTTAGTTTAACGTTATTTAGTAGAGGGAAAAATATATACTTTCGTTCCGTGATGGACCCGAATCGAAAGAGAACGTCAAAATCTTTTTTCGCTTTCGCTTGACGAAAGCATTTCCAATTTTTTTTTTTTTTTTTTTTTTTTTTTTTTTTTTTTTTTTTTTTTTTTTTTTTCGCATCGTTTCGTTTGTCAGTTTTTACGCGAATTTTTTTTCCGAACGTTTTTTTCCGTTTTTTCGCACTTTCGCCTCGTATTTTGTTTATCGTCGTAAAAATATATCCCATATACAACTTGATTCACATTCATGAACATTAAATCAAATAAAAATTTCTACAATTCTGTTGTGCTCTTCAAAACTGGTTTTTCAATTTTGAATTGCAATACAATTCCCATTAAGACTTTCATTAACATCTCATAGACATTGACTTTGCGATGAATTACAGGCGTTAAAGAACAAAATGGAAAAAGATGTGGTTTTGAAGATAGGGAGTCACAGGCCAACTTGCTCGAATTACATGTAGGCCTACATACAGTATATGGCTGATTTTGAAAACACAAAGACAATGGTCAGTCTTGCCTAGAGCATGAATGTACATGTACAGTATTTATTTATATAAAAATAATTCTCCCAGCTACACCAACCGTGGTAAATAGTTTTAAAAGTGGATCTTTCTGGATGAATTTGTCATTTACATTGAACAGGTTCTGTTCAGGTGCTGGGAATATTTTCCTGGCCTTCTCTAGTGGTTAAACGAGGCAGTTGTCACGGAGTATTGTGCCTGTATGTCCTTGAATAAGTGAGTAAGAGGTTGAGTGAATGAGCAAAGGACACTACCATTCCATTGGTGGCTTCCTCTTCAAAATAGCAATCCCAAAATACCCTATTTCTGTTACTTATGAAAGCATATGCTTTCTGCAGACCATATTTTTTTTACATAAATTCACAAACTGAACCACCTATTTCCATATTCAAGACCCAACTTACCTGCCCAATATATTCTATTTCCAACTCCCTTTGCTTAGTTTCATCTCAAGCCATTCCTGCGTTTCTCTCTTTCTACCATCTTTCCAGCCCTGCCTGAATACCACGGGGGACTATAAAATAGTATTGTCTAATGATAGGTGGATGTGTTGAGCAAAGGTATTCTGCAGCCTATTTTTACCATCAAGAGGACATTACATAACCAATATTTTATTGTGGTGAAGAATATATGGTGATGGAAATATGGTTCCTTATGAGCTGCACTTCACAAGTCCATCTGTTTTGAGCATGCAAGGTCATCAGCAGCTTTTGTGATCAGTCATTTTTTTTTATCACTCCTTTCAATAAAAGCCTTTTTAAATATTTTTCTTTTCTTTTGAAGTCACGCAAACAGCAAACGGAGAAGACGGACAAACGGACACTCGAGAGGTACAGTAAAGGTGTGCATGCGATGGTTCGTGCCACCGCTGGCATACGCTTCTCTCACTCCACACAGATGTTTCCAATCTGTACCGTTTGTCTTTTCCTTCCACCCGAGCAGAGCTTTGCCTGTCGCAGAGTGGGACGAATGCCAATAAAGCAGCCGTATTAACCCCGTGCTCGCTGGAAACGTGCTTGAGAAGGAGATCGCTGTAAATCAGTGAACTAAAAGACAATAAATGCACAAGACTGAGAGGATATGGACACAGAATAATGTCAACTAAATTACTTCTCCAGGTTTGGCCCAATAAACTAGCTTTGAACAGTCTCTAGTTTTATGCGAATAATTAAAGAAGGGTAGCATGACAAACGTTTAGTGCAGCATGCTTGCTTGAGTAAGAAGAGCAGATAAATTGAGAGAAAATATACAAATTCAATACACGGTATTTACAACACGTGCAAATGCATACAAAACATAAACACTAACATAAATATTCCTAGAAAACCACAGTACTCCTTTTTAACCACGGTACTTCTGTTACGCATTCAAACTTTTCTTCTAACCATGCTTAAAACAACTTTTTTTCAAGCCTTTAATGTAATGCAGAGAACATTTTGATTCATGGCATTTTCTGAGTTTAAATAATTTAAAGATAGTGCTTAACTTTTGGCTTCTATAAAATTAAAGAGCTAAACTGGTTCTTCATGGAAGACTGGTAAGACCGACCATGTAATGGAATTATTGGCAGACTGTCAAAACGCACTGTAGTGCCTCAAAGTCCACACCTTTTTTTTTGCTTTTTTGGACGTACACAGACCGATTTGGCTTCATAAAACGTTATGTTCGTTTTCATGCAGCTAAAAAATGGTCAGCTACTCCTGCAAAACTTCACACATTTGGAGCCAACATGGCAGATAGAGCCACTCTAATAGTACTGCCCAGAACTGAGCGGCAGAACACACCTAGTGGAAATAGTTGCCGCAGGACTGTATTTTTACCAAGTCAGACTCCAAAGTCGCAAGCCTAATGTAGCAGTGACATTTCGGGAACACATTAGTTCAAGAGGATTATTCTAAATTATGTCATTGCCAAATGAATGCACACATATTGCTTCATAGTACATATCATGTATAATACATTCACCACGCTTGTATATATTAAGAAGCAAAAAAGATAGAACATCCAACTGTCAGCCATAGATGAAACACACACACACGCTTTTAAAACAAGACATATGCCACTGGAAAACAAAAAAATACGATGGCTTCTTTGTGGCAAATACAAGAAGATGACTGGCATGAACCCCTTCATCCTAAACTACTGCAGCCGGAAGAGGTAAGTACAAACAACCAAGACGTGTTTAATAATGGGCAATACAGTTGCTTGTTCATCCTTCTATTGCTGATGGGTTTGCAAATTTATATCTGTTCATTACTACGACAAGAATTAGCCGGGTAAGAAATCAATTTGTCTTCCTCCAAGGTTTTCTGAAACTGGCATAAAACAATCCCAAGCATTTCTAAATACGGATTGATCAAACGAACAGCGCCAAGATTGACAAAGAATGAATACAGCTGCAAGCAGTAATTAAGGGGACCAAGTGCAGGAGGAAAAAGCTAAAAATTCCATATACCAAAGGCATTTCACACATCCACTTATAACTAATTAAAAATGGCATGTAGAAAGACATTTTACACACCCTTTATAACTAAATTTTTTTTAAATAAAAAGTTAAATGGCCTCTTTCCACAGTTGACAAAAAATGAAAACAAGCAAAACATTATCTGGACCCAGAACCACAGAACGTAATGACAAACACTGAAGAGGCTTCACCATTGAGCCGTGCCTCTGACAAACAACCACGGGTAAAAGGTTTTGAAGAATAGATCTCTATGCATTCACAGTGAATATATTTTGAGGCAAACCATAACAGAAGTGTACTAAAATGCAGACAAATCCATCCTCAGCTGTTAAAGAAAAACAAATGGAAGTTCCCTCAATAAGTGTTCCAGTACACACATTTGTAATAACCCTTACAGAAGTGTGTCCATACCCCTAAATACAATAGAGATAGAGGAACATATAAATGACTACACTTGTCTCTTTGAAGATTGTGCACGGCATATTATTATTTTAGACACATAAAAAAATAACTCCCCATCCCCACCTAGTGAAAGTGAATAAAAACCATTCAAAAAGTTAGGAAAATAAAATGAGTTTTAAGGAAATTTTCATCTATGTATCACACATCTAAACCTTTGTGTTCTAAAGAGAATGTGCAAAATACTGCTCACTTCTGTAATACTGAAAAAAAATCAAAGTCTTATATTCGTACCTTCACATACAGTGCCCTTCACTATTATTGGCACTCATGGTAAATATGAGTAAAAAGGGTTATAAAAAATTAACCGTTTGGTGAATTAGCTTAATCTCACACTGAAAAAATATCCAACCTTCAATTGAAGTAAATTTATTATGAGAAATCAACTTGAAGGGTTCCTTCTCCCGAGTTATTTTTCCATTGAGTTCAATAGGAAAATTTGTCAGGAGAAACAACCCTTAAAGTGATCCATCCATATCTACTGCATATCTGGCAGCAGTGTGATGGTTTGAGGCTCGTTTGATACCTCAAACAGCCATGACTTACAGCCATTTTACCAACCATGTATTCCATACTGTTCCAGCATAATTTACAGCTAAATCGAGTCCCACCCCCCAATTCCCATTGCGATCCATTCAAATAATGAGACGTTATAGTATGGCTTGTAAGAGTACCAAAAAATAAGATATCAAGAGTCTTTTGATGTTGTTGGGTCATAGACATCAGGAAGTCATGGCATGCAAAGGATATGCGACCAAATATAAAAAATGATTACTTTATTATATATATATATAAATGCAGGGGTGCCAATAATTGTGGCACACATGGTTTTGTTAAAAAATAATTTTGAATTTTGAATTTTTTTTATTCACTTCAATTAAATGTTGAATTTTTCTCATTTTTTCAGCGTGACATTAAGCTAATTCACCAAATGGTGAACTTTTTATAACCCTTTTTACTCATCTTTACCAGGGGTGCCAATAATAGTGGAGGGCACTGTGTCTGCATCCTCATATTTATAAACACATGCATCCGATCTGAAACCCTCGGGGAATGGGTTCAAACAATCCTACAATTAAAGGCTGTAAAATACTCATCAAAATAAGAATTTTTACAAAGCTTTTAGACTGAGCTCATTGTGTGGCATTTTAAATGTAAAAAATCTTTTATGAACACTCTGACTGTCACGCCTGAGTGAGATGGTTACTTTAATCGAAAACCAGCTCCACTTATTCACAATCATGTTGTGACTAATGATGTCTGGTGGGTCAGAGGGCTTTATTAAGGAAGAACTGAAAAATAAATTTAAGATAACTAAAACCATAATATTTTCGGTGGGGTAATTGCTATTAGGGATAACAAAAAAATCTGAACCGAAAGGTTGGTCGTGTTTTAGCAACACATCCTTTTTGTCTTAATACGATGGAGTGAGTTACATTCTGCTGATCAAATGACATTTGCAATCATGCAAGTTCTCTCATAAATAAAGTGAATCAATTCAAAAACTAAGATATATAAGATTAATGCCAAAAGAGGGGTTTGCTGAAACTGTACACGCTCTGGAAAAGAAAGGTGGGGCTGCGGCGTGGTTATAATAACTACACTACCTCCAGGTTCCAGGCGTTAGGAATTATTTTAAAAGTCCAGAAAAGTGCCGTTCCGTCATTTCTTTGCATAGAATTTGAGAGGGGCAGCAGATGGCTAAATGTCTAAGCAGCACTTATAGTGCCACTTTTGATAAGTGGAGAGATTTATTGTCTGGCATTTTATCCTGATATTCTGTCGGTCGTAGATTTCTGTGCACTGCCGTTACAACAATGCTTTATTAACAATGCTAGGCCCGATACAGCATGCATCTGCACATGTGCAAACTATTTGGCTCTGTGCAGTGAATCACAATGAACCGTTTTACCGTTTCAATAGAAAACAGCTTCTGGATTACAAAAAAACCGATCACGACCGTAATGTGCACATTTATATGAGCACGTACATATAATTTGTTCATGGCACAATAAAAAAATAAAAAAATAAATAAAAATAAGCGTAAATTCTCTGAACAAACCAACATGAATCTTGGAACAAAAACCGTCTGACTAGTCCAAGAAAACTGCATTTCTGAGTGCAGAAAGGAAATAAAGCAGTTAAGGTTACTGTTTGAGTATACTGCAAATGGTTATGCAATAAAATTGACCAGACTCTGCACTTCACAATGGCACTAGCGGTGCTTATCATTGGGATGACAAGGCGAGCGATTTCTCCTTTGCGATGAAAGCCCCTTTTGGCGAAAAATGCAGTTGGCTAATAGCCACTGAGAGCATCTTTGAATGAAGCGCAAATCCAGAGGGAGAACATTTTAGCTCTGGCTGAGGGAATTGAGTTTATGATAAAATAATAAATAGCATTGTGCCCCACAGCTGGGAATTCACCAGAAGTCACATCTCACTAAAGCTCTGTCTTTAAGTGTGCTCTGCCACCACAGCAAAGATATGTTACATAAAAGTACATAGTTCTTATACAGCTTTCATCTGATAAAGCTTATTCTGAGTGGCGTGTTTGCAGAAGGATGCTCCATCTCGGTTAATATCAGCTGTAAAATGAATCGATAGAGAAGTGTTCCTGTGGTAGGAAGCTCTTTATCTGGATGAAGACTGGTCTGTAGAGCTGCTGCTGAACTGGTATCTTCCTGGCACGGTGTGCCTGAGATGCAACTTCACAGCAGAAAGAGAAATGCACAATTTCTGCCAAGAGAAAATGTCTTGGTGTAGCAAATCAGCGATCGGCACCCAAAGACAGGTTCAGTCAAAAAATGATATGAGAGACACTGCACAAAGCATCCGATATTTACAAATGTTGCTGTCAGGGACTATGTTGTTTACTTTAATAAATAAAGCCAATCCACACTTCATTCCTGGCCTGTTTCCTGAGTGTTGGTTATGTGAGACAAACAGACATGGCTCAGCTGTAGCACATCACTGCCTGGCACAAGCCGACAACAAAAAAAGTACAATGCAAAACCATACAATACCGCGCAAAACACTGCAATACCATACACACCCAGAAAACCTGACACACCACAATACCATACAAACTATAGACCGTCACAACCGCACGCACACCACAACAACCGACAAACCACACCAATTTACCGCAAGTCCGCAACACATCATAAAACATTGACTACAAAAGTATGCGCACTGCAATAACAAACATGCACACCATAACAATGGCAAATGCACAACTACGATGTAAAGGCCACGTGCAGTACAATGCCATGCGCAGCACAAGGCCATGCGTGTCACAAGTGCAGGCCAGAGCCACCCCAGCGCCCAGGGGAGGGGATTAGAGGGTAATGTGTGACGAGCGGAGGGAGAGAGAGCACCTGCAGGATTGTGTGTTTACCCCAGCTCCACTCCAGCCGGCTGGCTGCTGAAAGAAATCTGGCAGAGTTCAGCCTCTTTGAGAGGAAGCAGTTTGTCATTCTCCAAGCTCTCCTTCAGGGGAACATTCTCTCCCCCCCCCCGTTTTTAAAGTGGGAGGAAAGAAAGCCCAGCTCAATTTGCACCGTGTAATGACTAAACAAATAAGCTGAAATAAAATAAAAACAGGACATATTTATTCAGAAAGAAAAAAAATGGAATTCAATTGATTTTCCTGCTGTAAATCTTTGGGCATGTCAAAAAAAAAATTTTTTTTTTTTTGCCACAGTATTTTGACTATCAGATGTTCGTTGGCTAATAACAACACATGCCTTTGATTTGAAGGGGAAAATTATAAATGTAACAATCATTTAGGCATGGTGAGGCAGAAAAATGTCCCAATTCACCCATTTTGACAGGAGTAAAAAACAGAAAATAAGAGGAAAAAAGAACAGCATAGAAAACAGCATAGAATTAAGTAATTATCAACAAAATCCTGAAAAACATGTCAATGGGAAAAAAATAGTAAACAACTTGGCAAAGAGCGTAAAATTCTGGCTGAGGGTTCAGAACTCATAAAAGGGCAAGACCATAAGCATTAACATAGAGACAGTAAATTGCATTTCACCAAACTGGCCGTGGTCATCCCAATCCCATTAAAAGTTGCCCAATTAAACATGAAAGCATAAATTAAGGTATTTTATAGTCATAATTTTTTCAAATGTATACAATGTCAATATCTTGAAAAAACAGCGCAGAAAAAATGCATAGGTGAACCATAGGTGAACACATCAGAACAAGAGGAATGTTAACAGAGATTGTGCTATCAAAGGGTTAAAATGCCCTGTAAACTATGCCATGAGAACCCATATTTTAACTCAATAGTAATTCATAAAATAGAACTGGAATGCACTTAAACACTCATTTAACAGAATAAAATCTTAATTGTGTCTCTAAATTATGTCCAGTTGTTTTTATTGTACTGATTGTGGAAAATATTGAAAAAAGACATTTGGGTGTAGTTAGTCTTTAGGTTTTCCCATTTTCATTAATTGTAACTTCAAATATACAGTAATAAACCATAGCTGGTCACTGTGTCACTATGCGTAGTTGCCTGTTCTATTTTGAGTGGGGATAATGTCTCTAAACTTAAAAGGAAGAAAGGATTCTTGTTTAACGGGGGTGGCTATCCCGATTCCGATGTGTCTTCAGAATTCCCGACACACTTCACGATCTTTTTTCTTTTTGAAGACATGTCTTGAAATTCACGACTCTTTCCCAAAGTATATCGTGGACTGAATATTTCAAGACACACTTTCACGACAAACTAACACAGACACAGACCCGATGATTATGATCACCTTTGAATATTTTTTTTCCTTTGTTTTTTGTTTTAAATCTGATCAAACCTAAATGACAAAAAAAGACAGAGACAAAGAGAAGAGTCGAGAAAGAAAAATAAATATAATAATTAAATAATAGGCTCGTCAGGCAGCCTAACAGTGCATGCCGTAGTCTCTCCCCCTGAAGTTCAGTGGTTCGAGCCCCGCCAGAACCTCGTTCGTTACACAAGCAACAAAAAAAAAAAACAGAATGATCTAATATTATCTTAACTATATGCTGCTTTTGGCAAACTGATAGGATCCATTTATTGCTGTCTACATTTATTTAAATTGTTTTGCATATTGTGAATGTACAATGTACATGTTAGCGCAGGTCACAATAAGTCCTTATAAACCCTATGATGGGATAATTGATTACACCTGCTCTAGCTCCAAGTTGTTGTTGCTGTATCTATCACGTAGATTAGCGGCCTCTGTCTGCAGAGGTGGGACTTGCACGTAGTACCGCATATCAAGACACACTTGAGATTTCACGACTAGTCCAATGCTGTCTTGAACTCGCGACACATTTCACAATCTCTGAGTTACGAGCACTTTCGGAAAAGTGCCGTGAATGGCAAGTACATCTTCACAACGCGTTTCACGGCATACTTATACGATATGCAAGCCACCCCTGTTTTGTCACATTCCACAAAATCCACATAGAAAAATATGGAATATGTTGGAATGGAAATCAGGTACATTGACTGCACAATACATCCGCTCTATAAACTGACCAGCATGAAAACCATTTTAATTTCCCCTGCAATTCTTCAGCTGTTGATCACAAAAACATATATAGAGACACACAGAAACATACATTTTCTCACAAACACCAATACTTCTGGAAACAAGTGCAGGTAATTGAAACAGACATAATGTTTGGCTTTTAATGACTAAAATTTGGGCTGTGTCCAAGTTCAATGTGAACAGCAGAGCCCCTCTAGGCTATGACAGCTCTCAGATTTCTAAATTCTGCCATCTTACATCTTCACTATATTTTCCATCTTTCTACATGAAGCAAATTTGTTGTGGCAGTCAAAGTTTACTGGGTTTAGCTCTTATTACACATATTGCAGTTTGCCTGGGGATTTTGGGCCCTGTCCAGACCCGATACAAGAAGCAAAACACATCACTTAAGGAGGCCAAGTACAGACTACATAATATTGGTAAAGGATAGTATCTCTGTACAAACTCTGTGCATAAGCTTTAAAAGACAGCTTTGTGTGTCATACAAAGAGCATATGCCACTGTGCTATAACACAAAACACACTGTAAATGACTGAGTGTGTGTTAGTTATCATCCAATACAAAAGTACAGGAAAGGCAGTAATAACTGAAAAAAACAGAACTGAGGTATATTGTTACTATTCCACATACACTGACATATACAGTACCCCAGATGTTACACAGGAGATATAAGATTATTATAGAAGTTCCTCTTTGGAAAGCCCTTCAGAGTCATTTTGGCTGTATATTTACCTACATGTCACATTTACGAGTAGAACGCACAACGCCAAAGGAAAATTTCTCTAAAGGAAATAGAGAAAATATCAGTTCTCCAGAGCAGTGCAGCGGAGGCCTCACCCAAAGAAAACACATTCTGTATCACCCAGAAGACTTCCACCTACAGTCAAAACAAGTCAGTTTTAATGACAAACTTATCTAAAGAGTATAAGGCATGCAAGCGCTTAATTTCTCTCTCCAAGTACCGTCCAGTCAAATATTAGATAGGCTTTGGGAAGTTCGGTAGCCATGACTCAGGCCAGCCCGATTACAACCACAAAACGGAGGCTTAACCAGCAGAATACTCATTCTTTCCAAGAGGAAATCCGAACGCATGCTATAATGGGGAAAATGCGTGCTTCATTTTATGAGGATAGCAGATGGTGCTTCAGTAACTTCTGAAAAGACTAGCTTTTATAAAACATATTATGTCCTCCCCTGTTTGTTTAAAGTTTAGTGGTGTCTGGTGATAGCCATCTCCAGTCTGTTTAGTTTAGCTTTGACACAATGAACATAATAAACAGAGTCAAACTGCTCACAGCACGTACAAACCTTGCAGATAGCCTGTCAGTGTGAACATCACTTCCACATCCATCATTTAGGGGGCTATATTCTGAATTCAATCAACATTTATTATAAACCACAATTAAATTTAGGCGTTAGTATTTTTTCTTCACGGAGAGTTTGAAGAGTTCAGAGATCACCATAATGAAAAAAAAAAAAAAGTGAACTTTGTATTTATTTGGAAGGCAAGGTTAGGGACAGATGTTGAATGAATAAACATGTACATCTTCAAAAATCCATGTGGAGATTAGTAGCTGCAATTTCTTTGTCATTTCTTTTTCAAATACAATCAGCACGCACGTCCGCTGCCAGCACACATGTAGTATAATCACACAAGGGCCAATGCATGTATCAAGCCTGCAGGACTTCATCTGAAAGCCAGAAATGTAAGACATGTGAAGGCATAAGCTCGCCAATTACTGTTTGGGAAGCGGATTACGATTGAATTGCTGCAGATAGGCAAGGGGCCGAGTCCATAATTTTCCCATGGAGATGTGGGTAGCAAGAAAAGGGACCTTTACAAAGTAAACAAATACATAATTGAGGAAACAAGGACTAAGGAGGCATCTAAAAAATGTGGATATTCGGAGAATGACTGTTGGGGCTGAACAAAGACGCCAGTGAGAGACAGTAGGCTATATCCAGAACGGTCCACCACCGCAGCAGCAGCACAGAAAAGAATATGAAATGGTGACCAAAGTATTTTCCCACGGGCCAGGAGAAAATGTGATCGACTCTAAAAGGCAAGCATTTCACATGGAGTGTTCGTGGAGGCAGTTCGGTCAACATTCTCAACTATTTCTTGAATGTAAATTTTATAAAAATTAAAAGCCAGGCTATTGATTGATTATTAAATCGTCAATATGCACAATAACTTTGCGTTTTCTCTCAAGATGCCCTAACATTTAATTTTCATTTTTTTAATTCAGGTTTTAATGCATGTAACATTTACAGCCAGCCTCGTCAGCATAGGCACAGATCAATTCTAAAATATTATTTAGCAACCGCCAAGAAAAAAGGACATCTTCAGCTTGACTTTATTTAGCAACTGAAACCTGTACACAATCCACCCAACAGTCATTAGCACAATGGCTTTGCGGATGTAGACCTCCACACAAGCTATGATAGATGACATCTCCCATACTTCTCCCAGAAGGCAAAGGCCTTGTTGCAATGTGGCTGCTGAGTTCCTAATCTCTTATTGCTGTGACTGAGATCAGCCAGCTAGCAGGGCTTTTTAATGAATACCCAGGTCCAGCCTCGTGGGGACTTGGACACAATGTAGGTCTCAGACCAGCTTGTGTTCCTATTACAATCCCTTTGCAGGTACTGGCTACTAATAGCTATAGTGATGTGAAAGAACAAACAAAACACGTAGAATTTCAGGTTTCCAAGAATAGATTAAAAAAACATTACATAACAATAATCTTCAATAGTACCCGTTTGGTGAATTAGCTTAATCTCACACTGAAAAAATGAGAAAAATCCAACCTTTAATGGAAGTAAATTTATTATGAGGGAAAAAAAATCCCTCATCAAGAAATAATTACTTTTAACAAAAGAATAGAAGAATTTGTCAGGAGAAACAACCCATAAAGTGATCCATCCATATCTACTGCATATGTGGCAGCAGAGTGATGGTTTGAGGCTCGTTTGATACGTCAGACCCTTGACGACTTACAGCCATTTTACCAACCATGTGTTCCATACTGTTCCAGCATAATTAACAGATAAATCTAGTCCCACCCCTCAATTCCCATAGAGATCCATTTGAATGCAGAGACGTTATAGTATCGCTTGTAAGAGTACCAGAAAATAAGATATCAAGAGTCTTTTGATGTTGTTGGGTCACAGACATCAGGAAGACATTGCATGCAAAGGATATGCGACCAAATATAAAAAAAATTACTTCATTCTGTATATAAATGCAGGGGTGCCAATAATTGCGGCACACATGGTTTTGTTAAAAATTATTATTTCTTGATGAGATTTTTTTTTCTCATAATAAATTTACTTCAATTAAAGGTCGTATTTTTCTCATTTTTTCAGTGTGAGATTAAGCTAATTCACCAAACGGTGAATTTTTTAGAACCCTTTTTTCTCATCTTTACCAGGGGTGCCAATAATAGTGGATATCTGTATATCTAAGCAACTTATCTCTGATTTTCTTTTCCATTTTCACAGGAGAAAGACTTGTGGTAAGTGGTTGAATGTTTTTACATTATGTATTAAAATAATTAACATTCAGATTAGATCAATGATAATGGTTCACTGGACTTAAACTCCAAAACACTACTGTATTTGTGAAAGATACCTTGTTTTCAGTCAGAGTTTAGCAACGTCTTTTAAAGAACTCACCAAAATAACTTCAAACATACTGTATCTAAAACATGTTTTGCACGTGTATTTCCTGCATTGCAGATTACTTTGCTTCGCCATTAAGATCACGAATATGAAACCCAGTGTTATGAGATGCCGTATCAGATTTAATTTGACTATATTTATCAGCATAGCGTTCACTCATAATATAGACTTCACTGACAAAACGGCCTCAAATCTACTGGAATGAAAAAAGTATAAACTGACTTCTTGGGAAAACGGACAGATTGAAAACAAGAATTCAAAGGAATCTCAGGCAAACGTTCTTCACCTGTTGAATGCCTGCCAGACACCATCTCAAATTTGGATGCATATGTCATCAGGAGGGTTGGTCGACAGAATATATTGAAAGAGGTTCCAACAGGGAACACCAACATCTGTCTTACCACAGTTGCAGACCACTCTTTGAACTTCACCTCTGGATATTGACATCACACAACCGCCGCACTGCAATTCAACATCTCTCATTAAGGTTACTCTGGATATTAACATCACACAACCACCGCACTGCAATTCAACATCTCTCATTAAGGTTACTCTGGATATTAATATCACACAACCACCGCACTGCAATTCAACATCTCTCATTAAGGTTACTCTGGATATTAATATCACACAACCGCCGCACTGCAATTCAACATCTCTCATTAAGGTTACTCTGGATATTAACATCACACAACCACCGCACTGCAATTCAAAATCTCTCATTAAGGTTACTCTGGATATTAACATCACACAACCGCCGCACTGCAATTCAACATCTCTCATTAAGGTTACTCTGGATATTAACATCACACAACCACCGCACTGCAATTCAACATCTCTCATTAAGGTTACTCTGGATATTAACATCACACAACCACCGCACTGCAATTCAACATCTCTCATTAAGGTTACTCTGGATATTAACATCACACAACCACCGCACTGCAATTCAACATCTCTCATTAAGGTTACTCTGGATATTAATATCACACAACCACCGCACTGCAATTCAACATCTCTCATTAAGGTTACTCTGGATATTAATATCACACAACCGCGGCACTGCAATTCAACATCTCTCATTAAGGTTACTCTGGATATTAACATCACACAACCACCGCACTGCAATTCAAAATCTCTCATTAAGGTTACTCTGGATATTAACATCACACAACCGCCGCACTGCAATTCAACATCTCTCATTAAGGTTACTCTGGATATTAACATCACACAACCACCGCACTGCAATTCAACATCTCTCATTAAGGTTACTCTGGATATTAACATCACACAACCGCCGCACTGCAATTCAACATCTCTCATTAAGGTTACTCTGGATATTAACATCACACAACCGCCGCACTGCAATTCAACATCTCTCATTAAGGTTACTCTGGATATTAACATCACACAACCGCCGCACTGCAATTCAACATCTCTCATTAAGGTTACTCTGGATATTAACATCACACAACCGCCGCACTGCAATTCAACATCTCTCATTAAGGTTACTCTGGATATTAACATCACACAACCGCCGCACTGCAATTCAACATCTCTCATTATGGTTACAATGTTAATTGGAAGAACATTCATACAATTTAATTCCTGAATGTTGAGAGCAGAGGTAAAACAATCGAGTGTATTCGTTTCTCTTTAGGTGCGGATTTAACTTCTGACACTGCCCAAATTTAAATGGTTTTGTTATGCTGATTTGCCTCAAACAGACCCTGATACATCCATTCTAGTATGCATGTACTGTGTACTGTTCTGCACTCTAAGTGTTCAACTACACAATGGATAAACATTGCATAGCAGTCTTCATGTTTGTAGCTGAAATACTTAATTTTGGTGTTGATTTGTGGTATTATACTAACACAGTTCCCACTAACAGTGTGGCTCAGGGGATGTCACATTTGCCTAGTTTTCTTTTTTTTTTGTTAAATCTCCTCTTTACAGAGAACAAGCCAGTCTGACTGCCACATAGATTCACTGCTAAAGTAGGGATAGGAGTTAATACACAAGCAAGTATTTAAACCTCAGTCAGGCGGAGTGCAAACAATGCCCCGATGATAAACAAGCCGGTTGTGATGTGCCACTGTTTAATGATGAAGTTATCGAGTGGGGAAATTAGATCCTTGTCAAATGTAGTTTTGAAGAAGAATCTGGGAGCAGGAAAGAGTTTTTAAATGCATTTACTTCCGAAATAAATGGACGCCCTGTCATGCTGTGCCGGCTCAGAGCACGTCTTGGAAAGGGTTCCAGTTGATCCGCCTCATTTCACTTGTTTCCCTATCTTTCCCCAAGACTGTGCAAACAAGGAAATCACCTCTAGCTCTAGAAGAAAAAAAAAATGAATGAATGAATGAATACAGAGAACACAGACAATTTACTCAATAGCTGGCATGTCAAGTATTATTTGTTGGTTAAAAGAAACATAAGACCCAACTGTCAGTAAGAGCTGAGCTTTAGAGGAGGAAAAAGGTGTTGCGCGGACTCCAACTTAGCCTGAAATGACACCGTCTCTAATTGTGTTCTCAGATGTGTGCGCTCGGAATATTGGCTCGTGGACGTGCCCGTCTGAAACCACGATATCTGGGCAGCCTAGGCCATGCCTGGGATCACACTGCGAACAAACCGCTTTTTCAGCCCAGAAGAGCTGGGCAGCTTGGGAGCCACGAGCCACTGTGTCGGAGATGTGTCCAAACCTCCATACCTCCAGGGGAAAATGTTTTCACAATCCAGTAAGTGCCCATTAACATTCTATTCCCATTTTGGTTGGACACCACAGTGGTCTGAGTGTTTAAAGCCTCTCTTGGTATTTGAGGGAGGCCCTCACCACACAACGGCAGCGTTGCAGTGCACTAGAAAACTGCATTCATGTCTGATAACCTTTTACGGAAGTGGGACTCGTATGTTTAAAAAACTAAAAGAAACAAACACCGTCTGCAACATTGTTCATTGCCATTGTTACTTTTTAAGAATCTATCTGTTATGTTCTGAGTGTGTTTTTGTTATTCGGTCATGTATAGTATTGTTCAGTTTTCGTACATACACTTTTTTTTGTTTTTTCGCAGCCTTCGTGTTGCTGCTCTCTCTCTCCCTCCTCCTCACGGAGTTTTTTTTTTTTTTTACACTTCGTTTGTATTACCCTGCACTACTAACATTTTTATATATAATATATATTAATTAACTAACTAAACACGGGGTGGGTTAAAACTCTAACTAATAAAGGGTTTTAGAATTAATAAATATTACTACAACTAATTTAAACAATTTAGTTCATCACACACAAACATTTAGTTTTTCCTTACGTCGTATCCATTGTGTTGTGTTATGTTAACTAATTTAAACGACAGCTATAGGATAATTACTAACGACTAACTAATTACTTAAAATTTCTTGTTAAATGTCTTCTCTCTCTTCCTTTTTTTTCATTTTCTTTCATTCTCTTTGTTTGCTTTTGTGTTGCACCTGCATTTATTGCTTTGTGTCTGCTGTCTTTTCTTCTCCGTCGTTTAAAAGTCATTTTTGTTGTCTGTTTTTTGTATTTGTAGTATTTTTCATTTTTTTTATTTTAGTAGTATTTGTTTTTTTGTTTTTTTTGTTTTTTTTTGTGTTTTGTTTTCCGTTTTTTTTTTTTTTTTTGAGTTTTTTTTTTTTTTTAGTTTTTGTTTTCTTTTTTTTTTTTTTTGTTTTTGTTTTTTTTTTTTTTTGTTTTTTTTTCTTTTTGTTCTTCTCGAAATTCTGAACGTTTTACATTCTCTTTTTTCTTTTTTTTTTCTGTCCCTGTGCTGCCGTGTCTTTTTTGACCCCCTTTCCTGTGCCTTTTTTGTGTTTTCCGTGGACATTATTTTTGTACCTCTTGTTCCCCTTCCGTGTGCTGACTTCCCCTGCTTCCCTTCCCCCCTGACTTGTTGTTTTGTTCCTCTGGATTGTTCATGTTTTTTTTTTTTCACTCCTGCCTTCTATTGGGTTCACTATCACCGCTTCGTCGCTGACAGCATTTGGATTTTTGTATATTTTCTGAATATATTGCTAATTTAATTTCAGAATGACATAATTCCATTTTGATACACAACACACGCACGAGTTCCAGCACACTACAGCATCTTTTTAAAAAGGATACACAGTATAAATGACTGGAATTCAGCAGTACAGAGCTGAGAGCAGCGGAGAAGGCCTGTGCAGCAGAGAGATCCCACTTGAGAGGTGAGATGTGGCACATAACCTGAATGTGTCAGGTGCTTTGTGGAAATGAAACTAACCACTCCGGAGCAGGATACTTGACTTCTGTTGCCAGGGTTCCTTTCCAGGGAGTGTGGCAAGTGGCTGCCTGTACCCATGTGGGCTACGGCTCTTCTTTTTTTTTGAGGGGAACTCAGCTGCCTTGAAGATTTCAGGGGTTCCTGTTTAATTTGCTAGTGCTTTAAAGTGGGCTACGACAGCCGCAGCACCGGCTTCCTTTCAGAAACCCCCCTTTCTACCCCAACCCACTTCAAGATAAGAGAGAACGATTTGGCTTAGCAGAACAAACACAGTGGGCTAATGGCGGGAAACATCCAGACTAACTTGATGAATAGGCATCCGCAGATTAAGCGTTAGTCTGTCACTAGAGCTACAAGGACACAGTCAACTCCTTTTAGACAAATCCACGCACGCTTTCCAGTCCTTCGTCTTATCATAGGCTCACTTTAATTATTTTACATCTGTCAGTAATGATCTGCCCAGCTTCTGTCTTCACGTTGTGCTCTTACGCAAGAGTATCATCAGTCAGTCAGTGAGAGCATTCTTAACTCTACATGTTCAAAAGGCCATCATTTTTTCTTCACTTTAAGCTTTTTAAAAATCAAATACCAAGCTCACATGCCATATATTTTCTTAACTGAATGATCCATGAAAAGTCCAATTTAAAAAAAATTATCACAAACAATAGGCTATATGTTCATTTAACATTTTGGGGAAATGGTGATAATAGTCATAATAGTCATTTGAGGAAAAGGTCATAATAATGACAGCATGATTTGTTTGCAGATTTCAAAGACATATGAAAAGAATTTGCAAAATGGCAGAAACCACTAATACTAATAACTGGAAAATGAACAGTTTGAGCTAACGATGAGCAAGCTACAAAGCATCATAACCGTTTGCCCTATATTTGATTTTGGAAACATGCAACACAGGGGCCCAAACTAGAAAGGGCAGTCAGACAGGAAAGCAACTGGAGCGGATTGGGTTTCGATGGCCAAGCAGCATACACACGTGATGTATAATAGAAAAAAAGCAAAGCAACTTTTGAGAACAGGAGTGACCAACTCCTTGGGGAAAAACTCAAAACAGTAGACACAGTAGTGTACAACAACTCAAAATACTGACCTGATATTTTGTGACTTGTTCATTCACGCTTCTGCACTTCATAAAAAGTTCCAACCTGTAAATCTTTATTCATGTTATGGACATTTTACATGAAATGTCACTTTCTTATGTAATGTTTAAATTTTGTATGTTCTTGATTATATCAGTTTAATTGTGGCCTATAAAGAAGCAAATTTGATGTAATTTGATTTCACTTGTATTTATTAGCAAATAAGTGAAATTAAAGTATAACTTCAACTTTATCTTCATAAGGTAAGAATACAACTGAATAAGCATTAAGGTGGGAGCAACTTGCCAATATTAGGTTTCCTGGTTTGTTATCAAAAACATGCATAAAGGCCAGTTTATAGTCCAGCGACAGTGTCGCTGCGACCGACAACGTGCCATGATTGTCGCTGGTCACAGCGACATTTGGTTTATACTTCGGGCGGCTGTCGTCCTGTGGTCACTGCGACAGTCACTGAAGATGTCGCTGAGACATAAAATAAATTAAACTTTGACCCTGTCGTTGCCTCTGTTGTTATTGTAACGTTTGCCTTGGACAGCGGAGGCTTCGGTTGAGCTGTCAACTTACTAGCTAGCACATAAGCTAACTGCTAATGGACTTTAACAGATGTTTTGTTGGAAAACTTTTAAGTGCGGCCATAGGGTAGGCCTACCTACCCATAGATGACCTACCTAGCAAGTGTGTGAATAGCATTATACATTTTCACAATTTAATATTATTATTATTACTAATAGTCTAATAATAATAACAATGTAATTTCACCGATTGATGCAAAAAAATTTAAATAAATAAATAAACACAAAGCTTCCATAAAGTAAATGACATTCTTTTTCCATTACAATATTCCATATATATCGGGGGGGTCGTTTATAAATTTGCCAAATTAAAAAAGAGGACGAAATAGAGGGAGAGAGGAAATTTGGCACCGAAGTGGTTAGAAGACATTTTGTTCAACCAGACTATTTACAAGCACCAGCAGGGTATCCGTTTCCTGTCATCTCCATCATATATCTCAGGGCAAGAGAGATCGGAGCCCAATTACAGCCTGATATCTAATCAATAGGCAGCTTATTCCTAGAGCAGGAAGTAAAGGAGCAGACCCCTGGGAGCAGGAGTTCAAATTACTCCACTGTCAATGCTAGATAGCAACTAATGATAGGAATACACAGAGACCCTGTGCAGAGGAGAGAGGGTCTCGAGGCGGAAAGAGAGGCCTTCCATTAAAAAGAGCAAAAGCAGGGAGCAGGCCTTACTGCAGGACTCGGGGAACACCAGCACAGGTTTGACAATGTTATCAGCCCCGATGCGGAAGAAATTGGATTTTGGAAGGTGGAGATGCATATATAGTACCAAACTTGAGTGCAAAACAATGCAGCCCTGCATCGACTTTGAATCCACAGCATCCAAGCTAAAGTGACCCAACCAATATTCCTATATTCCTACGAGTGGCTGACTTTACTTGAAAAACACCTATCCTTTTGTGAGATTCATCTACTTTTGCGCCAGTGATATGACTGTAACATAATATGTTAGCATATGCTATGTTTTAGGATTTGGCTCCGATTTATCAAAACATCATTTTGACTGATTTGAATGTCAGTACATTTTTTATTTAACTTATTCTTGGCTCTCCCTTTCTAAGGATTAAAGTTACAAAGTATCCTTCCCGTATCCGACATTTTTGGAACCCATTCCGCACGTGACTGAATTCATATGTACTCGAAACAGACATCTGAACATGAAAGAGCGAGGACAGCCACCAGCCATAATAATACACTGTACGTGGATGAACAAGATCAAACTAGATCAAAATCGCAGAAAGGCCTGGCATCAGAAGATCCACAGCTGCAAACAACGTGATGAGACTTTATAAGCAGTGGAAATGGCAGAGGATACAGGGTGATGTATTTGAATCACACAGAAGGATAAAGGGTCTTCCTCTAGGGTTAGAGTTGGAATTGCCCAAGCTTGGAGGACTTCTCTTTAAGCACATGTGGATGCTTGAGAGCTTTTTCTCCTGTGGTATGCAGGAACTATTCATTTTCATTTCCCCTGACAGGCCGTCCGCGGGCCGGATTGGGTCCCATTCTCCCCTTCATGAAGAAATATTACTGGTCTTGTACTGGCCGTTTTCTCACCAACGACAGTCTGATACCTGAGCAATAATAAGCTTTTACGAGGCAGCATTGCCAAAACAGTCACTTTGGATTTCAAAACATTGTGCTAATCCCAGAAGACACTGCCGTATTTTGTGTACATCTATAGGCACCGTGGTCACAAACCACTATTATATAAAATTCTTTTAAAAAAAGAAAAAAGGTATAAGACAGGGAGGTGTGCCTCACATGGGCTCAGTTGGATGTTTCTATGAAGTGAATATTAAAATACAGGAAGCATACACAGTCACATTGGCACAACTTCAATTGTGCGCCACGGGTTTCCATGCTGTAAAATAATTGCCTGTTCATTCCAATTCTGTGTTATGATATGCAAAAGGATGTGTACTAACATATAGCACATACTGTATGTAAACATTTAGTTTAGAAAAATAAAAAAAATAAAAAATAAAACACATTTCTACAAAATAAGCACTTCACGTGTTACTGATTCATTGCGAACACCAGCACCATTCCTAACCCTAACCCCTAACCCCTAACCCTAACCCCTAACCCTAACCCTAACCCTAACCCTAACCCCTAACCCTAACCCTAACCCTAACCCTAACCCCTAACCCCTAACCCTTCACCCTAACCCCTAACCCCTAACCCTTCACCCTCCTTTAAGCAGAAGTATAACTATCCTTCTGCCAGCATGTAATGTAGAAAAAAGATACAGGTATCGGAACTGGAGAGTATGACTAATGTCTTGGCTGCTGCTAATTCTAGGGGGTGGTCTTTGCTTAATGACCTAAACCATCTTGATCTGCAAATCACAAGCAAATGATGGCTTTTAACAGTCAGGATAGCCTGTGGCCAGATGGGAGAATGCTAGAGCTTTTGCTAACACGTGGCAGTGGAAAACCTTCATTGGAGGCAGACAGGAACGACAATGACCAGCTTTTAAAATTTGGCATTCAATTTTCTTTTAATGCAAGAAAGCAAACAAACATGTGACAGGTGCTTAAAATGTGTTGAATGTCAGACTTCCTGGTATTTTACAGACCCATGAAAGGGTTGCACTTATAGTATAGAAATGTACGACTAGTATTTTTATTACAAACGGTTTGAAATAAATATGGATTTATTATATCTACAAATAATATCTACAAAAATAAATTGATGGATTTAGTCATTTTTATTTTGTCTTCTAAAGAACATATTTTAGTTGTCTTTCCCAGAAGGCTTTAAAGATATACTACTTAATACTGACTTTTACTACTAATGAAATCAGCCTCAATTGTTTCCAAAGTTAATATTGAGATTGTACTTGCACTCACCCTGCACTCATTGGTTAATCTAAAAAAGAAAAGATTTCCCCTGTATATGCTGACATGTTATTCAAAAAGCAGTATGGGAAGATGCTCTCATTGAAACATGATATGCTGCATGATGATGTTAGACAGATCACACACTGCACATCTTCTTTCTGTTCAGTTGTGTTTGGAAAATCCCCCGGTAGTAATTAATTTTACCATCACCACATTGAATGACACAATAGTTTCTGTCAGTCCCACATGAAAGCATTGGTTTAGCCTCATTTCTGGTTAATTTGAAAGACAGTAAATAAAACACAAAAAGCTAACCAAACCTTCACAGTAGGCAGACGTATAGAAATGTTTCAGGCTTAACCAGAAACGATTTAGTGATCTGTAAACCAGCTTTAAATAAAAAAAATGTGTAAACATTTCCACATGGCAAAAAGATCTTTCAATTCAGTGTTCGTGTATTTTCAGTGGCGCCTTTCATGCATTTATTGACTGCAGTTAACTGATTGTTGAACCCGACACTTTTCAAGCTGGCTTTCCATGTTAAACCAGTCAACACTGTGAAGAATGATTCTAAGAATTTATTTCGATAAAAATTGTAATCATGAGTAAAATCAAGGTCAGCAAACAGCTGCAGATCTGCAGATTATTGCTCTCAAATGTTACACTCAATCACATATTACTAAAAAGGCCCATAAACTCTATTGTGGGGGCAGATCAAAGTAGCACATTTCAAAGGTTCTCTTTGAAATTACAGTGAAGTATCACTATGAGATAAATGGCCAAAAACAAGTGAAGCCTTTTATGACAGAAGGTGGAAACTCATTGTACTTTTGTTCTAAGACAATATTAGTTTCCGTTTGCTGTGTTGTATCTTGATTGGCGGCATAATCACGCTGCATGTTTACAGTGCAATTTTCACTGGTGCATAATGAAAGAAAATGGTCTTTCTCAAATACTGGTGCTGGGAAACTACACAATGATGAAACTACTCACCAGATGAACTTAAAATGCATCTGAAATAGCACAAATTTAAGTTCAAATCTTACATTAAAAGATATTAGTGGAATCCACTAATGAGTCCCTGACAGCTGAATGTCTCAGGTTAGGATGGAAGAATGACTACAACACCCAAGAAAACACAATATTCCAACATATCACTCTTGCAGAGGAGCTCTCTTGGGGATTTTAAAGATGCACTACATTACCCAAAAAAACCTGTTCAAAAATAATGTGTTGAATAGATACTGTAGATGCTTTCTCCATTAACCACAGAGTGTGACTAACACAAGAGAATTAAAGCATTAGTTTAGTGATGGGAAAACAATTTGAGCAGCTAGCGTGTTAATCTCACATAGATTACAAAAAGCCATTCATATCAAGTTTAGAGAAGTGGGAAGGCACAGGAATCCATAATTATTCAGATCCACTGTATCATGGAGCAGGACTGCGAAGGCAGACTTGAGAGGATTTCTGGGGTACTTACTTTCAACAGTTGATTAGAACTATTGGCTGGTCTGACAGAGACGGCAACCATTTTGAAAAGTGCGCAAGCAGTTCCAACCACAATAATTAGTGCAAAGCAGAGTCTGAATCCTGTTTATTCCCTCTCTCACATTAAAGAGCGACAAAAAGCTACTTTGCACGTACTTATGCACTTCACATTTCCATAACACAATGCTGCCTTTATCTACTTTTCTGATTATGGATTTACTCTTCTGGCTGGTGCTAGTGATAAATATGCTATGCATATTTTCTTGATAATTTCATCTACAAATCAACAGCATTATACATCTAGGCACAACTGAGATTCAGAGTTCTACTTTGAAAAGAACAAAGCAAAGTTCTGAAAATCGATTGGTAATACTTCCCATCCTTTGATGCCGTCTAATCCATCCCTAGCAACTATGAATGAGGAAGAAAAAAAGAATATTCACAAAGCGCCATGTATTCAGAGGAATTTGTGTTCTGTTTTTTTTATTTTTATATTATTGGTCTTTGCCGCTAAGCTCTTTAGTCCTGAAGGCTAATGAAATGGGGGGGAAAGGGGATTACAACCTGCTCTAGCCTGTGTGTAGTGAGCCTTTCTGGAGCTGCTGGAGCTACCATCTAAAGGGAGTATTGTGCGTTCGAGGGAGCGCTCCTGGCAGGAAGCATGCATAAGCTGGAGCATTCCAAATGGATTGTGGTTTGGGCACTGCGCTGTGGTCTGGATAGGAATCCTACACTTCAGAAACAATACATACGTCTGCACTGAAAGAGTGCGGGCCTTCCCAACTGTTGCTACGTTCAGATGAGCTGCTCTTTCACAGGCTGTTAATTCTGAACTTGGCCGCTCCATGACGACGAAAGAAGGGGACCTTTGTGAAAGACAGTTCAACACATCGCCTCGTATAGCAGTAAAAATAACAGAAGGTTTTTTAACTGCCCATAAAATCTTTCCAGGGGACTGTCGGTAATTAATTAAATTAGTGCATACAAGGCCACCTGACCCCCTTTTGTGCTTTCACGGTCTTTCTCTCAGAGACGAATCAGAGATCACATAATCTACGCAGCCCAAGTCTCACATTAAAAAGTTCTTACAGTACAAGTACAATTCCTTGGACGGCAAACCTCCCCAACATCCCAAACACAATCAAAATAAATCTGTGAGCTCCAAACATTTTAATCGCACATCTGACAACAACCTGCGCATGACTGCAAATTGGATTCCTGGGTTTTGAATGCAGACCTTTCTGAAACGTTTCCACTGCAGCTGAGATCACCTGCCACAATCGTAAACAAAACAAAGGCATCGTAGCTTTCCGATCCCAACAAGACCAGGAGAAAGAGTGCACACTCCCCCAGAAGACATCTTCCTACATGCTTAGATATATTTCCATACCTCCTCCAAGTAACCCCGCCATATTTCAATGTGACAAATAAATCTGTTTTTAAACATAATAGAACCTTCCCCACCAGCACAGGGGGGACTTTGTTTAGGGAGCCCCGGTTGTATTGGTTTGATGTGTCTGTGTCGTATATGATGATAAATTTCATACAGGTGTCACCTCCTCAGCAGCAGGTAAGGATTGATGGGATGTGGGAGGGTGATCCATCACTGCAGGCAGGTGGCACGGTATCGGAATTTCGGAAATCTGTTCCCAATCACACCCACTGCTGGGTGACTCAGTAACGACCCTGTTTGTGAGATGTTACTGGAAATCAATGTGAAGCACTCAAGGTCAATGTACTGTTAGAAAACTCCTTAAGCTCTGACGGATAGATCACGCTCGCCGAGAATAAATGTGAGAAGAAATTGACAGTTCCCTATATGGGCGCTCTGGCCTCTGTTAAAGGAGCAGACCACTCCAGACGCATGTCATACACGCTGTCTGGAACAATTTGCGACACAAGACTTCTCGGGGCAGCGCTGGAAGTGCCAATGTGGGCACAAGCCTTGAGCGTATCGGAGATCTAATAAAAGTCTGAGCCTCCTGTCTGTTCCTTATTCTTATAGATTACCTGTAAGTCACCTTGTCCTTATTACTTGCAGTGTTGCCGTTGAATTGTACAAAGCTCCAGGATTACACAATAGCTTTCCTCCTTTACTTTTCAAAGTGAACTCGGTGCACGTTGGTTTTCGGAATGCACGCCTCAGACTGGCACAGAATATAATGAGGCTCTGCACCTGAGTTGAAGTGTAAGCACAGCTGTCTTTGACCTGCAGGCCCCGAAGCCTTCTGACAAAGCCTTTCAGGCCTCCTGGTGTTTTCTGAGGTCTTTTGCTTTATCTGCCCTTTGTCACTCGAATTAGAAGCACAGATTCAAGTACAGAAGCTGTGAGTCCGATAGAAATAGACCGTCCTCCAAACTGTAATAACGCTTCAAATTTCAAACACAACAACGGGGCACATTGTGCGCAAAAACAAAGCTGAAAGTCAAATGTGCGCCTTTTGAAATTAAAATGGATTTTCATCGTTTCCACAAAAGACCATTGTTTAATAACACCTACGCCTAAGGCTTAGCGACACACCGCGTAAATATATCAGTTGCGTGGTATTGTTTATTGAAAAGTAAAGGAATTTATAGAACTTTTGATTCCGTTGTTTTTGTTGTTTGTTCTACAAGAGTACAGCATATAGTTTTGCCGCAATTAAACAGGCACACGCGTGCCTGAAAGTCTTTGAATTAAAGCTTTGAGTTAGAAACAAGGTGCTTCTTTCAAAGGTTGGGTATTTTTTCAGTTTTAAAAAAAACTTATTTTATACATAGTTATTGGATAACTCATGTTTGTGTATATAACATTTTAAGACATAATTTGTCTTGATATTATCATGTAATTTGATAATATCTCTAAACAGGAACATGTGCATTCATTGCACAAGGACCAGTCCACCACACATGCACAGCAGACAACTGAATACAGGTCTCCAAGATAAAGACTGTTATGTTTATATGGCTAATGTCCACCACTCTTCTGATCCCTCAAGTACAGAAAAGGGTGAGCTGATGGAGATATTAGATTGGGAAGACCACCAAAAGCATACCAGCTACTCTTGTTTTCTCATACACAAATACCTTCCATCAGTCTGAAACCAACAGAGATGCATCACTGTCATGTCCGTTTCCCCCGGTCCATGACGAACAAACGGCAGAGACGCGGAGCGTATCAATCACGGTAAGGGACTTCATTACTTCTTATTACGGTCACTGTGTAGCAAGGTCACTGGCTTGAAATCGTGCCCTCTACCGCCGCACTCCCCAGGAAACTCGGCGGGATCTCAACTTTCTCTCATTTCCTCCTTTCACGTTTCTTCCCCCCCCCCCCCCCCCCGTGAAGAAACCCCCCCAAGGTGACCCAGCTCTACAATAACTGCTATCGGTCACTGTGAAAAGCAAAGTCCATTAATCCTTCTTAATTTCCCTTGATTCTCCTTTCACTTTCCACGGAATTTATTGCAGCACCTTAAATGCAAATGAAGTCATATCTAGAGCGCTCTTTCCCTGTCAAAAGGCCTATCACACTTCCTGTGGTTCTGACAAAGGGAAACCTAGAGTACCGTGGCTTCCTTCAGGATTTCTTCTACTTTACCATTATCAATATCAGTGGTAGCATTAGCAGTCCATTCTGAACTTGAATACACATCATTAAAGGCACCTTGGTAAAGTTAAATCATCCTCAACACACATGGATTTACAAGTCACACACGAGTGTAGTATACAAAGAAAGCTAGAATTAAAATGCACACGACAGATGCAGTCAGACCTATGGCGATGGATTGAACACAGGGTAATTCCAGGGGAAAATGGCTCCTTCAACATTGACGTCAAGATCCCATAATGTAACCTTGGAGCACTGACCATATGAACAAAAAACACAAACTATCATTAAAAAAATTAGGGACAGTGTCCATTTTCACTTCACTTTTGGCTTACCTATCTCTACGTCTAAGACCTACAGTTTGACAGCCATAAATGGTAAAAGCACTATCTTGGTCTCATTGTAATCACAATGACAAGCTCTACAACATGGGGGATACCTTGACTTAATTATTTGCATTAATTCATTGAGAATTCAAATTAATAATCTAATTATCTCAAAACCATTTTTGTAAATTTTGCTAAGTGTTTCATGTCGTTCTATACGGTCTGATGTATACACAGGACAATTTACAGAGTGGGATCTCTTTTTTAAGAGTACTATAACAAAACTATTACACGCGGTGATGAGCTGGTTTAAAGCAGGGGTGCACAACTGGAGGGAAGGTCTCCGAGCTGTTTTTTGTTCCAACCAATGACCTTAGTTTTAGTTTTGACAGCTCTATAAACAATGCTGGCACTTGCAGTCTGCAGCTGTAGCTGGTGCTTATACAAATATCAGCTCAAGCTATGATTGAAATTAATCCTGAATATGTGCTGTGAAAATTGCTAATAGTGCAGTCTAAATTCTGTTGCACCAGTCATAATAAAAACTAAGGTCTGTCAGGAAACTCAATGGTCGGCCTCAGAAACACGGTCTCACACTCAACCTGTGACACGCACACATCACTAATGGAGCACCCCTTTTAAAAGCGAAACCTCGCCTGCGCTGCTCTTGTATGATCTACTGCTGCTGCTACCCTGCGTACCGCCCCGCTAACCCCAGCTTCCACCTGTTGTGTGGATCTGCTTATATGGAGTTTTGGTATATCTCTCGTTTAGTCGGGGAGATGTGTCGTGCTCCCCATTTGATAGGTAGTACATGCTGGTGTGTGCATGAGAAGTACCTAGAGCAGATACATTCAGCGCCAAACCAAAATAATTGTATATTCATTCATATATTCAACATGTGAGTTGCCCTGACAGAAATAGAAAAATATTGTGGTTCCCCAAGCGAGGCGATGGGAGACTGAGAAATGAAAGGTTTTTTCTTGTCTCTTTCCCTTACTGCTCTTGACCAGTTATTAGGCCATGTGTTAAGGGAATGCAGACCGAGTGTTCTGCCACTGTTTCCTCTCTCGGAGCAGAACTTTCTAGAAAGCCTAATCTGTTAACAGCATGCAGAGCCGGGGGTTAGGGAAACAGGGTGGTGTGGGGGGGGGGGGGGTGTTTCTAAACTTGGCTGGACTTGAGTCAAGCGAGTCTGCGGTAACTCGCAAACAAGCCAGTGCCAAGGAACAGCTCAAGATCAGCCCTCTAATGTTTTAAAATGCTTTCATTGCCTTGCATGAAGCTGGAGGGATCTGAGGCTGCCTGGAAAAAATGGTTTGATCACAGGAGGAGAAAAGGGGACAGAAATTACAGACAGAATGCCTGTGTAGGGCAGAGCAGCACAATTATCTTTCCAATATTAATGCATTCTCAAATAAGTGTGTTTATACTCTGTGTGGAAGTAGCTTTACAATTTTCTGCTCCAGCGATTTGCTCAAACCAGAATAAAATAGTGTCCTTTTAAATGGCTGTAATTACTAGTTGTGTCTGCCACGTATTGCACCTTTATTTTTTCGTAAAAACTGTGTATCGTTACTTTAAACTCAATCACTAAAATTAAGCTTTTCCCCCAATTTTTCTGATGACTGCATCTGATGTTTAAAAAAATAAAAAAGTTTTACAGCCAGCTTATTTCTGTTCCTGAGACAATAAGGCATGTGGGCTTTGGTACGACTTTATAACCGTTATCATGGTACAAAAAGACTCAAGGTCTAATTAGGAGAGAAAACAGGGAGGCAGCTCATATTAAGACGTTTGGGAGTTGAGATTCACTGTGTACACATTGCAGAGCGCACTGGAGGAAAAGAGGTGCAGATAAACTATGTTCGAGAAGAGACACGCATTCAGTGCTGCGCGCTTAAGATAATGATGCTTTAATTGGAATGTTATTTTCAAACATATCTATACACAAGGTTTATCTGCATTAATCCTAATAGGTGTATAATTGCAAAAGCCATCATTGCGGACAAACTGACGGAGTTAACTTAGTGTTAAAGAGGAGGAATTTAGAACACATACCTTTATTATCGACGATTCATATGTCAGCATGAGAGACCTTCATATGTATTCTCATTCAACATTAACCCTCAGAAATAAAATATGTCCCATAAGCCCTCTCTTTGTGCTCACTACATAGTCCTCTTATACCTTCCAAAACTTTGCTTGGGGAACTGACAATTAGTCATTTTCCCTCATTTTGTTATTTGCAGTGAACTTCAGGCCTACGTGGACCCCAGCCACAACCAGTCACTCAGAGTGTTATAATGACATGTCCATGTTGATGCAGAAAGCTGGTCTCAGGTTTCTGATGTGTGTTGTATTTATATTTGAGCTGGTTTGTGGGCAAGTGGGTGACAGAGCAGGGCAGGGTATACAGTATTTCCTTTTGAATCTCTGCCAGTAGTTTGGCTCCAGCAGTGGCCTCTGTGGATTTCTTACCCTCGTTCATGTTGAGTTATTAAAGTTTGCACTGAAAACCCTGCTTACATGCAGTCACAGTGGGCTTCTCATTTATCAGAAAGCAGAAAGCCACGGGGCTCACTTCAACCGTTTAACTGCAGGGAGCTTAAGAGCATGATGCGAAATTATAACCCTAACCCAGATCCCCCCGCCCCGCCCCAATTGCTCTTGTTTTTACAGACAGCGACAATTTAGGTAGAAAAATTAAGACTTTCCAGATGAAGATTTGAATTTAGGGTCCCCTACCCCTACCCCTGCGACGTACACAGTGCATTTCCAAACTGTATATACAATACCATATTTGCGCACTGTCACTGACCACACTTGTGAATATTATACAAATCGGTGCGACAAATGCAGTCCACGGACAAAGCTCGGGTTCTCTTATTCCTATCATTTGACTGTAATTAACTGCATATATCAGTGGGGAGTCCGAGGTGTTTTTGAGCATTGGAGCATGTATTTGAGTAATTCTGAGTTGGTCAGTGAAAAAGCCCTGGCAGAAGGAGGAAAGCTCTGATTACATGGAAAGCCTTCACTTTAAGAGCTTAACAGTACCCTCACAGACCTCTGATAAGTTATTAAGATAAACTGGCTAACTTATTTAGTTTAATTCCTGGCTTGAATTGCACAGAGAATGGTAATTGACTTGCGTTCTTGAAAGTTTCATTAAATACCTAATTTCTAGATTTCGGTTTCAACACCATTTCATTTACAGAAGTGTGCAATTTGCATGCATGTATAATGCATAACATTTTTTCCATTATTTTCCCATTTACGTCTGATTGCCAAGAGACAGAAAAAAAAAAAAAAACATTTATAATGCATTATTTGCATCTTTAGATGTATAAAAATAAAATGACATGGAATGGCTTATGGAATGATGCCGCCGGTATAAACGGTCAGGCAATGCATTAAGTATGCAGTTATAAAGCACTAAGTATCTGATATCTACAATCTCAAAATACTTAATATAAAATCAATTACTAATAAATCTTGGACAGTTACGACGAAAACCGTAAGGAGAGACTGGTGGTCATAGTCCTGTCCTGTCCATTGTCTATTTATGAAGCACTGTGAAGACTTTTGTTATCAATAGATTCATATGTTATTATAACTAATTCACCTCATGTGAAGTGGACCAGTAAATGCATATTTTTGTATATTGCAAGTGTCCGTTTTCAACAACGAGACACAATCACCAAATCAAAATTCAACCATTCTGTAGTACCCAATAATATTTGAGGTCCTGCCATTCACACTTCATGCACAACCAGTGCAGGCAGACTGCAGGCATTCAAACAGAGTGACTCTTGTGAGAACCCTACCTCTCTTGGTAACGCCCATGAGCTGTTCATGCCCCTTTTGGAATCCATGCCACTGTTAACAGTTGCATTGTCAAGATCCAGTTCCAGAGATTAGCCTTTGCCACTGTACAAATGACCTGTAGATTAGCTGGTCTTGTCTGTCTTTGAATATACAATATTAAAAGAAAAAAGCAGATAAAATGCACAATAAAATTATAAAAAGTTACTTTGGCAGGGCTTGGTCCAGTAGGGGAATTCTGAGGCCTCACCTACTTAAGTGGGCACATACACCTGGGCATTAACTTGCACAAAAAATAATTAATTAACGATTCAACTAATTAACTAATCATGGTCTTCAATCAAGACCTTAAGTAGAATCAGGTGTCTTAGTACTGGACTAAAACAAAAACCTGCATCCACACCGGCCCTTTTTTTGCATCCACCCCTGCTTTATATAGATGCATTTTTTTCTTACTGCAGTGATTCTCAATCCTGGTCCTGGAGAGACACAGTCTGCTGTTCTCCCCCCCCTCCCCCCCCTTGTGATCCACGACCAATTCAGAACCAAGAAACCAGGTGACCTGCGTTAACTGTGTAATCAACTGCTTTAACTGATCAATTGCTGTGCTACTCAACAACTGAGTAACAGCGAAAGTCAGCAGACCCTGCACAGCTCCCTAGCACCAGGAGTGAAAACTCACACCTGACATGCTTTTGTATTTAAACTTCCATCCATGTTCACTTTCCTTCCTGACTCTCCCCATATTAGTTCAAATAATCATTTTTAGAAATGTCTCAATTAGAAACTCAATTGTATGATTAGTCACTTGACTGTGCCATTGGAGTGCCTATGGGGACCCCTGGAGGATAACCATTGAAATACAAGTTTAAAACCAAGCAGGTCACATTGTGGAGACAAACTGGTGGCACTACTGATCACATCCAGCTGCCCTGACCCTCACAGGGGTGCGAGTTAGTTTTCCAAAGAGACCACAAAACTTCACAAATTATGTTTTCAGAGATGAGAGATTGGCTTGGTTAAGAAAGTAGAAAAACCATCCTCAATCTCAGTCAATGAATAAAGCAAGATCCTCAGCTCCGTAATCTATTTATTCTGTTTTTGGGAAACATGGTTTTATTTGCCAGTGTGATTTCTAGCTCCATGCACAAGCTATTGAAAAGGTTACCTATTTATTGAATCTTTTGTTTATTGTGATCGTAGGATGTTGCAACCAGTGGCACTGGTTTATAAATAAAAAAAAGGTTTAAGAAGTCGAATGCCTCGGTACCTACACGACCAAGGGCAGGATTCATTCAACATATGCCCATAGCTTTGACACACAAATACATTCAATAGTTATTTATTTTTTGAAAATTCTGTTTGGCAAGTTCATATTGGAGAATATTGAACTCGCCATACTGTGCTTATGAAAAAGAAAAACTCAAAGTTGAAAACAGTTGTTGACTGAATCCAAGCCTTTGTGAAGAAATGTTGACTCATGTGTTGTCATGGTAACAATGCTTGCGAAATGTGCTCTTGGCTGTGGTGTTTCTTTTGCACGTTAAACATACACACTACACATGGACATTGTTTACGGGAATCACATGAACAGATAACATGTCAGGAGGCTTGTAAAGAAGCTGTGAAGATAGGCCCTGCTTAAAGGCATACTGAACTTTCTTAGAAGATAGTATTGTTTAGCTACCTGGCCCCGATATGAGTCGTAATATTCACGCTCATCTTCATGACTTGCTACAGTGGTCAGCAACTGGCCAACGGAGAATCGTGTTTTTTCTCTCTCCATTCACTCCCAGTGCATGGCGAAACAGGTCTCAAAAGCACACTTTTAGGACATAACCAAATGCAAATAACGCGGATTACGCCGATATATAAAATCACAACATCCAGAACCGAACGTTCGAAAAGATAAAAAGCTCCATTCATGATATTTTACACTTTTTCCCAAAAAAGGTTTGGAAGAAGATCTGGTCGTTAGCTTATGCGTAACTTTGTTCTTGCACCTTTAGAGACCTGTTTCGCCATGCAATTGGGAGTGAATGGGGACAGAAAAAACATCATTCTCCGATGGCCAGTTGCTGACCACTGGAGCAACTCATGAAAATGAGTGTGGATATTATGACTCATATCGGGGCCAGGTAGCTACACAATATTATGTTCTAACAAAGTTCAGTATGCCTTTAAGTGTTCTGCAAGGGCAAACTTGCCCAGGACTGAGTGGTGACATCTTGAGAAAGGGCTCCTGATCCAGCTGCACATTAATCATTAGAACGTCATTCCTGGAAGGAAACCAAAATGCAATGTGGCTTTCTATGGAAAGCAGGTCATAATCTGCAACACAATGTGCAGTTTGGCAGCATTTGAAAGGACTCTATAAGTACTGTAAAGACAATAATGGCTTCCAATTCACCGCTGGCTTACTGGGCCTGCTGTGCATGCCCCCTTGTCCTTCCCACATCAAGACCTCTGTGACATGCTGCTTCATCTCACGGACAAAAACTTGGAAAGACGGAAGAAAAAACATCACATCCCTCTTTGTGCGGAGAGCGTTGACGTGTATGGCTTTCATAGACAACCATAAAGGCTCCCACAGTTGCAAATGACCGTTCGGATGGATTTATAACTTTGGGTACATTGTTTCAGCGCTAATTGAGTATTACACCGCAAGTTGCTAATGGCACTTATAGTCATCTATTTCAAAGCGCGCAGGATCATTCAGCTTGCAGTAGGTGCTGTTAATGGCACTGGATAAAGCGGTTATTCATATCTGTCTTGATCCGCTCCGAGATTAACGCTCAGAGATAGATTATGTTGTCACATTTATGGGCCTCATGGAGAAAACAGGAATGAAACAATAAATACTTTAAATAAACCCAAAGCACCGAACGGTGACCGACTGCCTTTTTCCCCCCCGTGCTTTATGGGGTGGAAGAGACTACCGCTCAGTACATGACCACTTTCCCTTTTAAAACAACATGCGGAGACAAGCCGAGTCTGCCGCGCCCTCGCTCAGCGCACTCCTTTATTTGTCTCCTAGCAGTGTGTGCTCTGCGTGCCTCCGAACGAGAACAAAGGCTGCATTAAAACGCGGAATTATGTGGTCGTCCGCGCACCATACTGGTTTGGATGACTCTCTGCCTCTGTGGTTTTTTCCTATGAAAGCTTGGTTTCAATGGCCTCCTTGTTGTCTGTTTCTGTTCCCCGGTGGGGGTTACATGAGTGCTATCTCCACTCAGTAACCCCACTCTGCCATTGGCTTTGTTATATAGGTTTCAGGGATATATGCTGCATGACAATTAGTCTTGACGTCCAGCAGCTAACCAGAGCCCGTTATAACAAAGAGTTTATAGGCCCTTGTGAGACTGACAAAGAGTTTGTTGTTTGGAGCCATGAATGAAAGGCAAACACCAAGTATGAAAATTCAGGGGGGGGATAAAATACCTACTCAAATGGCTCCAATATAGACAGAGCAAATGCAGTATTACATTGTTCCGTCACAAACACAAAATTTTAGCCAGTGGTTGTTGCATCTAGGGAATATGGGGATGACATTTGTGACTGTTATTGGCATAACTGTAGCATAAAAACACGGAAGAGAAAGACTGCATTGCTATGAGAGCTCCAGTACAGTGCAATTGTATGGTAGCTGCAGGAAACTGCGCTGGGGCACAGGATACATGACAGGGAGGGTTCCATTAGCGCAGAAATCATATTTCAACATCAACCGCACCCTTTTCATTCTATTTGTGAAAACTGTTGTACATAACATTTACACTAAATACAAACCACAAATGTAGCCTTTCAATGGGACTGCTGTTAAAACAATATGTACAATCATAAGCTTGTTCATTCAGTTCAGTGACAGCCGCTTATTTGGGCTGTTGAACATTCTTTTTCCATCAACGAAAAGGCATAAATGTTATGAAATCACGACAGACATTCTTTTTCAGCGCCACCCCACAATTACCAGCTAACGCAACCATCACATTCTTTGATCACATCTCTTCAGATCCGCAGAACCCGGGTTACAACTGGGACTTTTGAAAGCATTCACAGCACAGCACAGCACAGCAGACAGTAAATGACGTTTAGCTGTCAGGCATTGCGGAGTTTCTGCGGTTACACTTTTCACAGAACTTTGATGAGCAGAATCTGTGCAGGAAGACTGTTCTGGTTTTCATTTTGGATTTACAGTAAAAAGACGAGGGGCCCAATCTTATACCCGGTGCTAAGCGGCGGTAACCAAACAAAGTGTCTTTGCTAGTTTCAGACTGATGCAGAGTTAATTTTAGCACCCAGCGCTCATGTTGTTTAAATAATAAATTAACTTGCGCTCATAGCAAGTGAACTGGGCGGGTTGGTCTTAAGATGAGTTGTGGTCAGGATAATTTTTGACGTATTGCTATCTTGAGGCAGCAGAAAGAGCTTGCGCTAAAACCACCACAAACTTGGTCTTAAGTCATGTTGCAGTAGTTTCAATGTTATTTTAACTTAATATGCTACATATATGAAGATAGCCTAATATGAGTCTACGTAGGTGTATGCACAATGCTCATACACCCTCATGTCTGTTACACACACAGGGGTGCGCACAAACATGCATGAAAATATGAAGATTACATTGTGAAATGGGGATTCATATTTTTCCAGTTCTACCAGTTTTTCTGTGTACTCCCTTTTATTGAAGTAATATGTGTTACACTTCTGTATATTTGTTCCTGTCCCGTACGTGCAGTGAGCACCATAATTCATTGGACAGTGACACATTTATTGCTATTTTGGTTCTGTACTCTAGCACTGAGTTTGAAAGGATACAATGACAATTAGATTGAAGTGCAGACTTTCAGCTTTAATTTGAGGGTATGTTCATCCATATCGGATGAACCGTTTAGAAATTATAAAACCTATTGTACATAGTCTCTCCCCCCCCCCCATTTTCAGGCATCGGACAGTTTAACATAATGTAGAATAAAGTAATACTTTTTTATATTTGGTCGCATATCCTTTGCATGCCATGATTTCCTGATGACATTTAATAATAATAATAATAATAATAACTTTATTTATATAGCACTTTTCATACAGAATGCAGCCCAAAGTGCTTTTTATATTAATACATGAGTAGTAACACAAAAAAAAAAAAAAAAATAGTTCCACACAGTGGCAAAAAAACAAAGTATAAAAAAAATAGGGTAGGTGAAAATAAAAAAAAAAAAATTTAAAACATTTTATCTCCCGGAATAGATGCACTGTCCCTGGAATCACAGGAATATGGGCTTGTTTTAAGGCACTAAGCTACCAGTAAAAATGCGTTGGTCATATTTACATAAGCAGGACGATTTAAAACAAGAGCAAGTATGCTTAAACCTATGGGTTCCCAACCTGACAGCTTTAGTGTATTTACTGTCATCATTAAGAAAAAACAACACTATTTATGTTATTAATCAATATTAGAATGCACATAATATGAATTTCAGATGAAGCTTGAACTTCGCTATAGCCTGTGAGAACAGCCTCATGGAATTTATGTTTGACAATGCTTCATTGTATAATCAAACAAAATGTCTTAAACAAGCAGGCTAATTTGGGGTTTTCTAAGCTGAGAGGAAAGCCATGTTCTGGTAGCTTATTCTCAGTTACTGCAGGTGTTATAATGAAATTAAACCGCATATATTACGTAAAATAACAGTCCTGGTGTAAGCTAATGGAAATGGTTCCTGTTTTTCCGTTATTATATTTCTGGAAAATAGTTTGGTCAGAATTACCGGAAAGCTGTGCCGGTGTTAAACCCTAATGTGAAAGATTATTATTGTGTATATCAAAACACATCATAATGTTTAGTCCAAATAACATTGATCATAATACTGATCCATATAGCCTATCGCTGGCTCGCACACTTTAACTACGTGCACAAGCATGTCTGCACAGTCTTACTGTACGCCATCATATTAGCAATCCGCTAAGGTGCAAACGTGGGTGGCTTTTAAAGGGAATGGGATATGATATTTTGATTGGTTTATTGCATGTTACGCCCAAGACACACCTATATTTAATGAGGAGACTAAGTTCAGCACATTTGCACCTTGCGCACTTGAGCCAAGCGTTTTAGACCAAGCGCTAAGATCGTCAAGATAGAGCCCAAGGAGTAAACCTTATTCATTTCACATTTGTTTTGTGTAGTTAAGGCTTTAATTCTACACGTGTTCTCTCCATGTTGTGAAATGTAGTCCAATAGAACAAACATTAGGAACAATAATCATAACGAAAATGTAAAAACACAATGACCTCAAAAGTAATGTCCATCTTCAAGAGTACAGAGCCACAGAGTACAGGTGGAGTCAAAGATCCTAAGATTCTAAAAGCACAGGTTCAGGTCAGAGTCTTATACCCCTTTCACACACAAAACCTGGGAATGACACGGGATATTGAACATGGGTATTGAACACATTCACACCTCATGGTCACGGGTAAGTCCCAGGTTGTCACCATTCACACAAGATATGGCTAGCGGATACAATGTAGCCATTACACTGGCTTAACCCTGTATAACTCCTGAATCGATAGCCCAGTGATGTGCTACAAACTTTGTAAATGCTTTTATGCAAAAACTGTCACAAAACGTTTTACATTATAGACATTTAACAGGTAACATTATTTGTTATTTAATAGGCTATTCGCCATTACAGAGCGTATTTAGCTGTGACAACCGAGATCTCTGCTTCTTGTGTGAATCTAGCTGTGAATCTATAGTGAAAATGAAGATAATTCCAGAGTTGATCGGCTCTAATATAGCCTACATTAACATGAATAGCCTACGGTTTCCGTCATTTATATAAAAGTTTCGGAACATAGTTTCTGCACAAGATCAAGACATGACTATGTCGAGGGTCGCTCAGATTACCGTGCTGTGTCGAGTGACCCGGGTTGACCCTTCACACCAAAGGCAAACAGGGGTTTTGCTCAGGTCGCTGCTTCAGAGTGAAAGGGATATTAGCGGTCTGTTGGAGGTAAGGTGCAGGTGACAACTGAAATCCTTCCACAGCCTCACCTTCAGCTAGTGGACATGGTAGGAAGAAAGGCTGCATTCAAAATTAATTTAATTAAAAGAAGAAAGGGTGAGAGTGAGAGAGCGTGAGGGATGATAAAAGCTATCCGTTCCTGGTTCTGAGCCGGAGCGGAGCTCGTCCTTGTAGCCCATTTCCCACGTGCTGTTCCTGATATTAGGAGCTAAGTGCCAGCTGTCACACAGCGAGTGCCAGCCCCTGCGCTCCCAGCTCTACCTGCCCATTTATCACGCCCGCCCCCCCCCTCCCTTCCCTCCTCCCGCACACTGGATCCCATTCTCACTGCCGTTGCCCTGCCGCCGGTGATGGAATACATATCACGGCGCATGTTTGCTCTCACACAGAAAACTGTCACACAGTGCTTAGCAAAGTGGAAATTCATGAGCGATAAAAAAGGAGGAAAGCCCTGAGAAAATTTCCCCACAGTCTTAACCTTTGCCTGTGCATGAATTTGGATCTACCAAAGGCATAAATTTGTCTTGATGGGGAGGGTGAGGGTCTTCTAAGATGCAGGGTAGAGCGCAGAGGCAACTTGACAGCAGAGCATTGTTAACAGGAAATACGACACAGGCGGAAGGCAAAGCAGTTCTCATAATAACCTGCTAGATAATGGATTATATAGGTCACTAGAAAGGTGGTATATTTTTCATACTCAGCTATATCTAAGTGGCTTATTCTTTTTATACCTCAAAATAATTAGAAGCCAAGGCTGAATTTCACACTTGTGCTTGCTAGTCCCTCCTTCTAACCTATTTTAACTTTAGGTTAACTCACGCATGTTTTACAGAAACTCTCTGTCAATAAGAATAATGTAAATCAATGGTTCAAAATATAAACACAGCAAATAAATACAGATGATGATAATGCTTCAGTTTTAGGATCTGGAGACACACTTGATTGTTAAAAATCCCCCCATGAAAAAAATAAATATAAATAAAAAATCCACACTTTCACACAGTAGGACAAACGCACATCTTTGCAATATGATCTCACATTTAGTAATATGTTCACTGGAGCAAAACCCTAGAAAATCATGTACATAAACTTGGCAAGAACGATCTGGAAGACAGACACAATAACATTGTTCAGCTTGGGTCAGCCTAAACCACAGGATTTTCAGCTGGATTTAAAGCTGGAATCCTTCCACAGAGATCCCAGGTACGGGTTTCCGACAACAAATCCCACGGACATGGGAGAAACACATCATCTGTCGGAAAGGCCGGGAGGGAGTCGGGGAGATACAATAAACACCAATCAGTGGTTTAATTCTTTTCTTACAGTCTCATTACATCCTAACATGAGGTTCTTCTTTCTGGGCCTCAGAAAGATGAGGTCAATGGCAAGGTTGTTAACTCACGGGTCTGTGGGATATGTTTGAATACTACACTACCGCAAAATGTCACGCTTGTTTTCTGAGACCATCGACCCGCCCTAAACCTTTCCTTATGTCAAATTCAGTTAGACGCGGAAGCATATCATTGGCCAACTTCATGCCAATTAAAAAAAAAAAAAAAAACCAGTTGTTTTTCCTTTGAGATTATATACTATTGGGGATGGTTACAAATTATGAAAAACCCACAAAAAGAGAGGGCAGATTGGACCCATGCTTACTTTAAACATGGATTCTTATTTCCATTCAAAGACTAAGGGTAATGCCAGTACATGGTGCAATTATACTCCCAGCTCTAATGTACTTCTTGTCGGTTATGCTCCAATTGCTGTCTGGTTTCAATCTAATTAAAATGTCTATCACAGAAAATACACTGGGCATTACAGTTGTATACAAAAGTATGTGGATGAGTTCAAACATGTAACTACTTGCTTACTCCAATTAATGAAGCATGACCATGAGCAGGGCAAGGAACAGCTCACAAGTTGCAAGATAGAAAAACAAATCGCTGTGCAAGTACGATAAATTTTACATCGCTATCTAATCTTTGCTGTAGACAGTTGAAGAGGTAGTTTATTCTTGTATTAGCTTATATTTGCCACTTTAACAATCACTGTACTATGCATCACCATAAGCTTGCCTATATACAGAATGATACTCCTGCCAACTTCAATTAGGCAACTTGTTCAACTCGAGAGCTCAAACTATAGGAACACTTTTGTTTATGCAAGTCATATTGCCTTTATGAAAAAATAAATCAATGATCTACGTTATGTGGCAACCCACCAGAGGAAGATACCAAGGCTTCTGCACCCCACAGGTCAGACACAAGTTTTTACAAGCCTCTCATGGCACAGACAGTTGTACGATACATTTTGCCTGGGTGCAGTGGCTGCACCATGAAATCAGTGGTAACCACGTTGTAACCTGAAAAATTAGGGCCCTCAGACAGTAGTAGTTAAGCGGTCAAAGATTGGCTTTGCCTACATTAACAAGTAAGTCGGAACACTGGCCGGCCAGATGGTATTCCGTAACCCAGAGAAGTACAGTATAATGGTTATTCAGGGAAAATCATTTCAAGCATGGTCACTGGGACGGAGGAATCATGTAATTAGTATGTCACAAATGAGTCGTCTTTAAAACAGGGTTGGATCTGGATGGGATCTGCTGGCGTGAGAGGCGAGGGCTATAAAAAGTATAGCCAAAGTGACTTTGCACAGTTAAAATAAATTTAATGGATGAGCAGAAAATTGAATTACAATGTCGCTAAAGTTTTCCATCAATGATGATTCTGAAGACTGCAAGCTCTGCGCTCGTAACTCCGAATATATCTTAAGTTATTGGCCAGTGATGATATAAACGGTTATATGTAAATTGTAGACTTGTGCAAGAAAAAGGCTTTTGCAGCAAAATCTACAGAAAATGGGGCAGAATACAGTAAATTGTAAGAAATGCACTTTTACATATTCACTAAAGGTCTTATGGATATAGGCAGAAAAAAGTTGCAATTCAATAAAAAATAAAAAATACAGACCATCCATTTTTTGTAAAGCTTCTCGTGTCCGAGTATGTAAATCTCACAAAATTCTACAACGAGATATCAAGCTTCTTAATAACTGACAGACTGTTAGGTAAAAACAAATTATCTAAAACATCTAATATCTTTATTGAAATTGAATGTTTGACTTCTGAGCCATTATGAACTGTTATTAATTGCTAACTGGGGTACTGTCCCATTCCAGTTGGTCCAATACTTTCAGCTGCTGTACAGTGCATGATCATGGTTGTTTCCAATGTTCAGTGTGATGTTTCTGGAGCGTTAGGGACTACTGTACCCATAACGCTGTGGTGTAGAACTTCCGGGGGTCGGAGTAAACGATCTTACAACAAAGTCCACGGCGTTCTCGTCTCTTTTATTGTACAGTTTCCAACACCCGTTGCTTATATCGGGTCTAATGCTCCTCTCTGCCATTTGAAAATTATATTTATCTGCAAAAGATGTCCACATTTTTCACCATATCCTCCAACTATGCTTATTTCCACATCCTTCTGATAGAATCAGTTCTCAGATTGAGGTCATTTTGGGGGAGGCGGGGGGGGGGGGGGGGTGGAGGGGAGATACGGGGCTGACCTGGTTCAGTAAAACAAACCAATACAAACTCTTTTCCACACCCTTACATACGTCAATGCAATAGTATGTGTTACAACACAGGGAGACACATTAGGTGACGGCATTTGCAGAAGTCAACTGTCGAAAAATAAGCGTGCTGGCCAAGAGCCTGTGTGTTTTTTTATTTGCCTTGAAGCCTTGATCCTTCTCAGAGCAGTGAAGTAGGCTCTGCCTGCTCTCATTCTACACTGACCTTAAATAGCTCATGATGATGTGTAGAGGAGTGTGGTCTCCAGGGTCCTTGTAAAGTTCCAACTGGAAATGAAAAACAAAAAAAATGCAAAATCCAGCTGCATTGTTTGTCCTCATCACTGAGAGCACAGGATTCTGGGATACTTCATCATTGTGGGTTTTTGTTACTGTCTTCGGTGATGGTGGAAGGAAAACAAGAAAAACATTAGTATCTGCCCATGTGTATCGAAGTCCACCCCACCCACCAAAAACCAGCAGGAACCATGCTTTGCAACTTAGGATGCTTAGAATTTCCATGCTTAGCCACTTAAGATGCAGCTCTTAAGACAGTTGACTTATATTTACAACATGAAGCTCAATCTGTTGGGTCGAGTAGCGTGAATTGTGCAGGACGAGGACAGCTGATGTTTTTTTCGCTGTCGCCTTGGACAGAGCGGTCTATTTTCAGCCACCTGAGATGATAACTCTGATTTACAGGGTTTTCTGCACAGGGGATTTGCAGCATCTGTACTGGGCTCAGTCATGTCAGTCAGACAATGAACAACACGGCCAGATTGGAAAAGGGCCAAACCCGCACGTTTTTCTGCTGAAGCCCTAGAATGAAGACATAGGGCTACAAGTTGCAGGAAAATGGGTTTTGGTTAAATGCTCCTTTCTTTAAATTGAAACGTAACTAAATGTAAAAGGAATGAGCCATATTAAGGTTTTATTTCCATCTGGTACATTATAGTCTGTTAACGTTTACAGCTCAAAACAAAAGCACATGTATATAAATCTCACGATGAAGGACATTACTGAGGCATTTCCAGTGCACCCTGGTGGTCAAAAATCACGAAAAATGATAATCATCCATGGTTTCATCCATTAGCTGCGACACATATATACTTGTTCATCTTTCGACATTTTCTCTACAAACTAGAATAGCCCATAGACTCACATTCTCTGCACTCCTCCAATGAGATACGATGCATTACACTGGCCAGATCTGAACCAGTTTGTTCGGGAGAGATTAATCTCCACATAGACTCCACAGTCTTCAACAGCAGTGACATTAGGCCACAGTGTTCAGTTCCTGGTGGACAAAAATATGAGAAGCCCAGCCAAAGAGAAGGTTCATTGGGTCGGCTCTGACTGGGGATGTGGGGTAACCCGTCCCTGCTGAATCTTGCTCAAGCCACCCTGGCCGCACGACTAGCTCACTCTCTGACCACAGGTGGCCTTGCCCTGCAGATTATAGGGTTTCCAGTGGAATACTGTGGGCCAAAGGACACAACCAAGCATCTTTGGCAACAATTAGTCCCCCAGAAACCCCCAAACTCCCACCTAATGACAGCTCACCACAGCTTTGCTTGAGAGTCTTAAAGGACTCACGGGAGTCTGCTCTTCAGGATCTATTCTTAGTGCAGAAAGAAAGAGTCTTTAATGGCACAACAGGATACAACAGTGCCTTTGGACTACAGATCAAGGAGAACTGAAATATGCATAATTTGGCTGCTTTTTCCCTTCTTTATTTCCACCTCTAGACTGTGGGTGGAAATCATGACGGTTCATGAGCATTTGTGTTGGTTAAGCTGTGAATGGAGACTAACAGGCAGTAGCACAAGGGCAGCTTTTTTAAGAGGTGTGCCGCCCACAGTTGTAAAATCCAGGGTACAATGGCTTTCTGGTCCTGATTTTTATCACTTTATTATTTTTATTTTTTTTACATTTTATTTTCAAGGTTTAAGAAAAGATCTTTAACGGCACCACCTGACCTGTAATGATAAAGGGCCTCTTTTGTTTGACTCTTAATTTCAGACTCTTAAAACTTTAATAGAAGCCAGTAAAATATTGATAACTAATATCAGCTGGGGATTTGACTGTTTTTGGCCGCACTTCAACAGTAATAATCCATAACAATTTTGCTGGCAGGGTGCCAGAGAAGCGTGGGTGACCACACACAAGGAATATCTCATGCTGCGTTTGGTGCAGCTGTCAGACAGTAAATAGGAACACTGTGTAAAACTCCTTCACATCCTGAAAAGGATACACTCCTTAACTGAAAGTATCTGTGCTTTTAATTGTGGTTTGCACCTCCACCACTGGTTGAAAGTGAAAAATCCAACATCCAAAAAACCAACATGACATTTCATAAATTCATATGTTCATTATGTAAAATGCACCCGCGACACATACACATGAGGGCCTGATTTACTAAGACCTTTAGTGTGTGCAAAACCTTTTAGCACACACAAAACCAATAACATGACCAAAGATTGGTCATGGTTTTTTTTTTTTTTTTTTTGCACCAATCATTGGTTGTGTTATTTGTTTTGTGTGCGCTAAACGGTTTTGCACATGCTAAAGGTCTTAGTAAATCAGGCCCTAAATGTGTGTGGAGCATATAGGTTTTTTGTAAAAAATCAGTCACTCAAAAATGTAGTCACCTTTTCCGCTTGCATGGTGCTTGGATATCTAGTGCGGATTTGTCGACAAGCAAACACATTTATTATCATTTTTTTAAAAATTTGGCGTCCAACGCTGGGCTGAGCATATCCAATTTCCACTCAAATTTGGAATGGCCAATCGTCTGCAACCGCGTACATTGCGCGAACCCCACTGCTGATAAGGGTGAGTGTAGACATCCACGGTTCTCCTCCGAAGCACGTGGTGTCGCCAGCTGCTTCTTTTCACTATGCAGACTACAGCCAAGCTTGCATAGACCGGAGTCGGAGGAGGACCTTTCATATGCGGCTTTGACTGCAATTTATGAGCACCCAATCAACCAGCTTGTGTGTGGTGCATTGCTAGATAGCCTATCCGACTGAACCCTCCCATTCCCTGGGCGACGCAATCGGCAATTGTGCCCTATGAAGCTACCATCCAATCGGCACTGGCACGGTCCGGGTACGATCTGAGGCCATGAGGCTTATCCATGCACCACAGTGTGGCACCTTAACCGAATGAGCCATCCAGCAGCCCCCACACAAGAAAGTTCCTGACACTGTGCTCACTGTGTGTCAGTAAAGGACCCTCAAAACAAATGACTTATGAACCCAGAGGGTAGATGCTTGCCTTTACAAATAAAAGTGATAGCCAGGCTCTGCAAAAACCCAGAAATCTTGCCCAAAGGCACACAAATACAGGTCACTCCTCAGTTACCATTATCTTCATTAATGTATCTGGTTGCAAAATGCGATGGTGTTTACATTAGTGCCAACATTAGTATGCATCCAAATTATACAAGCTAGTCAATATTTATGCCACTTTGTCAAGCAACCAAACAAACACATGAGGTGACATTAGTTAACTTGTTTGGGATCCAATGTAGGTTGTTACAATGTTAACGCCAAAAAATGACAAATGGGGGGTGGTGTGGGCCTTCATATGAGATTGGGCCGTGCAAAAGTAGAGCTAACACAAAATGTAATAACGTAAATAATTTAAACTCATTTTATAACCTGTATAATTCTATATAATTCCAATGAGAACCCATTTATCTGCTTCTTTAATAAGTAGTTTTTCTCCTCTATACAGTAAAGAAAAGTCCATCAGCAGTTTCTCACGCTTTCCACTTCCTGTGTCTACCTCTCAGGATGAAATGAGTGATAAAGTTAAGTTTAGAGATAAGTTAATCCCTTATTTGCTTGCTGAATACAATATTTACTCAGGGGTGCCAACACGTTGTTCTAATTACATATTCATATCTCATTTCTCAATAAACAGATTTTGTTTTTCTTACATAGAATCATCACGGTCTTTAGTGTCAAAAAGACAGCGAGTAAGTCTAAAACTTTTGTTATTTAATTTTTTTGCAAAACTTTCTTAATCATATGTGTGTAGCTTCACATTATAATATTAATACAACTAATAATAAATAAAAAAAACCTAAAATGTAAATAATTGAACAAGTTTAACAGATTTTTGGTCAGAGAAATATATACTGAATTCATTAAAATTCATGACAATATGTTTTTCCTCAAACTCAAATAATGGGAATAACCATTTTATGTTATTAAAATAGAAATAAAATGAATGAGCCATTTCATGTCCTTTAATGGAATTCCATTACATACTGCAGAGAAATGTGTCTTCCCCTGACACCATGTTGTTTTCTCCAGTATAAGGCTGCTGCACACATGAGGTTTAACACCCAAGCTCGCAATCCACTTTGAACCATCGCCATTCCACAAAACAAGAGCATTGTGCAGGCAGCAACTTAATTGCATCCAGATTGGGTCTGCTTCACTATAGCCGCATTGTTTTTAGCCTTAAGGGTATTTTTTACAAGGTTATTCTGAATTTTTAAACCATATTCACCTTGATGTTTCTCCTGCTATACATTACGATATAAACACAAAGAATAAAGCATGCATGCATATCTCAGATATAAAACATACACAGCGTACTGAGAGTATATATGATATTTCCCCCCATTGCATATTCATTTTACTTGGTTGTTTGTGGCAATTGTGCATTTTTTTAAAGCAACATTCAAAAATCCCTAAAGTTTCTGATTAGGATCACCTGAGAATCATTAACCATTTGCTGTTAACGGTTTGTATACAGTAACCCAGGGATACTCAGCAATCATCATAGTTACCTGAGGTTGTCCAAAACAAGGTGATATGTATGCTTGTGGAATAAGAGATGAATGCCTCAAAGACAAATACAATGTAAGCAGCATGTAAGCAGAGAATGTCAACCAGTGATTGTGTCTATGTGAGAGATGGAGAACAATTAGACAGGAGTTTCAGGGCAAAGGACCATTTGCATTGTTAATATCCATCCTCAACAAATTCTCAGAAAGCATGGAAAATTTCTCCAGTCAGCAGAAAATATGGTGAAAGGGTGTAATTTGGGTTAGACATTAAACTAGTCCACTTAGCTTGTTGGACCAAGATGGGGCAAACAAACAAACAAGATGGGCCTATTTTTGCAGAAACCAATAGGATATTTGAGGTTTTGAAACGCACACTTCATGCACAAGCTTCTTTAGAAATAATTCCGAACGGTGCATTAGAAATGTTTACATCTGTGCTCGGCAGAGATCCATTTATGTGCACATTACCGGCCATAAGCCTGGATTCAGTGACATACTAGGTTATCCATGCTGATCGCATTTCTAGATCAACCACAGTCTGTGCAAGGGTAGTTCCATTCCAGTTCACAAAGGGTGCCATCAAAGGTTAATTCAACAGTGTCAGCTTATCATTACCTTATTACATGGTATATTAACTTGCGGATAACGACAACAAATTCAATTAAACTTTCAATTTACAAAAACTTGGTATAAAGATACAATGAGATTCCAACTCAAAAGTATAAAGCAAAATGTAATCTAGTAACCTGCTCTCAATCCAGTTGCACAAAAATACATATTTACATAATTATTAAATCAATCACAGCAATATCCCTGTTCTGTAAAACACAGAGGAGAAGGTGTTTACTGTTGCACTTCACCTTAATGGCATGCTAATGTAAAACGGAGGCGGTTCTCACAGTAGTACAGGTATTCCAGGGATGGTTTCATAAGCAAGTAACAATAACCAGTGTTTATGAATCTGAAAATGATCCAATAGGATAGCATTGGCCACAGCTGTAAAATTTGATGGTCAGGAATTTCTTTGGTAAAGTATTCTGGTAAAATTGTATGTTTCACTCAAAGCTTAAAATGAACAAATGCACAAACATACAGTAAAATAGGTCATCATAACGCTAGCAAGAAAATAGTTACAGAAACATGAAAAAAAACACCCAGGAAAAGTGTGGTAAATCCTTACCAAAGTTACACTGCCAGAGAGTCTATAGCAGGGAACCACAACCCTACCGAGCGGCGATGAGACTGCTGGACTGTAAGTCTCACAATTCCAAAGGATTAGGCTATAACATTATTGTATGTTTGATGAGGGATTAACTACTGTAAATCCATTCCTTCATATGGGATTCCTCATTTAAGATAACCTCAAAATTCAACCCATAACTTTAATGGTGTTTTTCCCTCATCTGTCCTTCCCCCTTTCCTGTACACATAAGACTGTGTGCTGCAGTACTGAACAGAAGGGTGTTTATATATATATATATATATATATATATATTATTACATAAAAATAAAAAAAAGCAAAAACAATGTTGGAATATCTAATTGAATAATTTAAGTGCAAATACACGGTACAACAGTACTGGACACAACAATCAGGTTACTGCAATCAAAGTATGTAATGTCAAAAAATATAATTAGGCTGATGCTGGAATGGTTCCTTTCTTGGAAATGTCAGTGGATACGTTTCCTTACCACTTTAAACAAACCTACAGTATATTAAAAAGGACAATTTACTGATGAGCCGCAAAGCAGCAAGGTACTTTAAGGACAGTCCTGGGAGGAGAACGAGAGAGAAGCGTTTGAGGGGGGAAACGGTGTCGGCCGGTCATGCAGAACACTTACAAAACGAAGCACTTGTAAAGATGGTGCTGAAGAGAGTAATTACTAGACTTAGACCCCCATGTTTAAGTGTTAACGATTAGTTGCACATTCATTGGGTTACTGTTTGATGGCCCGGCCATCAGGTGACAGCCATGAAAAGAATAACTATTTGAACAGATACAGCAATGAACAACAAGCTGCCACAGCTTCAGAGTGTTCAAAGTGCCCTTCTGCCCACAGCCAGAGAGGTCTTGTGGAAGACAGCACCATGAAATCACCATATCACAAGGCCAAAGGCCAGATCAATCACCATTCCTAGGCATTCTTTGTGCTCCACAGACCTCAGAAAACATTAGTTCTGGTCCAAGCAGTCTAGCAGATTGGTTATGAGCCTGGGCTTGTAACCCAGGTTCGATTCCCAGGTAGGGCCGTTGCACCCTTTAGCATTGTACTTAACCTGTGTCGCTTCAGTAAATATCCAGATGTATAACTGCGTACTATGTAAAAAAAAAAATGAGTGTAAGTTGTGTAAAGTGCTGTGAATAAGTGTCTGCTGAATGCCGGAGTGTAATGTAAAGTCGTGGCATGTGGATGGTGCTAATGCCTAGTCACTGGAAAACAAATGACGCACCCTTGGGTAGCATCTGGTGAAATACATCTGGGCCCATCCCACCAGAAAAACAAAATATACGTAAATGCAGTATGTCATGTTTTACACAGACTTTTAATGGCCCTGTGTAAATTAGATAAAAATGGAGGGGGAAATACTTTCTCCACAGAATAATGCCATGGTCAGTATGCCAAAAATCCAGTGACAATCAAAGGCACTGGACTATGTTCAACTAAAAATGCACCTGTTCAAGTTTCTCTTTGGCGTACAGAATTTGTACCTCAATACAACTACATATTCTACCATTCTACTAGGAGTCATTTTGAAACATATACGGTATACGGATATAGCTACTGCAGGTCATTATTTGTAAATGCATGGTATTGTGGTTCAAGTTAAGGCTACTTTAATGAATCATTGATTGACATGATGTAAACCCATAACCCCCAATTTAGGGGATACCAATGCAGATTTAAAAAGGACATTTGCAAATCTCTCTTGACATTTTAATGAAAAAGAAAGGATTAGATGTGACTGTGCACTGACGAATGAAGACGCTTTCCAATAATTGTAATATTACCACCATTGTGGCATAATTAATAACTTAATCCAGTAAAAAAATTGCCACGTACGTTATGCACCCTGCATGTAATAAGCACTGCTATGGAACTGGCACGCTTTGGTGGGTCACTGATAAAAGCATGAAGTCACAATAGAAACCACGTGCAGGTTTATTCCACAGTGACATCCGGCTGTGAAAAATTATAAATCATTAATCATTAATGTTATCCCTGCAGAAGGAATGGGAAATGAAGGACCAAAGTGTTAGTAAACCCATCTAATATGGACCAAATCCTCACTGATTGCACCTCACTACCAAATGTACACTGCTGGGCCAAAATAAAAGTTGCACTCTCTAATATTTAGTTGGACCGCCTTTAGCTTTGATTACGGCGCGCATTCGTCGTGGCATTGTTTCGACAACCTTATGCAACGTCACAACATTTATTTCTGTCCAGAGTTGCATAGATTTTTTGCCGAGTTCTTGTATTGACGACGGGAGAGTCGAACCACTCCGTAAAGTCTTCTCCAGCACATCCCAAAGACTTTCAATGGGGTTAAGGTCAGGACTCTGGTGGCCAATTCATGTGTGAAAATGATTCCTCATGCTCCCTGAACCACTCTTTCACAATTTGAGCCCGATGAATCTTGGCATTGTCGTCCTGGAATATGCCCATTGATGAGATAACCTGGTCATTCAGTACATTCAGGTACTCGGCTGACTTCCATTATATTGCTGCATAACGTTGCTGAGCCTAGACCTGACCAATTGAAGCAACCCCAGATCATAACACTGCCTCCAGAGGCTTGTACAGGCATTATGCATGACGGGTGCAACGGCTACTTTTCTTTTGGCCAGGCAGTGTATATCTGAGCCAAGGATGCTGACATACACTGTAGAATTAGGCCAAAGACACTTTTGGTTTCTACAATTATCAGAGATCTACAATTGCCGCAGACTGCACTTAACAAAAGAACTGCACCATTACATAGCAACTTTTCCATTACATAGCAACTTTTGGTGACTGCCTCACTGGCTGGGTAGCACCCACCACTTAATCCACCACACCATCCCCCACCCACCCACATTAATTCTCACGTGGCAGCTCTGCATATCACTTTAAGAAGGGCGTCATTACGCTCTAAACATACAGACACAGTGTCACACTAACGCACATCTTAGCCTGGTCTTGTGTTAACAGTAAACTATTAATATTCACCATTTTATCATCATAATGGGTCAATATCTATGTCTCAATTGAAATATATTTGATATCTCTTTTAAGCAAACCATATCAGAGATATTGCATTGTAAGGCAAGTCTCACCGCTGACACTAAAACAACAAGATATCCTTCACTATTATTCATTGTAAGACAATGATTCATTTTAATTAATTAATCCTGCTTCTTCACGTTTTGAAACCCTTAGCTGCGTCTAATGAAGAATATAAAAACATGAACCAGATTGGACATTGTCATGCGGTACCGTGGTCCATTTCAATTTATTACAAGCACTTAGCATTAAAACTAGGAGGTAATACAAACAATAAATAATTCAAACCATAAAAAAGAATAATGTATGTCCAGAAGGCAGTATCTAACAGTAGAGCAGCATGCCAAATTGATCTTGTATGTATGGGAAAACAGAATTTTCTCCCTGAAGAAACACCAACATATAAACACACCATCATTTTCATTTGTCTGTACATTACAACAATAAAAATGCAGTCGTAGAATATATATTTCACCCATTTGCACGGCTGTAACTTACTATATTTCTTGCAATCAGATTACTGGTTGCCCCTTTGTGACCGTTTAGCTCTTAGACACTACAGGTATGTACAGTTATTTGACTACACAACTAGGATGCCTGGCAGAGGCCCAGAGAAATGTGATGAATATGCCTTTTTATCGATTCAAATCAATTTAATATTCTGCAGGCCAACAAGGTTGCGCTACTTGTTTTATATGGTGAAGGTTGCGCATTGCCCGAAGGGCTGTGGGAGTACTCCATCCATTCACCATGAAAGCACCCACCCCACCCCCAGTTTCGGGATTACCACCCGTACAGGATGTTTTTTTTAACTGAGAGATTTCGGCTGAGATACCCTGACACGGACCCCCTATAAAGAAAAATCCGTTTTAATGGCAGGCAACATACGCAATTATGCTAAAATTCACCCGTGTCAACGGCGGCGGCGACGGCGGAATCTCACACGTTTGCCCCCCTTTTCAAATGAATCACCTGCCTGCTTTAATTATTTAAGCATCTGAGAGCCCATCTCTCCTTATTTCAAGTCACTGCCTTCTACCAGCCCTCATTATTAAAGTAGGACAATTTCACAGCGAAACCCTATTTCTTCTGGATGGCTTATTTAAATAAGACTGATGACGGCCAATAAAACTTGGAGAAAGTACAGTATAAATGATCAGGGATAAATGAAGCCGCTGAAAATCTAAACAGGAGGTGGCAATGCTTCAAATGGTCAACCCCACAGGCACCGAATCAAATTACGCACTTCATCAGAAACAATATGATTTTAGTGTATTAAATAATTCTGGAATTAATAATTGTTTTCTTACTGGAAGATCTTATCTATATGTTAACCACCTAACAAACATGTCCCTTTAGCATCTCTGTTTACACTACACTTGTGGGTCCCCCTAAAGTTTGTTTGTGTAATTATCATTGACAGACCCCATACATAAGAGTGCTGATAATATTTTGTGGCTATTTTATGGACAGATTGAATTTTTAATTGGAAGCTTATTTCCATTTTCATCTCTGGATCTTGTCATGCCTTGGCCATCTATACTAAAACACAAAGCCTTTTCAATGGTTGCATGTTCCCTAAATTATGAAGAGAAATCTAGCATATAGCACTTCCCAACTGTGCATTTGTATTATATCAAGTCTCATACCACTTAGTTTGAATGTACCCAGATGTAGCAGCTAAGTTAATTGAGGTATATACAGTATATTCCCTTACCGTGTGTGTGTGTGTGTGCGTGTGTGTGTTATTTCGCAGCAATGATAAATTCACTAGTATCAGATATTACTGCAAATGTTAAATTTTTTGTGTCTTGTATTCAATTTGGAAATAAATAAATATTTTTTCATTAGAAAACTGCTTTGTGTACATGCTTTTTGGGTAGCAGTTGGTTGTATTGGTAGGAGAGCAGAACCTGCAACCACAAGGTTGCAGTTTTCAGTCCCAGATGGGGCAATGCCTTGGGCACTAGAGTATGGTACTTATCCAGACGTGCTTGAATACACATCTTGGCACAGCATGTACAATATGCAAAACAAAGGCTATGCATGCCACTCTGGGTAAGAGCATCTCCAATGCAAATATATAAAACAATGTGGCAATGTAATTCATCACTATTTAAGAAACCCCAAATTGTCCCAATATGCATTGTTGCTCAGGCCTACTCAAAAAGAGCAAACACAAACGCTGTTTCTGCCATTATGAAAAAGATTTATTACCATGCACATTTCAGAACCTTTAATTTATAAAATATTTAGCATGGTTTCTCATTTATGATAGATTAAAGCATTCAGTAAGCCCATGTGAGAACATTATGGTCTTAAATATCAAGTTTGTGCAATTCTAATATTAAAATATACATTTAATTTGAGGCATGGGACATTTCAAATCCTCTGTGTACATCATAAAAACAATATTACAGTATTAAATTTCAAGCTTTCTCCAACATGCTCCTGACTTTAATTAGTCTTTACAATATATCTTCTGTGAAACTCTACTGCATTGCCTCAGAAATAATCAAACGGAAACAGATTTATTTTCTCTCACTCATAATATTTGTGTCTAGAAGATTACTCCTAGTGCATGGCAATCTCTGGTCTCTAATTTTCTAATTGTGAGACATGTAATTAATTAAACCAAAAACAGACTTAATTTAATGTGAAGAGACACAGTAGATGCAAAGATGCTACTTCTCCTAATTATGTACTAACTGAAGAGTAAAACCATAAGGATATTACACGTTATTAAATCAATACTCGTCTTCAGTGTTCACTGAGCTCAGCTCATTTCAGGCACCTCCTAATGTTAAAGAAGCAGATGCATATTTCAATCCCTGAGACATACACTACTCAAAAGTATTTAAAAGAAAGAATCCTCAAGAAAGACTGCCAGACTCGCATATTAAAAAGGCTAATGAAATTTGGCTCTTTTTTTAAAAGAGGACTAAAGACGGCCACATAATGAATGGCATCAGACGGTAAATAATCAAATTTGCAGCCTGACAATAAGCTTAAGCTGAGATGGGTGCTCTGACATAATTTCCTCAGCACCAGTTTAGAACAGTTGGCATCATTAATTGATGGTATTGCCAGTAAATTGGCAACAATGAAAAGACAAATTATGAGCTGGGGAGCAGTACAGAGAGGATTTACTGTATTTGAATAATTTAGACCCCCGTGGTTAATTTGACAGGATTGTTATTCTCTCAGAAGGCCCCGCTGCTCGAGAAATTAAAACTGCCGGATGGGCTGGTGTCTGTGAGTGGGTTTGCTAATAAGGTTTCCCAGTCGATAAATGACTCCATGCAGCAAATTAAACTGTAAATTTGGTTAGCGGTGGTAAATATTTAGAGTATGAAGAAATGTGCCTAATGAATCAGCCTTGTTGGAGAGAGAAATGAATTGAAATGTCAGCCTTCTAAATCTTACAGTAGGTAACTGAGCTCGCTCCCTCTCGGCTTGTCTCCCACTTTCAGAACATGTTAAACCATGTTATCAGCACAGGGTTTAAGTGCTTTTATACCCTTTAACAAAGCTGCTTCCAAGAGTAAGCGCACATCAAGGAACGCCAACAATATCTTAATAACCATAAAGCACTTTTTTTGATAGGTGTGCCATCAATGACAAATAAAATCAAGCTTTTATGTTCCGTATCATGTTTTGTTTCAATGCGCTGGTGCAACATGGCCATGCCTATCGCGTTAAGCAATCTCAACCTGTTTTAACAGGCTGAGGGGATTGTGAAATAACAAGCTCACGACCCACATCAGCTGTGGCCATTAGCTGTTACTGACCAATCAAACTCGTATTCATAGCTTCAAACGGCAGCATTCTGAAAGCACTCTTTTGTCTCTGAGAATTTCAAATGAAGGATTCAAGAATATGGTTAAAAGAGTGATTAACGATGTCAATAATGCTTCACAGCTCAGAAGTTTAATAAGGCAACAGAGTCTGTGTCATTATGCGGCACCAAACGGAGAATGACCGCTCAATCACCTCGCCTCGCATTTCTTTGTGCATTCAATCGTTTCCGTCTCCCCACCAAATATTTTAGTTGGTCGAGTCTGGAATACATAAATGCCGTTATGAAACGGCCGTCTGCTAAAAACGGTTACCCCCTGACCGCCATAACTCAACACTAGTCTATGTGAGAGTGTCTGATTTCAGCCGCAGTCCGGTGGCTTTGACTGAACGCGTCTCACTGCTGGAGGACTCGCTCTTCCCCGTCCGGGTCGTCTGACCACTCGATGACACAGCTGGCACCGTCTGCCCGCACATCTGGGAAGAGTGGGATGACATCACCCGGGTCTCTCCGCACGACGTGCCTTGTCACAAAGACAGAGGCCCCGCTGTTGCGTTGCTGTGTGTTTGGACCTGTTCTTGTTTTCACTTCTTCTCTCTTTTTTAAATTTATTTTTAGTTTTTCTGGAGACATGATCTGAAGCCTTAAGCCCCCGGTGCCTCGTATAAGTCACGTCTGGGTTTATCACATCGTAGAGCTTGCTATGCCTCTGAAACCACGCTAATGCCGCGCGAGTGCCGTGTGAATACAGGGAGCCTGCCATCAAGCTCCTGACTACTGAATGAACTTCACATGACGCCACATGCATGCTCTTTCAGACAGCTGTCTCCCCCGTTACTGAAGTCACTATCAATTTTGGAGGATATGCAGCTGATATGAATACATACTACCTTTTGCTTGTGGAAATGAGTACTTTGCTATTGTAGCACAAAAAAGCAATATATAGACATCTTATAAATACAAAACATGGTGTAAATACAGATAGTTCATTCCATTTGCAATGTCATGTGATAAGTTAACTGCAAGGATTAATTTACTTAACCTTATGTGCCCAGCTTAACAGCCCAGCTGAGTCATATGGGTCATTGGAAGTTTGCCTATTGCTATTTTGACTTAGCTGGCTACTGAAGGCAGCTAAGAGAAGATGCTACGGTTGCAGGTGATGCTGTAAAGTAGCCACACTACCCTTATATTAAAAGTCGTTTACAATGCAGTTACTTTTCCATCCGCAGCTAACTTGTGACTAAAATGTCTATGTAAGTTCCACTGCAGGGTTCGGTATCCCTCCATTTTTGGACAGCAACTAACCCAATGCTAGCAGATTTATGACCCAGATGGTGATGACTTACTTTTTCCAGGATAAGAGTGACTGCATTACAAATTTAAAATGCTATAGTTTCACATTAAATGACCTGTGCTCTCAGCGCACTCTATGTGCTTGTAATAGATTTAAATTTTGAAGCGGGACAATATAGTAAAAATAAGAACTAAAAAATCTAAAGGGAACAGTACCACTTTTTTTGACTGCCATGATCTCACAATACAAATTTTAACTTCCAAGCACTGAAGATGTGTAGATACGATCGGAGAATGTCAACAAAATGTTCCAACATGTACTGCATTTGAAATTAATTTGTGGTGCCACTGCAGCAACTTCACAAATAATGGTCGACATGTGCGAGACTATTTCACAGTTTGAGTTTAAGACATGGGCTGTGTGCCCAATATCCGCTCTAAAACTTGTGTCACGTAGCAGTAAATTTCTTCCCGTGTTCTTGCATTAAAATTCAGCAGCCAGATGTCCTAGATATACAGCCCGTGATGTTTCTTTCTAAATATATTAGGGGTACAATCAGGGTACTTTTTTCCTAAGCAGGAAACAAAATAACAGTCGTGAGAGCAAACCAGGTGCAAGATCTTTGAAAGAACACAAGGTTATGTCCTTAAAATGCTCATCTTAAAGCAAATACTGCAATCGATGATTTGTAGCCATCATTCCGACAAACAGCAGGTAGCACAGTTCCCTTACTTAACATATAATTATAGGTCAACAACAACTGCAGCATGCACTGAAAACATATACACAGCCAAGCCACACATAGTTGCTTCCTGGAAGCAACTACAAAAAGAAACCTTGCCATCTCTCATAGAGTAGGCTACTCTAACATGAACAGAAAACATCCCAGATCCATGCCTGTAAGAATGTAAGAATTTAAGAGAAAGTTTCCTTCTTTTCACCCGCCAATCTACAATGGACCACCGCTACCATCACAGCTGACAACCTGGGTCACAGAATCTGTCCCCTACAGCAGTATCCTGGGACCTCGCGGGCAGAGGAGGAGGGAAAACTTGCAACGTACTTCTTTTGTACATACTTTACATTTGCAGGGATATTTACCTAATAATGGACCAGTCTTCCTGACACATGGTCGGGGAGAGAAATCCACTCGTTCACCTGGCACCTTTAATTATTTTATGCCTAGGAGACAAGTTTTAACCAGAAGTGGCAGGCCGAGTTGCTCTTGACAGGTGGAGATGATTAAAAAGGGAGATGTTGTAACAGGTCTCCCTGGAGCACCCCGGGCCACCGTATCACTTTCTATGAGGGCCACAATCGCAGGTCTTCATTTATTGACTGGAAAATTCATCAAGGACCTGATGTCCCTTCACAGTGCACAGACACCCAATGAAAGGCCCTTAGAAATTAATGGAGACGTATCAGGGGAGTAGCCGACTGAGAGAGCGATAATAATCTTCAGATTAGCTTCCTCCTACCAAACTTCCCGCACACAAACAGAGCCGTTTCAAGACCACAAAGTAGTTCATTAGAACTGTCTTCTCGGTCCCTGTCAGCCCCCTAGTGACTTAGAGCTATCAGCTTGAAAACATGCTGTCAACATAACAACAGAAAACTGCTTGTAGCATTTCCTGTAGTTGAGCTAGATTTTTTGAAAGCGTATACACGGGTCATAAATTTTAAATACGTAGCCTTGTACTGCAACACAAAAGCATAGTGCCTGTTTTAATGACAAATACTGCACATTGTTTCCTACATGTCATTCACTGTAGCCAGTACCTCTGCTTCCTGTTAAATTGATTCCATCCATACCAGCATATTTTACTTTTTATAGAGCTTATGTCTCAGTTTCACAAAGTGAAAAGTGAGACTTTCAGCCGTACACAATCCTACAATAAGTTTCTTTAAAAAAAGTTCACATTTTTTCATTATACTGAGCATAACCACTGGAGACACTGTTCATGCACTTCAGATTATGAAGCCATTTAAGGCCATTATTAAACATAGTTCAGAAAATCAGCAAAATAAATATTTGTAAATGTAATAGTGTAATGGGATCAGGGGTAGCGTTAGGCCGGAAATTGCCGATTTTTACCTTTTTTAAAATAAAATATAATACTATGCTGTCACATATGTTGTTAGGCTACATCATTAAATGCACCTGCCTGTCGTTCATGCATTGAAAATAGATATGGCCATTTTTTTTCATCATATGTCCGACAAACTGTAATCATACCAGACATTCTGGCCGGCAGTTTAAAATCCTAGCGCGACCTCGGAATGGGATAGCAAAAATTAGATGGAAAAAAAAACGTAATGGGCAAAATTAGCAAGTTATCCATCTAACCATACCTGTAAATAAAATATGTATCTATCTAGAACAGTGAACTATTCATTATTTCCTTCTCAGAAGCACAAAATAATTTCTGAATGGCTGACTGGATAAAATACATTACAAAATAATCCCTTAAATGTGATTTCTCTTGCCCTGGTCCCTAACATACAGCTTTAAAGTACAATAAATAGGGCCAAGCTAACCAAGGAAGACACTACAGTAGCATAAGAGGGCTTTCTGCCACATTCAACTTGCCTATTTCACTTGACTTGTAATTGAGCAAAGTTAGCCTTCCATCACACAAAGCAGGGCTGCAATGATGCCTTTCCATTTGTTCAGAACGCTCTCTAATGATATCTTCTACTTTACGCTCCGGGGCCATGGTGCCCAGCCAGGAGATAATAGTGTGTGTATGTCACATTTCTTTATTTTTTAATTTCATGATTGTGTGAGTAAAATAAATCTTATCTTCTGTGATTCTGCAGGGGCACATCTTGAAACAATTTAACTCAAAAGCAATACACTTCAGGTCTTAATAAGAAGAACACATTGCATTAATGTAATGCATTTTAGCAGTAATGGGATTAATGGAATCATGACTAAAAGAAACCGCCATGTTTAATATAGCATTACGCCTGTTTCTTTTACCATGAGATGACAGTGGTTAAACGCCATGATGCTCAGAATTTAAAAAATGATAACACCAGGATGTACTGTTTGTGTCCTGCAAGTGTAATGTACGGTGCTACAAGCTTAATTAATTTGAAATGTAATATGAAAGAAAGGCTGTTCCTAAATACACAACAATGCAATGACAATAGTGTGACATAATTCTACAAGATCTATGCATTTAGAAAGCTAAAATGTGCGAACGGATAGCGAACGTCGAATGCTGTACGCTTTGTAGTTTGTAGCATTGGTGCTACAGTTTAGTCGAGTGAAGAAAGGATACAACAATGATTACTTACAAATCTTCTGAGACACAGCTGATATCCAATGCAATTTGACAGAACAAACAAACAATGAAATTCATATTAATCAGGAAGTCAACACAGTTTAAAAAAATGCACAGCTATTAAACAGTATGTTAGATTATTTAAGTGCCATCTAAAAGAAGCACCGTAGGATATATTGTATGGTCCAATTTCATACATTATAAACTTTTTTTTTTGCTTTGTTTCAAATAAACAATTCTTCCTATTCAAACCGTAAGCACGCTATATTTCCTTCCATTTGATACCATCACATAGCTTTTCTTTGTCTGCATTCAAATGAATACACACTGAAGATTAACAGTAACTAACGGTTTGAAGTGAGCGTGTGATAAGTATTTGTTAATTTACGCTACTGTTATACAAGTCAATGGAAATGAACTTGTTGCAAGTGTTATGGAAATTAATTTGTTGCAAGTGTTATGAAAACATCATTGGAAATGGCAAATACAGACAATAATTGTACACTTGGGATTTACAATACAATCCATACATGCAACCATCCATGTTCACAGTATCATCTGAAAAAAAAAGAAACTATCTTGAAAGTCACTTCTTGAAAGTTTTGATATGATGTGTATAGCCTAACCTAATGCATGGGCTGGGGCCTAGTTTTACGACACCAGAGACCACAAGTGATATTTTCATACAAATGTATTCAACAAAGTCCACTGTTCCACTGGTAACCAAAACTAATCAGAGTCAAACTAGTTCTGCCGTGATTAAACGACACACAATCCATCAATAAAGTCTGAAAGCACACTTTTGCCCAGTCAAAATATACTTTGACCACATTCACAGTGTATTGGAAGAAATGTTTTTGAAGTGAAATGCTTGTAAAATGTTATTCTTGTAGCTCCCAGCTTGCAGGAACCCCATGATAAATATCTTGCGTCGATGTTTTCTTTCATTTCATTAGTGAGGGTGAATAAAGGAGCAGTGGCAGTGTGTCTGGTTCTGTCCGGCCCTTTCTAATTAACTTGTGGAGTTTGACAGATATACTGTCTTTGGTTTACACCGAGTGAGATGGGGTTATACTTTATCTCCGTCTTGCTGTAATGATACTACATCTCTGTCTGCACACTGCAGGCAAAAGCATCCTCTGCCCACAAGATTGAGAACATGAAACATTCCTCAACAACAAAAGGAAAAACAGAGAAGTACTTTAAAAATACCACTGGCCATGAAGTGCGCTGATTTGGATTATCTGTATGTTCGCTCAAACACTGCCGATTTACTTATTTATTGATTTATTGATGATTGATAACATTCTTCCTTGCTCCATCTCAGTGCTTTCAGATGTTAAAAATCCCATCAAGTGGAGCGTCAACCATTTGGAGAAAAAAAAAAAAAAATCAATTTAGTCACAAGGGGTGATCCCAAAGGGCAATTCTCATGAAGCAACCATAGCACACACACACTGCAGTATTATGAATCAGCACTGTGGCTTCCAACACCCTCAGACGCAGATTCACGATCGGCCACCGCTAGTGTCAGGGGTGGTGGTCTTTAACCTTGGGTGAGTTATTGAAGTAAACAGCCCTGTTTTCCCCACAAATAATATTACACTGCTTAACCCAATTACTAACCATATGTTAAAGGTTAAAATGAAACTGGCGCAGGATAAATAATTAAACAGGGATACTGCGTTTGAAAACATTTCAAAAGTTTGTTTCTGCGTGGAATGATATATCCTCGACTCAGGCACACCAAGAGACCATAAAAACAACAACAGTTTAATTAAAACTGGTTACACTGGAGGGGGAAAAAAACATCAGGGTGGATGTTGGGAGGATAATTATGGTGCTGGACGAAATTTACAGGTAAATGAAAGGGATCGAAATGGCTGATGCCATTTACATAGCAATCGTACAGTCATTGACAGTCAAGCAAAATTGGTGGTGATTCAGAAAATAAAAATAAAAATATATATAATTCCATCCTTTCCTGGGACTCTTGCCATATGCCATTGACATACATTTTTGGTGCTACTGGCCATAATCAAACAGTTAATTTTGAATTTACAGATACCTACCATATTTTGTATGGTATAACTAAACAGTTTTGGTTTAAATTAACAAAATGACTACCTACCAGTACAATATTTTGGTTTTGGTTTAAACACTTCTACTGTTTAATGCTCCGTTCTCTTCTGACATTTTATTGTATGACTGGGATACATGCTTTTACAATGTGTTTTTTGGCCTTGCTGCCTTACAATTTGGCCATAGCGCAATATAAAATTTTGGCGGTGCCAATGCCAAAGCGGCCTTACTCTACAAATGACCAAATTTGAGGCCTGGAGACCAAGAAAAGCACATGGTTAACTGGACCCTTTGGAGCTATGAAACAATAAGGAAATGATAAAGCAAAATAGATCATACAGAAAAGTGAGATCTGAATTGCAAAGCTTTGAGGGAGGACCTTTGAACTTTATGTTTTCGTCTCCCTGTCAACTTATTTGATCACACTCCCTGTTTGGATTGGAACTGAAACATGCCGATTAAAAAAAAAAAAGTGCAGAAAAGTGAGCTACAGCATCTGGGCCAAGTAGAACCAGATTAGAAATAAAACTGCACTTCTCACCAACATGAAATTGTCCACTGCATGCACAATTTAAATGGCATTATATTTAAGTAGTTCGATAAATTACAGTTTAGCGTACTGTCAATACAGAATTCGCATTTACGGTATAAATAAAAAAATGTTCATCTTGCTCTTATTTCGCTGGGATATCCAAGCCCCTAAGGAGAGAGGGTAAATACTGGAACCAATGCTGTGACGTCTCGTCTATTAATAAAGTAGAAAAGTGTTTGTTTCCTCATTACCCTTGTTGGAACACAACCCAGATAATACTGTAAGCTTATGAAAACGCAATGCTGTTGTGGGCTTTCTGCATGTGCAGTAAAAATCGTTGCCATGCGCGCCATCGCCAGCCAGTCTGTGACCACACAGGGCGTAGCAGCAGGAGTCCGACACCTCCCATTTGGCTGCTTTTACAGCGCATGCTAGATGAGAGCCCCTGTTTCTCCCTCCGCTTCTTTTGTGCTTATAGTGGCAACACTAATATTAGATCAGGCAGCCCAACTGGGAACACTGTTCAATAGAAAAGGGTTTATGCTCCCTAAAAAAGGGGCTATCAGTTTTCCAAACCATAAAATGCATTTGTAATTCAGCGAGCAGCATTCCGGTAGCTAATGCATCTCCTAAAACAATCAAGGCTGCAATAATTCTTGGCTGAGCAATGGTAACATTTTTAATTAGTACCATTGAATTTCCAGTTAAATGAATTTGAAGGCTGTAATTGCTAAATAATAGTCTTATTAATTTACGCATGCTAGGGGTTGTACAATGAGTCCACAGTCTCAGTCTTTCTGGGTTGTTTAGGCAGTCTAATTTAATGCAATTCCAATCTTATGAACACATAGCCAATCATTTTTACCCAAATGTTTTCACTTGAATATATAAATATGAGCAATTGTGCTCGATTTCCTACAGTTTCTTTCACAATACAGCATTCCTCTTTGTTCTTTATTAATTTTCTGAAGTGCTGCCTGGCAGCCAAGTCATGCTGGCAGTCCAAGAGTGGTTTCACAAAATGGGGGCCTTTCCCTTGTAATCTCTTAATCCTGCCGACCAGGGGTTGCATGCAGGGAATAAAGTTAAGCATTAGGTTTTAATTAAGCAAGGGGAACAGCCTAAACTAAAAAACCACTTTGATGGAAATGAGAAAGCTACTTGTTGGGACTCCTTGAAATGCTGGGTTCTGCACATGGAAAGCTTTCCGGCGGTCTCTAGTCATACGGCCCCCTATCATGCGTGCTTGGGTGGTCAGGGTGATTATGTGACTCTGCATTACACTCACTTTTTAAAAGAAGGGAAGGAACGAGGTTGTTTAGAGTTTGCCCAAAAGGGCATAAAAAAAAAATCAATGGCACATTCATCCGAGAGTTGTAAATATATAACTATATATAAATATATATAAGAAAATGTGCGGGAACATAAACATCTCAGTTTTATGCATTAAACTTTTCCCCAAAAATCATGGTGCATTCCGTACAGAAAATCTAATGTCATGAAATAAGTTCCAGTTGTAGTTACTAAACCATCAAATTCTAATTTGTATTGCATATCTTGGGAAATGTGTAGTAATTATCTGAATTGACTACAAATACAGCATTACAGTAGAATACTATCTATAAGAAATATGTACTTACAATTTCCAATGTTTTTATTTGAACAAGTGCACAAAATTATATGAATTATTTTCCATAGCAGTTGAGTGGCATAGATGCAAACAATAGTTATCTGGCTGGCTGAACTCTAAGGTCTGTGCAGCTCGATGAAAACTCCTGGATTGACAATTTGATAACGGATAACCTCTCATACTGCAAAGTTGGTTGGTTGGTTTAAACTAACTCAAACCTTTCATTGCATTACTTGCATCCAAATTTGACCTGTGAATTTGAATGTGATACCACCCAATCTCTGTGAAGCTTCCATTGAACATGATTATTCATAATCTGAAATCCATTTTCTGTGCTTATACAAGCTTTTTCCTCTTTTTTAAATTTTTTTACAATTTTAATACGTTGAAAATAAAATGCACAAGAGCATCAAATAAAATAAAAATCTTAAAAAGCATATAACACCATGCTCTCACTTGCTTGAACTCAAGTGCTATTAGAATAAATAGAATTTAGTGCTATGGATTAATATTCAATGGGCTTCCGTCTTTCCTTAATGAAATGTCATTACTTCAATACAAATCCCTTTATTCCGAACCCCCGCTCTTACTCACCACTATATTTCATTTTCTGCAGTTAGGCAATATTATTGCTTCCATTCCCCAACTATTGATTTAGGTGTATATGGTTATTACAATGCAAAATAGAACAGCTTCCACCTATTCATTCTACCTTGTACTGTTGAACATTAACCTAATTTGTATCAAATCTGCATTCAATTTGGCAGCGTAACATTCATCTTTATGAAGAGAACCACCATTACACGGGGAGTTATAAGAAGATCTAATGCTTATATAGGGGCATTAAGGGTATTTATAGTTCCTCACATATGAGCAACTATAAATGCAGCAAACTTGATGGTCGTATTATGTGTCCCCTTACCAAAGGGCACAATTAATGAATTAGCATAAATAATTTAGAAGAAACTATAAATGTCACAGTTGATCTATTAAATTAAACAAACATCAAAACTCAAAAATATAGATTCAAACTAACACAAAGCACACATAGTAGTTTCTGTATGTGTAACACAGATATAAATATCTGTTTTTAATTTATATCCATGAATACCAGGTAAAAATACTACTTTAAGCCATGATAAGTAGCCACACTATCTTTAAGGGAACAAAAAAAAAGCTAACTTTATCTGTTGCCATATTCCTGCATCTTACATAGTACAAAAATATATAAAATACTTTGTCCGTCACAGAATATAGCAGGCCAAAGATCAAGAAATGACCCCACTGATGCTAGTCTAAAGTAGCAAAGATCAGCTTGCCCCCTTCAGCCAAATTAGGGTTAATTCCTGAAACATTCTTTCTGCCTCTACATTAAACAATAGACGCATTGCAAGACTGCATGTGATGTTGGTATCACCCAAGCTGTTTATTACTTGCCTGTTTTAATCTAATGGCTGGCTGCTACCACCCCAATAGATCAGGCCAGCAGGCGAGACACCTGGTTGTGTATGGTACAGTAGGTATGTCTGGTTAGGGAGAATGAAAAATTGGACTTGAAGAAGTTGGAGTTGAATGTTACTCATTACATGTACGATATCTTCAGTCATAAGCATAGCTACACATACAGTCCATCTGTATGTGCATACGTTACTAAAAATATAGCATTTATAGTATACACATTTTACTCTTTTATCCACTTTGATTGAAAGTTAAAGTGTTGTAGGTTCACCTTGGCATAGCATATAGTTAATAATTCCAGCTTTTCAATAGGGCTGTGTCTCTTTTACCTAGAAATTAATTATTCATAAGGTGAATAAAGACCCAGATATTAAAACCAGACACTTCCGGCCAAGACAATAGGGAGAAACTAAAAGGCAGGTTAAAATTATGAAAGTATACATAGGCAGATTATAGAAAAATATAAATGTATACGTAACAAATGTTTTGGGAATGCTGTATTTTTCATGAGCTTACCATATCTATGATGTTTTATTATGAAAAAGAAAGTTGGTAATTATACTATGTTCACAGTACATGTTTATGGCATGACATGTTCATGTGTACAGAGAGAGATCGAAGAGCCAGACCTTCCTGTATGCCATAAATTGTGTGACGGCTGGATGAGTGAAATTGCCTTGACCCACTGAACAGGATGGAGGAAGCACCTGTGGACGCTCAGAAAGCAGCGGTGGCCAGAGCGTTAATCACATCACAAGTGTATTGAGAGTGAGCTTAATTCCGCCTGACATTTATTGCCCGTGTCAACACTTCAGAAAACTGTGACCAACTGTCCTTCACTTTAGAAGTCAACCATTTTCCTCAAGGTCTCAAAGAGTTAAACATGCCAGCCCAAGAGACTTTCTAAATGGCCTCTCTCTCTCTCTCTCTCTCTTTGCATCCCACCTTTATTCATAATGGTGGCATTGTATTGTGTTTTCACTTCACATCGCCTTGATGTATTAGGCCATGAAGGCAGCTTGACAGAGAGGAGGATATGTCCTGTCTGCTCCCGTGGGGCTTGCCAAAGTGACCCCTTCAGCCCTTGGGTCTGCATTAGACTTATTGTCCTAAACCAAGATTTAGCTAGCAGACATGATTCATTTAATATAGTGCTCTCAAAGTTTACTCTTGGCTGCAGCTAACTTGTAAAATTTTATTATAAAAGCATTTTTGCTCTTTTATATACCGATGGAAGCCCATCAACAGTTTTAAATCCAGCTCGATGAAGACCTCGGATCGGCACCATAAAATGATGCATACTTTGCCTTGCGCTAAGAGCAATGTAAAACTAATGTGCTAGACATAGGCCATTAAAAATATCTCGTCAGTTGGGGAAAGAAGTGGACATTGTTTATTTAGATTAAGATACACTGTGTAATCATAAACAGACATAAGCCATGACTCAAATATCATAAATTGTAACAATCCCAAAGGATTGCATGGGAAATGTGTTTTCTTATATAAGTGGACATGCTTTTTCAGACAAGGTTGTTTGTGGGAGTTATTGCAAGCGTTTTGTTGCTTATTATTTTTTTTATTCTCGATTAATGTGTGCACATATTTAGGGTGAAATAGGATGTATTTACAGGAAGTATTTTTCAGTGAATAGGGGCTGCATATTTTGAATTAAAGTATTGAATTACGGTATCTACGGTCACGTCCTAAAGCAAATCCACCCTGCTTTACTGTGTGCTGCTGGCATTTGTTGATGCTGTAAATCCACATTATTTATTACCTTTCAAGGTTAATTAGTGCAATTGATGGCTTGTCTTTGAGTAACCGATTTATGCCATGAAACCACTGCTATGAACTAAAAAGGAGTAACAGATTAACAGCTGATGGATGAGATCACAAGCTCACCCTGTCAAAAACATCAGCAGCACGCTCAACAGCCTTTGGAGGCCTTGCTCCAGTTTTCCTTTTAATAGTTCGGAAAACAAAGTAAACCTGCAACTAAATATTCACGGAGGAGTTTTTAAAAAACAAATGTGTAATCTTGGGAGTACTGCAACAGCCTAAATAAGCATAAGAAATGAACATAACAAGTTCAACTTGGGCGGCAGTGTAGTATAATGGTTAAGGAACTGGACTTGTAACTGAAAGGTTGCAGGTTCGATTCCCAGGTAGGACATTGCCGTTGTACCCTTGAGCAAGGTACTTAACCTGCATTGCTTCAGTATATATCCAGCTGTATGAATGGATAAATGTAATAAGAAGTATGTAAGTCGCTCTGGATAAGAGCGTCTGCTAAATGCCTATAATGTAATGTAATGTAACTTGCATTAACATTGCAGTACCTTTTTGATTTGTGCCAATTCACGAATATAAAGCAAGGCTAAAGCATGACATGTTCAATCTTAGTGTCATCTTATACAATGTATTTGAACAGTTTAAATGTTAAAACTCTGTTTTCAGGATGATTAATTTGCAATAAATATACATCTCTGAAACGTGTTAAATATTAATAGATGTTTCTCGAGCCAAAATGTTTTTATTTAGATCACATTGTGGGGGGTCAGGGAGCAGAGGACTTTTCTAAATAAGTTTAGTGCACAAGCAAAGGTAGACAAAATAAATAACATTTTACCTCAAATTCCATATATGAAATATGAATAAAAAAGCCTTAATGCTACGACAGAGCATCGTGTGGAGGTGCTTGAGCGCTCTTGCCAATTACAGTGCTCGGGAGTGGGGGGAAGCCACACCGTAACGTAGGGGAGAGAGACCTGTCTGAAGACTGTCCCCCGAGCTGAGCTGTCTGTCCCTACTCCATTCAGCTAACTAATCCCCATCTCTACCTTCCACCCTTGTCATGTGCTAAAAAGCTATATGTCTGTAGTGTGAATGCAGAGCAATGCAAGTCTGTCCAATTACATTTAATTGTTATCAGCGGGAGAGTCTTTGCTCCGCTTCTGTTTTCCACTTGATTTCCTTTCTTGGCTGACAGGATTGCTTATCTCTCAGCACTGCTGTCATGTTGGCTTTCCCCCTTCCCCCCGAAACCCCGGCTTGCCCACGTACAGTCCCGGGGTGGCATGGAAAATTGGTCTAATTGAGGAGCGTTAATGACTCAGCTTGGGCTTCCCTGCTTGGCACAAGATTGAAAGCTCTCTTATAGTTTGGTTTGGTCTGTCTTCTTAGATTTTATGCACTGTAGCTGCTTAATATCCTGCCACAGGGGCGCAACCCCCCAACTGATCCCCCCCTATTAAAAAGAGGAAGGAAGTGTGGATGCAAAAACAAATCATGCATACATATGAATTTAATTATATTCAATGCTGTTCAGCTCATATTGTCCTTGCTCTGTGACAATCCCGTTGTAAAGCACACTTGGCAAGAGAAATCTGATCAACTTGATTGATTAAGCCATCACATTATGCAATTAAAATAAAACCGAATGTATACCAATACTGGGACTAATGTGAAACCAGCACAAACTGAAGGCATTCCATCACTACCTCTCTCCCAAGGATTTTCTAACCAATTCCACAGAGTTTTGATTGTGCCTGAAATGTAAGACTGAGCCTGACCTAAAACCCAAGGACCTTGCACAGAGATTGCTGGTTAGCTGGAAATAGATTGATCATTACTCCCAATTTGTTTCCGTTTACTTTTCTTGATTAACATTCAAGCAGTTGGTTGTCAGAATAATCAATATCGATAGGTATAACTAATTGTTCCCAAATTGTATTTTATGTTCGTATTATTTCTCTAGACATCACAAAACTGCAGCAACTGCTTACATCCAAATATTTAATTGAACTTGTGGTTAAATGTAGGCTAGCCTTTGTTCTCCATGCCCGAATTCAAGAAAATATTTGCTCATCTGACCTGCGCATAATGATAATGTTTTGACTTATTGACGTGTGTTTCGGAGCTTTGAGTACAATGTTGAAAAGAGTTAACGGTGGGATTGTCATTGTAGCATAATGGTTAGAGAAACTGTGATGGTTTCCAGAAGCGGATAATCAAACATGAAGGTAGGGGAATCAGAACAAGTCACTCACGCAAGTGAGGACCAATAAGGGAGAATGAATTTAAAAAATCTCCAGAAAGGAAAGACAGGAAAATAATTCCTTGTAGCTAAACAGCCAAAAAAAAAAATCAACCCACGAAAATAGGGCGAACTCGAAAACCAAACTAAGTCTCCCGAGCTCAATACTGGAGCTAAACCGGAAAACTTAGAAAAGAAAAGAACACTTTCGGCACGTAAGAGAAAACGGCCTGAGAAGGTCAAATAAAAACGGAACCAACAAAAAAACAACTGTCTCAGTGAGAACAGCCAAGGGCAAAAATAACTAGCGCAGAACGCTAATAGGAGGAATAATACCTATACCTGAAAATAGCTAAATAGCAAGTCCCCCGTGAACATAAACAACATTTAATATCACAAGGTCGCTAGTACCTGGCTATACCTGGCTCAATGCAATGTAGAAATGACAAAGAAGCACCGGGGAAGCGGAAGTGAGGAACTTAAATACCCCGCAGGTAGAAGCACAGGTGCAAACAATAATGAGGGAAGGCAAACCCCGGAATGGAACGTGGAAAAAATCAGATAGATTCTCAATTGGGAAACCAGGACGAGAACCGCAACGGAAAAGAAAATAAAAACCCACGAACCATGACAGAAATAGACTAGGAAAAGATTGTGGGTTTGATTTGCAGCCAGGGTGCTGATGTTATACCTTTGAATAAGGTATTTCACATGAATTGGTTCACTAAATATCCAATTGTATGAATGGATTGTAGGTGAAAATGTACGTACATGTTTTCCACACATGCAGTGATGGAAAACCTGCACATTATATGAATATGGCAATGTAACAGGGTGTCTCTTTATCAGTGCTGACTGTACCATAGGCACTGTATGGACATCATGGCTTGTTGTGCAAGTAGTTGTGTGGGCATATAAACAATCTAAGAGCAATGTAGAAGTAAAATACAACTGCAGGGAAGAACATATTGCAAATGTAACTAGTTAAGTTAATTGGTTAATGTTACGATGTGCTAATACAGGCCAATCAGCAAAATGAGGTCAACAATGTTCTAAGAGATTATATAGTTGTCATGGTTCATGGTTATTGTTTTCTTTTTCCGCTGCGGTTCTTGTCTTTTATCTCCTATTGAGAATACATCAGATTTTTTCCTCGTTCTGTTTCGGGGTTTTGCTTCACCTCGCTCATTATTCAGATCACCTGTGCTTCTACCTGCGGCGCATTTAAGTTCCTCACTTCCGCTTCTCCAGTGCTTCTTCGTCATTCATTTGTACATTGAGCCAGGTATAGCCAGGTTTAAGCGACCTTGTGATATTAACTTGTTTATGTTCACAAAGGACTTGCTTTTAGCTTCTTCAGGTATAGGATTGTGTTTCCTCCTGTTGTGTTCTGCGCTATTTATTCCCGTGCTGTTCTCTACGAGACAGTGTTTTCTTTTGGTGGTTTTGTTTTGTTTCACCTTCTGTCGGACGTTGTGGTGTTACGTTCCGAAGGTGTTTTCTTTGCTTTTCTAGTCTCCTGTTTTGGGCTCTAGTATTGAGTTTGAGTAATTTGTGTTTCACTCGTTCTATTCGAGTTCGCCATATTTTCCTGGGTAGATTTAATTTAGCTGTTTTGCTGTCAGGAATTAGTTCCTGTTTTTCTTTTCTTCTTTTCTGGTTATATCTCCCTCACCTCTGCGTTTGATTCTCCGCTACTAAATCCATCACAATAGTATCCCTTAATTATCATAGGAAGTTAAACTGCATTTATTTTCAAAATACATTTTCACCAATTTAAAACTTTACTGACTTCAGCTCACTGAAGAACTATCTCCACATTTACTGTCATGATATAATTACATAACTTTCAATTGCAATTGCTGTGAAAGACATCATGTTCTTATAGGAATTACAATTGATTCATGTGGATACATATATGAATATCTATTCAAGCATTTGGTATCATAAAAAGTGCATGAATAGTTTGAATATTTGTTCCCAGGTGTGCCACTTTGGCGAGTAATGTATGGCAAACAACTCGTGCATGTCATTACACAGGGTGGATCCTAACCACGTGCCTGGCATAGGCGTGTCATTTCAAATGTCTGAAGACCAATGCAAAGACATCAATAGTAAGATCGTGAGAGAAGAGCATTAAACACAGTAACATGTGCAAGACACGGGTTAAGACCAGTGTTAAAGGCTTTGAGTCTCTGAAAGATGCAGTCACATGATCACATAACACATCACTTTCTGGGTCAGTCAACTTTTGAAACATTTTTGAGAATCTATCCTTTTCACAAACACATTTCCACCACTGCAAAGCCACTTGGCCAAGCCCTTAAAAACCCTAAAAAGACCAGGCGCTGCACAGCAAGACCACAAACACTTGCTAAAACAATCTTTGTGCAAGACACCCAGCAAGACAGGTGTTTCTACCTGCCGTATCACCTGATTTGAGCAAGACCCACATGATACGGTCAGAAAGCAAGTATCAGAATGGTTAACGTTTTAATGGAGCAAAGGTGAAGGTTAAGTTTTGTGCAAATTACAAATGTTTCATTTTCTTTAACGTGCATTTAGACAAATGAGTTCACCGTTTCCAGTACTGCTGACTTAGTAAAAATTATGAATCATCATTCTGAAGTTCTAAATTCATGCTAATGGAAGCGTTGCGTACGTAAACTCCATGGCTATCCCTCTTTCAGCCATAACATGGTCAGTGTTAAAACACTAATGCACGACACTAAGGTGAGTTCAAATCTACTGTATCAGAGAAAGCAGGGAAATGAACAATTATTCAGGCTCACCATGACAGCATTTGAATATTTCCCAGTGATTTGCATAGTTGGCAGCTGTCAAGACAGCTTTTGTGAATGAAAGCTGAACTGTCCTAATGTGCAACTTACACTGAGGTATAAAATGCCATTTTGGACTATCCCTGTCATCCATGCAGGTACACCCCACCACAGTATTACACGTTTCATCTTAAGTTAGCCACTGCTGGATCTGCCCAGAAAAACTTCTTTAGTTAAGAAAATAATATCCATTATTTTGGGGGTACACTTTTCTTACTCACATCACTGTCTTGGTATTTTATAGACACTGGTGTAAAGAGACGTACAAACTGAATGCATAGTTTTTCCAAGTGGTTATGAGGTGAATTTTCAATGCACTGGCTACAAGGGAGATTAAGCTTGTGGAGTGCAAAGTATATGTGGTGTGCTTTTATAATTAACAGCACAATTTACAGCATAGCTGTACCAAGCTTTACACAGGATGAAGAAAGATGGTGTCCCTTCCAAAGTGTGAGAAACTTCCTTTTTGCTCATCGCCTCTGAGGAAGATATTAAATACTTGATTTTAATTCCACCATAAACCGCCATTGGAAAGCCACTTAGCAGTCCAGCAGCCCATATTAAAGAACAGATAAGTTTAGTTATTTTGCAATATATTTATCCTACTCTCATGGGTGTACCCAAGAATACAATGCAAGAAACTAGAGGATCTATTAAAAAAATAGATTCAAGAGTTGCAATCCTCCAAAGATTTAAACTTACGCAATACTGTAAGGCAACTGGATAAAATATATTGCTCTGCAAATAGTGTATTGCAGATATGCAGCTGTTCTGGGATTAACTGTAATGTTAAAGAATGTTAACATTTTTGAAAGTTAATTTGCAGGCATAAGCTACATTTAACCCTATAATGCACTGCTTGAAACTAAATGTAAAAAAACAGAAGATATATCTCACACAATAAATGAGAATGTCTCGATTCCAATGCTGGTAAAATGTGAATCACCTCAATTTTGACCCGAGCTGAATTTCACAGCCAGAAATTTTGTTCTCCATATAATTCCATTCCATATAGTTACCAACTTATCTCATTTATTACACTGTTACCACACAACTTAAGTAAGTCTTATCCGAAAATATGTAAATAAATACATTTAAAAGGAGATAAATTGGGCAAAGAACCAAACACTTTTGTGAAGGTTAAATGCTGTTCAAAGAATCACGCCAAGAAACATGGAGAAACATTCCAAGAAATGAGCTGCTATGTGATTTTAGTGATATACTGTTCCATTCAGTTATCCCACGGTGAAATCCCCATAAAGAGGACAATAGAGTCCTCACCTAAAGGTTCTGCAGCTAAAAACAACTCGCCTAGGGATATAACGGTCAGTGATCATTTTTTCATTTAAATCCTGCATCATATCCTCCTCAGACCCAGAAGAAAAGAAAAAGTATTTGCATTTTTTGACATAATACAAGTGTTTTGAATGACAGTATTTGGATGATATTTATATTTATTTCATTGAATGTCCCTTGTAGTGTAATTTTCAGCAGAGTAGAATATGGTTCTTGAGATTAAGACCAGAGTCTCAACTGAATTGCCGGGTCTTAGGAGAATATGTATTTAATATGATAAAATAGCTAGAGAGTAAAATAAACAAAACTTGTATATGGAAACAATTTTAAGTATTCAAAAATATGTGCATATAGATTCAGGAGGGCTGCACACCCCACTTTCCAATCTTGCTGTTTGATATGTGCCAAGGGAGGAGGCAATCTCAAGTTAAGAAAAGCAGTCTATTTATCATACAAAGCCATGTAATGCTGTTCCTAATGAGTTTCCCACACTCTCTGTACACTGGCATAACACCGCTCTGCCTGTATCACGCTTGGTTTCAATATCTCTTCAGAAATTATTGGGTATTTATTCAATAATTCGCAAAAAAAAAAAAGCATAAATCAGAGGGGTACGTACATTAACAATTCAATTAATTATCCAAACTATGAGCGTATCAATTAAAGACTGGCTGCTGATATATTCCCAAAAGCCCCGGCAGGATTAAATATTTAATCTCTACTGTCACTTCCAATGATGGCGTGAATCTCATGGAGCTCTGAGGGGTGTTCAAGCTGTCAATTCAAATCAGCGGAGCAACCTTAGCAAAGACAACCACATACTCAAAAAGAGGCTGTGCACTCCTCCCACTCATATGACTTCGATGTTCCGCACCTGTTTAGTACGGGCAATGTAGCTTTGTTGCGCTGGCTAAACCCCGAGATCCTACTGGCAGATGCCACAGCCTTGTTGGATTCACATCATCACCATCTCACCCACCCCCCCCAAAGACCCAGCTCCTTAAATGTGAACAGCTCACCCAAACCCCCACATCTGTGCATTACGGTGAACTGCAGTAGGCGTATGCTGGCTGAACTAGAAATGAGGATGTGTGCAATGAATTTGTGTTTATTGTACCTGTTGTCTAATGATGATTGTGTACTTATCAGAGCCAGTATATCACCACAATATTTTCACCAGAAATAAAAAAAAATACCTTGTGTACAACTTATTGTACGCACAAAGATTATTGGATTTTTGTCAATGTTTTTTTACCAATGAGCCCACCTGCCAGCTGACAAGAAAAAAATATCTCTCACAATCAAGATTCCTTTTCATCTCCTCTCCTCTCTTCCGTGCTTTGAAATGCATAACAGATAAACATAGAGACAAGTTCCAAGGAGCAAAAGCAATTCAGATAATGTCTTAGACTGCCCTGAATTAGCCTTGGCTAGATATTCAATGCAGTGCATAAACACAGTCTCTTAAGCACACGTATTGATCCTTTTGTTTCCTCCTAAACTGATGCTGAAAATCAAGGAGATAGCTTTTGAGCCTCTACACTTTTTTCCCCCCACAGAGTACGTACACAGGCTTTACTGAATATGCAGACCACTAATACAATATCCACCCATATTTTTAGTCTTGAACCATGCTCCCAGAGTCTGTATAATAGGTTTTTCTTATGCTTCCAGAAGCTCAAAAAGTTTCAAATCTTTAACAAATGCACTGCTTTTATACAAAGATGTCTCTAGTATATCTTCAATTAAAATGTCTTATTGCATTGCTTGTTATTCCTTGACCTGTAAACTGCGGTTTGATTCTTTTTCAGGTTAAGTTATGCTATAGATGCTCGAAGGTAAGCATTCTGCCTCGCATGATATTAGTCAGTACTTCTCTAGTCAGTACACTGCATGGCTACTACAGAATGCAATGAGACAGAACCAAAGGATTCTACACACTGCTTCTTTAGCAATTGAAAAGCCAATACTTACAGCCTTGGCTGAGTTTGTCTGTGTTAAATTATTTTCATTTAAGTGCGGTATTTACTTTGCCATAAAAAGCAGCAGAGAGTCGATGTTCAAACCTGAAATCAATTACTTCCCCCCAAGCTATTTTTCAAACATTTCTCCTGGCAGTGAACAAAGTCTCCTATTAAGTTATACGAAGGTGTACTTTTCTCATTTTTTGACTCTGTAGTACCTTGCTGTCAGGCAAAAATTGTCAGGCTTGTGTTCCATAAGCTGTCATCATGCTGTTGAGAAAACCGTACGCTGAAGAAAGATGGAAACCATAAAAATATGATGAAAATAACATGGAAATATTAGGATGATCAATACAAGACATTATTTAATGATAAAGTTTAATTTACTGACAGCCCTGTGGGGTCAGATTTTTAATTAGATGTCCATCCACTTAAATGTAAATTATATCAGATACTAGGTGGGATAAATAATCTATCAACAGACTTGAGAAAGGAAAATTCCCATGAGAACCAGACAAAAACAGGGCAGAAGCATTGCAACACATGGCGCTATAAATCATGGCATTTAGCAATCCAATATCACAGCTCCCCTAAGGACTGGTATCTGTTCGATTGAAACCAAATATTTAAAAATGATATATAAACAAAATATTTCTTGCATCTGTGTTACGCGTTCAAGCATTCATATGCGCCACACATTCATAATGTCAGCATTTGAATTCCAACCTGGTCTGGGTTGGGTTTAAACGCACACGCATTATTCAACACCAAACTTGCACAGCGCCGAATGTTTCTGCTGACACACCCCCTATGGTGCCGCCCAACCCACGTTGACGCAAATGGGTTTACCGAAGACCACAAAACTACCAAACCTGGCGCAGGCAAGAAATACCACATCACCAAAATAGGGCCCAATGTATTTTTGTGCTTTTCTGTATTGGAGACAGCATGCCAATATGTTTCAGTCTAGACCTGTGTTTGTAAAAGTGCACATTTATAATGAATGTAGTCATTATTTTTCCATCTATGCACTGCTATTTTTAACATATTGATCAAAATCAATATTATGAGAAATATATGTACATTTAAAAACACTGCTTATTTTTTACACCTATACTATACAATTGTGTGCAGCTGAGACATGCCAAGACTGCTGTTTTGTCTGACTGCATATGACTATTCTTACACATTCCTAAAACATAGTTTTGGGCTGGAATGTTACTTAAAGGAGAAGCTTCACCTGAAGTGTTTACGGCATTGTTCAGGGGCATGATACAAACCCAACCAGCATACTGTTAAATACTGCATCGTGTGTGCTTGGGCTATGTATTTGTGTGCTCGATCTACGTATTGTGAAATGTAACTGAATATGTTGCATCTCTGTCAGTGCCTCGGTGAGGCCACTGTCCAACCCTGGTTGGGCAATAAAGTTATATTCTATTCAATACTATTCTATTCTAAATGTTCATGTGAAATGCCCTCTCATGCAGACTAAAATTTGTTGACAAATTTTACCCCTCTAGTTGAATTAAATATTTAGTATGAATTAATTATTCAAGCCCTTATGCTTTCCTTCCTTTCATATTGTAAACATAAGTTTTTTTTTGTTTGTTTGTAGATGTAGTCTGTTTGACATAATCTTACCCACCCCTCTGCTGACCACTTGTCCCCTCTGTTCAATGTAAGCCTTTCATGTCTCCATGATCATCCATACAAGACACTCCCTGTCCTCTCTCATCCTGTTCAGTATGGCGCTCCTTAGGGCCTGTGGTCCCATTGTGGCATTGTGCGGTGAAAGAGGCTAATTTCGATGTGAAGGGAATCTAAGAATACTACTGCCCTAAATCTCTACCATCACTCCCATTAAACATCCTCCAGATACAAACAGCCATATGGGTTGATAACATGTGAAGACTATATATAAACTACAATACTGTATGCATTATTAGGTCATACTGTAAGTACATATTATTTTGTTATTAACTATTAGCAGACACTTTTATCTAAAGCAACGTACAGTATATGAATGCATACATTTTTCAGTATGTGTTGTCTCCTGAGATCGAGCCCACAACATTTGGTAAAACTTTTAGTTTTTATTTATTGTGCTGCCCTCTTGGCTAAATCCCACTTCAAAAATTTCTAATCTTTATCTCAACGGGTTAAAAATATATAAACATTTCAACGGGTTAAAAAGATGCATGAAACACATAACATAAACAAGACAGTCTTTCAACTCACTTTTTTCCACACATGAGCAAAAACTGAAGCTGCGGTTTCCTGAATCTATGGTTATTTTATGTAAATCCAACCTTCCAAGATCCTACAGAGAATTATGGATGATCTTTAGCTATATTTGTTTTTTGTTCTAAAACATCTGCGCCAAATTCTAAGCTGGATGCAATCATTCCAGTATCAAGTAGCAATCATCACTTGAGGGTTCTGGAAACTACCCAGGGCAATGACATCAGCCACAAGTACATTTTCCATATCTGAAAAATAGCTACCATATATCCTCTTACATGTTTTTTCTGTGCCATCGAAATTAGTAGGCATGTATTTTTTAATAGGGTGCAATAATCCATTTGCTTTTTTCCACAAAGCTTGTCCTGGGTGAGGCTCCCTGAGCTGCCAGCAAGAATGACATCAATCAAGCACAACTTTCATCCCTTCTCCACAAAATAAGTGTGTGGTAGGTTTGGCCATAAACAAACAAGCAAGCAGACTGCCAAAGCTGCTTATCCCTCGCCAGCTTCTATTACCTCAATTATAGAGGATGTCGTTTCCCCCCAAGACACCCCCTCACATTCTGCTCCGGGCCTCTTGAATCTCAGCCTTAATGAAATATGTATTACGGAAAGTTATGAGGCGCTCTGAGAGATGGATCGCGATTGTTTGCAAGACTTCCTTTCGCCGGCCTCGAACTCTGCAATCGCGCGCTAATTTAGTCTGGAGGCCGGCAGAAGTGGCTTTGGGTGGGGCGTGCATTTCCGAAGAGCCAGCGCGCCTTGAGAGGAAGACTGGGCCACGCGAGTCACTTCACAGCAGTAACTGATTGAGCTCCGCTGTAAACTGACATTGCATTAAGTAACACTCCAATAGGTCAAGCCACTCCTTCCCTTTTCATTTCCATTACGTTCCTTTAGTAGCCCTATATTCTTAAATTAATGTATCTGATATGCATACATTTCCATAAACTCAATTGATTTCCTTTTAATCAAACGTGATGTTCAAAAAGGATTGCGACAGCCCATTCAAGAAAGAAACAAGGGTTTTTAAACATCTTTTTCTTTGTATTAATCAGGCATGAAAATATCCACAATTTTGAGACGCAGCATGAGAATCTATTGAGCCTGTTAGGAAAGACCATATTCCTCCTAAGGTGAGCGATGCAGTTAAAATGCAGTATGCGTGTTATGAAGTTTACCTCTAAAAAAATTGAGTAGTGGAATCCATTACCTCCCGATTACTTTGTGAAGGTCAAACCCACGTGTATTGACCACAACAGCTGAGGTAGCTACACTAATGGGCACACGTATCTTTTAACAATTCAAGCTATGGACACAGCATTTTTAAAGAAATGATGAATGAGACATTTTCCTTGGTTGTATCAAACCAATTCCTGCTACAAATGTTTTTTATGCAGGTTAGTTATACAATTAAACCTGAACAGGTGTACAATCGGTGAACAGGTTTGGGCTCATATTTGTCTGGATTATATGGCTTTGGAGTTAAGTTCCAGAGTGATTTCTTCATATTATTAAGTAATTGTTTCTGCTGTAGGTTTGCACACACATGGGGCATGAGACATCATATCTGTAACTAGTCATGCACCAGCTTATACATTTACCTCTTCCACCCCTAGAATGATAAGATCAAAGCTTTACCGTACACATGACATTAGGGATTGTGGTTTAAAATTTAAAAACTTGTGTTTTAATTGTACCGACTTGCCTTTAACTGCTCCTGCAATTTAATTAATTTCATACATTTTAAATAATTTTATAATTTAAATAAATAAAATTTAAATTTAAATGTGCTTCAACCTTTCCCTAAGCCTCACCTTCAAATACCTTAATTTAAATATACATATTTAATGATAATCATGTAATAACCACTGATATACAGTTTTTAACAATTATTGTAATTAAGTACTGCAAAGTATAAAAATGCTTGTTTATGAGTTGCTTATTTTCACTGCATACTGTGATAAATTTTACTTTCTATGATCTGGATTTGTGACTAATCATTAAATTAATTGTGATCATTAGCAACTGGCAGACTCACATCGGCTTCTGAGTATTAAACTTAAAAGACGATTAGACGGAACTTAATAAAATACATATATTATTATTCTGAACCGATCTAACCTCTTTCTTATTGTTTATTTTTAATTAGTCAAGGGTGGGAATTTATCGGGAATGGTTTGACACGGATCTCCCACGACCAGTATACATCAGAGAAATGTCTCAGATAGCCTACTGTCTTGGCATGTCAATGGGGGTGCACATCCATACATGCATCTCTATGCATTTGTTAAACGCAAGTGCAATTTCAAAGGGAAACATGATTTTCAAAAAGTATTATATTAATTTGTCGCAAAAAAAAAAAAAAAAGGTCAAGAACCACACAACCTCTGCACAAGTATAAATGTACTAATGTGTCATGGATTTTGAGGAATGCATTATATTTTCACAATAATTTTATTCGAAAAATGCATTCTAAAACAACTTAAGGCTTTTCACAAAGCAGAAGAATTAAAGTCAAATTCCAACAAAGATGGAAGCCTTTACATTATTAAATAGTTTTACAGTAATAACACCTGCAGACACAACTACAATCTCAGGACAGGCTGATAATCAATAGCATATTTCAATGTACTAGTAATGCATCGGATTTATGATCCTGACGTGCAATCAAACTGCAAAGAGGTCAAGAACTAAGCCTTTCTCTGATATAGGTCTTATTTTAAATGAAGAACCAGGCCTGGGGGTGGGGTTCTGAGGTCGGCAACCTTTCCAATGGAAACCGATAAGACGACATAGGGTTCTTGTCAGAAACAAATGTTATGTCGGCCTGTGTTCAAGCGCTTCAAGATCCTATCAGGAGGAGTGTGAAACCGGGCCGAAAATGAGTCCCCGAGTAGTCGGCTTAAACGGGTCTCTGGCAGACCATTTATTTATCCAAGGCTAAATTCAATAACAGGAACCATATATAAGAGTGGGAAAATAACACAGCTACTGGCGATTTATCACGGGATGGAAACTCATTGTTATCCTTATCTCTCCAATGATGTTCTATTTTCAACTGGTAATGAATTATGGTTCCTTCCACATCTTCACAATGTGGCAGTTCATCGGTAGCTCGCAAGGAAGGTACTGTATTAGAGGAATCAATAGAGTGTTTCCAAAGGGTAAACTAACCACGGGGTGATTGTGCTGCAAGCACTTATTGCCTAAGCTTGGTCTGGGGATCTGTTTAGTGTTGTCCAGAAAGGGTGTGAAATAGGAGAAGGTCAAACAAACCACACCTGCCAATGATCAGCAAGGATAACAAAGGAATCCTGAGTCATAATACCAAGCCGTTTCAGTTAGAAATATGATACCAGAAGCCATCCAAGAGATCAAACCACGCTCAACAGCCCAATGCAATAAATCATTTTTTTTCTACCAATTTATAAACTTCCTGCCTTCGTTCAGTCCAACATGAATTTGGGCTTCCAACATGCTCACCCTCCTCCTCTCATAAAACATCAATAAAATCTGTGTGCAGCTTTATTTTTACCAAAGCTTTTCATTATAAATATAAAGTTGTAATTATCATTATCATAAAAAAAACATTTATTTGAATAAATGGACCCTGGTTAGTTTCCTGCATTGCTCATTTCTTCAGAGGAAAGGCATGACCTTACTCACACACTTCACTATTACACTTATATATTATATACAGTATACTCAGTGGTCACTTTATTAGGTACACCTAGCAAGGTACCCTTGTACCCGAATTCTTCCCAGCATGGATTCAGCAAGGTGCTGGAAGCATTCCACAGGGATTTTGGTTCATGCTGACTCGATAGAATCACAAAGTCCTGCAGATTATCCGGCCGCACAGTCATGCTGCAAACCTCCCATTCCACCTCTTCCCAAAGATGCTCTATTGGATTGAGATCTGGGGACTGTGCAAGTCAGAGGAGTAAACTGAAGTCACTGTCATGTTCACGGAAGCAGCTTGAGATGATGCGTGCTTTGTGACATTGCGCATTATCCTGCATCCTGTATGCATTTGAAAAAAGGTAGACTGTGGCCATAAAGGGATGCACATGGTTAGCAACAATGCTACTGGAAGGTATGCTGTGCATTCAAATTATGCTCAATAGGTATTAAAGGGCCTAATATGTGCTCAGAAAACATTCTCCACACCATTAGGCCACCACCATTAACCTGTACTGTTGACACAAGGCAGGATGGATCCATGGATTCATGCTGTTTACGCCATTTATGGTAAATTATGGTAAATGATTCCTGCAATTGATTAGGCTTTGTAGGCTAGCTTTAGCCTATGATTCTCACAAATGCCTCACAAATAAACCCACATATTCAGGCAAAAACAAGTGTGTGTGCCAGCGTCAACACAGTGCGCCCCAGAATACTGGCGTGCTTTGGTTGAGACTTTGTGTGGATATACACAGTTGGCGTACCTCGGTAGAAAGTAGTTTTGGAAAAAAAACTTGCACAACAAGGTCTGTGGATGTTCGTGACATGTTTGGAAATATATTTTGCTGCTGATTCTTTAAAATTTTTGGTGCTTTGAGCACCACAAACTTTGGTCCTGTTGAGGTCCATTGTATCAGGGTGATATCAGGGTGAGCTGCAGCGGATATCTTGAAAACAAATTTTAGCCAAACCCAGCAAAACTATCTGAATGGATAGATGGCACTCCGGGTATATAGAAACATAGTGTAATTTAATTTTTTGGTGAATTACCCCTTTAATTGGGAAGGGTGCCATGTAGACGGTCATGGTTTGTGGATGTGAAACATTAATAAATTAGGACAATAGAGAAGAAAATGTATCTATTATAAAATGAATCTACCTATCGGAAAGGGCAATAGGGATTAAAGCACTTCCTGTAAGTGAATTATGTGGGAATGGGAATCACCTGTGGAAAGTGGAGTCACAATAAAGAAAAAACTGCAAAAGAGTAACCAAGTATATTTAGCAATTTACTTGTTAATCAACTATTTTAAAAGGTTTTCAATAAACATTGGAAATAGAACAAACAAACTCTTGAGGAACACAATCTCATCCACCAAGAAAGTAGGAGTAATTAGTGAGAGATGGTGCTGTTCTCTTGGTAACTCAGGCATACTGGTTGTTTTCAGTGTTTTATTTTTTCATTTTTCATCAACCTTGACATTCAGCGGGCTAAATCACCTCATCACCGGGACCCAATGTCCACTGTTCTTAATGAGTCAACAGCAGTTTTCAGCTGTATAAGCATTTCATGACCAGACATCCATGATATTTTATCTGTACATATGATTCATTATCATCAAAATATATATATATATGAATAATCTGAAAAATGCATTTTAATTATGCTACTAAGTATCTCGAGACTAAAGAAATCTATGACAAAATCCATAGCAAAGCCTTTATGCATTGTAGGCAAGATCTGCAATATTTTCAGCTTGGAGCACACAGGTATAGAAAAAACTGTAGCCTACTTAGCCTGTCTTCTGTGACTCATCCTTGACTTTTTACACATGATACACTGTATTGGAAAAGTAAGGAAAGTCATGACACGTAATGAGGCCAGTTCAGATGACCCAACACAAATCCAATATTACTGCAAAAAATACAGATTTATAAATATCAGATTTTACTAAAAATACAAACTATGATATTGTAAAATGTATAGATTTTTTTTTTTTTTGCCCACAAGGTTTTACAATAGTATCTATAAAAAAAAATAAAAAAAAAAAAATTTTTTTTTTTTTTTAAATTTCTCTATGCAGGAATGCTGCTATTTGGAAGTCAGAATGGCTCAAACCTCCTGAAGCCTTGCTAATCCAATGCTTGCCTTCATTATGAATACAACTCATATGGGTACATTTCCTTTTTCTCGTGAAATACTAACTGGCAATTAAAAATAATTTTAAAAAGATGAATAAACACAATCAAAAATGATAAGCATTCATACTGTATAAGTGGAAAAACAGCCATCAAGGTTACACTAAAAGGCCCTCTTTCACAGAATGTGAGCAACTGAGATCAACGAGAGAAAGGCAACAGACCGGAAAATGTAGCTGACAAAGGTCTGGATTGTTTCTTTCAATCCCACGGATGTTGTGTTAAATCCTACTTCATCCACCCGGTTCCCTTTGTTAAAAATATTGCATCATCGTGATGATGTTACACCAATGGCATTGTCCCATTCGTTATCTGCACTGACTCCATGCACTGCATTTACTCTTCTGGTTACTTTACTTATCTCTCTTCCTCATCCGTCTGCAAATTATTGCTTATTTAAAGAGCTCATTTAAACGGATCCGCAGATCTGATATGTTAAAACCTTTAATTCATCTTACAAGAATGCACACAGTCATTTGTACAGAAGATTATGTACAGTTGTATATGCAAAATGGATTTACTGTATTAATTAACTCTGTATAACAATAGATAATATGGAAGACAACCTTAGATGTCCTCAAGTCACAGTATGACATTGTTTGAAACTTGTGTATGTATGTGTGTATATACTCTATATACACAGTTAACTGACAAAATAAAAGAAGCACCAACCAAAGTATCACTTTCTGTAAAGTTCTCAACAGACTGTTGTTCATTAAGCTGCCTGCTCATGCCCGATATTGATATTTGGAGTCAGCTGACTCAGAGTTGCTCTTATGTTTTGGCCTTGCATCTCTAACAAATGCACAGATGTCACGGTCGAGGAGTATGCACTTTTGACCACAGTTGCCCTTACTTGATGATGTCTTTCCCTCAGACTTTCACGTTGACATCTCTTTAGCCACTGTTCATCGTGAAACAGCAAGTTCAGCAGTCTTAGTCACTAAAGCTCCAGCTAAATGTGCCCCAACAACCACCCTTCTTCAAAGTCACTGAGATCTCTTCCTCTAGCCATGATAGTAATTATAATGGAAAACTCGGCTAGCCCAGCATTTTTATACACAACTGTGAGCATGTTTGGATTCTAATTGCTTAATTTACTGAAGAACCACACCTGTTTGGAAGCATCTGCTTTCAATATACTTTCTATCCCTTATTTACCACACACACAAACAGTGCAGTCCGTAAGTATTTGGATAATGATAAAAAAATGTTTTTGTTGTTTTGGATCTGTACTCCAGCACATTGGGCCGAGTACAGATCCCAAACTTGGATAGCCGAGTAGCCAGTTCTAGCAATATGACATATAACGCTAGCAAACCTACTTCCAAGAACTAGCCACTGAAAAAAGTAACGCTATCAATAATAGCAACCTAGCTACCATTCATTATAGGTCATTACAATTGGCTGGCAAGCAGAAAGCCCAGGAAAATTAGTGTTTAAACTTTTGATCTACCTGTCCAGTAGAAACAATGGGAGCTCCACATCCGTCTTTAAAACAATCAGCTCCCGAACATCACGTCACCTTCTAAGATGAGCACCGATGTTAACTCCCGTTTTTGAGCGAGCTTTATCCAATTCCCTTTTCTTTGCGTGTAAGGAGTCGCTGTTCACGTCACAAACTGGCCGTGATAAGCCGCTTATGTCATAAGCCACTTTGTTTTGAAAACAAAATTTGGTTTTAGAATGCAGAATTTGAGGGTATAAACACAGTGTATGATGCTGGATTTCTCTCAGAACAGTTACAGATTGCTACCAACTAAGCATGACCGTTCTCCAATCAAAAAACATTGCGTACTCCAGCTTTAAGTACAGTCGTCATATTTAGTATGTGGTTGCGTATCCTTGGTGATGCTCTGCCAGGCCTGTACTGCAGTAATCTTAAGTTCCTGTTTCTTTCCGGGGATGTTTGCTTTCAGTCTTGTCGTCAACAAGTTAAAAACATGTTAAATTGGATTCAGGTTGGGTGAATGACTTGGCCAGTCTAGAATATTACACTTTTTGGCCCTGAAAATCTTCTTGATTGCTTTATCAGTGTGTTTGGGGTCATATTCCTGCTGCAAGGAGAGTTTTGAAGCATTTAGTTGGATCTTAGCAGGTAGCTAAAATGCTTCTGTTCACTTCAGAATTCATCCGGTTGCTGCTGTCAGCAGTCATATCATCAAGTCATGCAAAAACCATAATTCTACTTCCACCATGTTTCAAAGATGAGGCGGGATCATGAGCAGTTCCTGTCTTTCTCTATGCTTTCCTATTTCCATCACTTTGGAACTGGTTAATACTCATCTCATCTGTCCATATGTGTTTGTTCCAGTTTTAGTTTTTTTTATGTACTTTTTTTATAGCAAATTCTAACCTGGTCTTACTGTTTTGAAGGCTTAGTAGTGGTTTGCATCTTACGGTGAACCCCCTGAGGTTATGCTGGTGTATCTCTTTATTTTAGTCTTTGACACATCTATGCCTATACAGCCTGGAGAGTTATATTGATCTGTTCGACAGTTGGAAAGCGGTTTTTCTTCAAATTCAAATTAAAGGTATTTTAGCCATCAAAGGCATAATTGTATATGAACATCACCTGAGATAGGAATGGTTTTACTTGACATCTTCACTAAGATGACACTGTTCTCACATCCATGTTTCCTTGGGACAGAAGGTGTGTAGCATCTTAGAAGCTGAGATGCAGAATTAAAAATAAGAATACTGTATATCTAACATATATATCTGTGTATAACGGGAGCTGCGAGGGAGTCTGAATCTCAGCTTCTAAAGAGCTACACACCTTCGGTCCCAAAGAACAGTGTCATCTTAGTGAAGATTTCAAGTAAAACCATTCCTATCTCAGGTGATGTTCATATACAATTATGCCTTCGATGGCTAAAATAAAGTTAAACAATGAAATTGATGAGCATGTCTCATATTTGCATACATTACATTACATTATAGACATTTAGCAGACGCTCTTATCCAGAGCGATGTACATAGTCGCATAGATTTTTGCAAGATTCCTGGAGTTGAAATAAACAAAATATTTATATTTGATTAAAAAAAGTTTGAATATAGCATTTACCATATTCAATACTTTTATATTTACCAGTTTAGTTGTAATTGTCCAGTGATGTTTTTCATTTGACCTCAGGTCGATGTGTACATGTAAAATGCAGAAGTGAAACATAATGGTTAGGGAACTTGGCTCAGCACTGAAAGCTTCTGAGTGGTTCTGAGCGAGACCTTTGGCGTACACAGAGGCAAACTGAAAAGCCTGAAACACTTCATAAAAACCCAGATAAATAAGTGTGTATGGTGTATTTACGCCATAAGCTATGCAAGTCAACCTGGATGAGGGTTTCAATTATATTGATAGATAAATAAATAAATGCCTCATATTTACAATTATGCGTGAGGATATAAATCTCCTTGGAGTTTGTTAAGAACATAAATAATGTTTTTAATAATGTAATAATTATTTCACAATGGACTCGATTGCTGCACATTTACAATGCTGATATTGCTCCCTAAAGCGTTGCTGTTCTTAATAATAAATAAGCATAAACATCTATAAAACATTCCAAACACAAACTTCTTCGTGGCGAACTGCTGCGTTTCTTAAAAAAACTGTGACGAATAGTGTTTGATGTTTGGTATCAGAGTACACGCTCAATGCATGTTTCTAAGCTACACAGCCCTTTCAACTGTCAAAGCCTTTTTTATCAAGCCTGACAGCAAAGTGAGTCTGTAGCTTAGCATAAATGCCCAGCTAGCAGATTTCAACAGCGCTCATCCATTGAAAAGGGAAACAGAAAACAGAAAACATTTGGGTATTTTCAAGAATGATGCTTCTCTGTAAAGTGGATTTTAGTTTACTTTCTATTCTCACCCTCTAAAAATGCTTTTTTTCTGTATTAGTCATGCATAGATGACATATTCATGTTCTACGTGAGGTCAATGGCACCTTAACTATAACAGGAAGAAGCATAAATACCTTCAGCTTTATGGAGATATCAAATATAATCCTTTTTACTGTTGCAGTCCATCTTTCTGTGTGAACACAATTCTACAATAAAAAACAGTTTCTACAATAATTATATGACTTGGGTTTATAGTTGCTAGTTAAAAATGAACATGACAGTGACTTTCAGATATTAAGGGTTAAATATCAATGATATGGTATTTTACTATAACTACAGTGTAGATACTTTATCTTTTACATCATGTATTATCTAGAGTGACCAAGAGCTTAAATATTATTCAGAATGAAATGTGAAATATCACAAAGCCCCCATATTTGTACACATAATAAAACTTTAAAAATGCACAGTTTGTGACGCTAAACTGAAAATGACAATGCAGTTTAAACATTTATTTATTTTTAACTGCAATAGCAGGTAATGCATACAGCTGTAATATGAAGGTAAGATACTTTTAAACATGCATACCAATATGCAACTAGTTAATCAATGTATCCATGTGTTACTGGTAGATAATTTTGCAACATTATTCACAAGCAAAATTTTATTTTACAAGGCATTACCCTTTTAACAGACTGAGAAAGCACTATATAAAAACATGATGAATGTTATTTATTTATTATATAAATTTGTCAGCAATATATCATAAATAAAAACATAAACAGATCTTGCGAGGCATGGTACACCTGAATGTTAGCAGATCACAGAATCATTATTAGTGTGGCAGCTTCAGCATTCTCTATTCTCTTTCAGCTTAAATTTCCCCACGCTACTCGTCCTACAGCTTCTAAGCTAGACATGCCATTCCAACTTTATAACATGCACCTTCGCTCGGCAGTGTGCTTGTATGAAGCTTCACATTTTTCCACATGGTGGCGCTATAATATGTGAGTTAGGGTAAAAACTTAAAAAGCTCATGCCCCTCATGTTTTACCTAGAGTCATGGAATTTGGCCATAGACCAAATTTGGGACTCTCCTCACAAGGAACAAATTTGCCTCAAGAACCCATAACCTCTGCCTACTTACGAGTTTCCGCTATTTAGAATTTTGTGAATAACACGAAAACGACAGCTGCTCCAGAACGACTGGACTGATATGCACAAAACTTAGTATGCAGCATTTATAGACCAAGCTCTACATCGCAGATTATTTTCAGAATATTCAGCATATGGCTGCTATGATGACACGTGCGACAGCGGCAATTATATGTGAATATTGTGCATATTAACATCAGGGCCGTTTAAGACAGAGGGTTATGGTTAGTATCATTGTTAAGCAGAGATTCACAGCTATGTTTAGTGGTCTGCCAAACCAATCAATGGCTGATATTCAACATTAAATGTGGGTAATTTTTTCTGGACATTTGGAAGCGGTAAAAAGGGCGCAATTTGGTGACATTGTGGTGTAGTGAGGTTTGGTCACTTTAATTCAGAATTAAGTTCAACACTCAATTAGAATTATATACGTCAGTAGAGCCAAACATAGTGAAATAACGTAGACACGACAATGTGTTGGAAAAATGACATATGTTTTATTGGTTACAACTATGAATATGTGAATAATAGAAACAATAATTGATATAACATGAGAAATATATTCTATGGCTTAATCTTAATCAGAGGAAATGATAATTATGTGACAGCTAAATATAGAAGCTAACAGTCCTACCATTAACAAAGGTTAGTTTGTGTTATGGGTTAACTATATTTGGTGGTTAGCTCATTTTATCAGTCTCATAAATATAAAGTTAACAGTGTAAAACAATAAGGTCAGGGAAATCGGCTATTCCCAACCAAAATGCGCATAGCAAAACAAAATACAAACAACAGTAAAATTACCTCAAAATTACATGTTTTATGCTAGCCTATCAATTGATGTCAGTGCTAAATAAATTGCATTTCAATACTTAAAGGTAACAAAGGGAAGGCCAGTCCCGATTCCATAAGTAATGTCAGCTCGTCAGCTGGCCCAAGGTCCCGGCAGGTGCGTGGACTCCTGGAGACTTCTTCACCGAAGTTGAGTCGCGACAGGTTTCGTCAGGTCGACGTCGACGTACACAGATCTCCACTTTGGTCCGGTCGCAAGGGAGACAGTAGAGGAACAGTTTGTAGAAACGTGTCCTCAAAACAGCTGTTCAAAATAAACCAGCTTGGTTTATTTCGTGGACGGTGGCAGGCCAACTCTGTCTCGGTGATCAGGCGCGATGCGAGTTGGGATACGCAGCAAAGTCTGCCCTTGTTTCAGTGGTGCGTCTGGTAGGCCTAAGACAACGTCTTTACCACCAGCGCCGTCCGGGTTCAGTGGTGCTTCTGGTAGGGGTAAAACTACGTCTTTCCCACCAGCGCCCCGTTGGTAAAGTTCCATGGGTTTTTATGGTCAAAATTCCTTTGATCCCAATTGGTAGATGGCTTTAGGGCACCCATATAATAGATTAGCTAATTTTCTCGGAACCATCAATGAAACACAGATGGATCAGTCATTTACAATCACCTAAGGGTGTGTGTGTTAAATTGGGGTCTCCCCTCTCCTTCTCAAAAGAGGGGCGGGGGGTGTTCCTGCCCAAACTGGGGCCTGATCGATCAAGCAGTCTGTGTTCATCTCAGAGTCACATGAAGACGGGGACAGAGACTCCATTGTGCCTCAGTTGATCAGGAGTGCTAATCGTGAACGACTCCACAGGGGTGGAGTGATCAGAAAGCCAGAGTCCCAAAATGTCCCTGTGTAACCATTACAGTGGCACTATTTCATAGTCTACAAAATCCCATTAGGTTATAATGGTCATAAGGTTACACTGGTAAAGTTTTAAGATGCTACTATAGGTCTCTAACCTTTTAATCTGGAAACAGCTAAACAACTGCTGAAGCAACCACACAAGTTTATTCATAAATTCACTAAATATATTTAATGCTGAGAGAGAACCATTTAAACATATGCAATAATACACAACCAACAAATGATACCACAGCAGTCTATCATGCCTTGCATCCAGTTGTAGCAAGCATGCTATTGCTAGTGAAACATTTTCAGAATGTTGATGAACGTATGTTATAACGTTGATGAACAAAAACAATTACTGAGCAGAAAAAACTGTCAGCATAAAATGTAATTCCACAACTATTCCAACAGACACATGCATTTTTATGACCGACATTGACGAATAACTGACATGTTAATAACCTAATGACATCCTATCAGCTTCATTAAGATCATCTCATTCATGAAATCCAACATTGTCATCCTCCACATCAAGCCAATCATTATTTACAGTTATGGGTATACATTTTATCCAGTTAGCCGAGTTAATTATTGGTAGACGTCTCCTGAATGCATGTTTTAAAATGTGACAGTAGTTAGTGAGCTAATAAAGTAATCTGGAGACAAAGTTCAAGGAACAACTTCATTGCTCCGGCCCTCAATCCCACGGCACATTGGCAATGAGAACATCTTCAGAACCTTAACCATAAAAAAATCAATAATTCACAGTGGTGAAATGCACTGGCTCTAGCGTCAAGTGCATAAGTTGTGTGATGTGACCTCAATAAGGCCTTTCAGTCAAGAGAGAGCTGGGACCTCATCACACACCAAGGGCTTTCACGGGCCATTCTGAGTAACACACCAGGCTCATGAGCAAGAGGACAGGCAGCGGCAAAATCACAATCTTCATTGATTAAGTCTAAGATTTGGTCACAGATACCATACATATAAAAGCTACACCTGAAATCAATTAATAATATAATCATAATATTACTTGTACCATTTGAAATGTGCAGCACAAATGGAACAGGCAAGAAGTGACAATGTAAAGTTGTAGTGTGAACATCTTGTGCTGAATACACAAAGGTTGGAAAGGAAGAATTTCAGATTATGTATAGTATTATACAGCAATGCAATGTCATTATAGACTACTCAAAACACATTATTTTACTACAAACATCTTGAAAGTGCATTGCCAACAAGCTTCTCTAATTCATAAAATTTTAAGATAGGCCAAACAATGAATCCCTTGCAGCCGTGGAAAGTGCTTCAATAGTATGGTCGTCAAATATGTATGTTTAAAATGCATCTTACAACCAGGAAGTCATGACAGTCCTTACTCCAGTTACTTCAATCAACTTTTTGTCCTAAGTGATTAAAATTATACACTCCATGTATATTGCTGTGCCTCAAAGACAGAGAACCTAGAGGAATAGTACAGCGTTACTGCGCTATGCCAGTTATTTCCGCACAATTCCACCCCCGTAGTTCCACCGCGGTATTTACTTCATAGCAAAAGTGATCATGTTTTGGCACAGGTTAGGTCTAGTAAAACTATGGAGCAGTGCCAAGAAATGCCTTTCCATGAAGTCCAAAGTTGAAATGACGTTGTTTATTACAGCAATAGGAAAAGAGTGAAGATATGAATGTATTTGAAGCTTTGGCAGTAGTCGCTCCCTATTTTATGGTTTAACAGCTTGTTTTTCTTCATTGACATCCAGCTATCTGGGCCGCTATAAATGATTGGAGAAATAAAGGCATGGGACATTTAGCAATTTTTAACTAAAGACATTGCATGCCATTAGTGAGTAATAAGGACCTCCCTGCCCATGTGATTACTGAATAACTTTTATTTAATGAGCATTGGTGAATAAACTCATATAGCACTTTAACGGGTAACTACTGTAACATGTGATGCTTGTGAAATGAAGTACAAGTGTTCGTGCTTGTTGAACATCTCTGATGGCACGTTCAATTATCCACATACTCAGATATGGACTCTTTATTTTATTTTTTCCCCTCCATCTCTCTCTTTGGCCCCCCAGCAGAGACCCCAGATGACATCTGCCTAAATTAGGTACATTTATTTTTACTAATAAATGTGGCACTTTTTACTATAATGGGCACTTGCACAAAGTGCTTTAAGTGTTTTAAAATTGTTTATTTTATCTGTTTTTACCCCAAATGGATTCATACACGGTGGGGATGCTTCAAGAGAACGCACTTTCTATCAGAATTTGATCAAAACCAAGTCATCTGAATTGGGCTACTTACGATATTGGACAGAACAACTCTATGCAATTATCAATCATCACATGTACAACAATTACTACTAAAGGAAATGTCTGGATACAGGAGTAAATGTGCGTCAAGCTTTCAGATATTCAGATAAACCGTCACGTACACTCACCCAGGGTGTGTGACTGATGTGACGACCACAGTCCGAAACTAAAAAGGTACCAAAATAACAGCAATGCTAAAGTGTGCTGACCAATAATGGATTCCATAAATTGTACCAAAATCATGGAACTGTTTCATCACAGAACCCCTCAGAAAATGATGCCAGTTCAAACCAAACAGTCAATACTAAATATCTGTAGCCAGATTATATTTTAAGATAAAAAAATTTTTTTAATAAACTTGTAATTTGGCAACAAGAACTCTCTGGAGTGACTTGAATGAAAGGGTGTGGATACGATATCATATCAAACAGTGAGTGTGCCCTGCTCAGGGGCTCTGTTTGCAGATACCGGTGTTGATTGATAGATGCTTTGGTGTCCCTATTGTCACTCCTGACTGATGTTTTGGTGTCCTCTCTTTAAAATGGTAATGGAAGTTCATCATGAGCTAATTCAGTCATGAGTTCAGTGAATATTCTGCCCGTGCTCTATGTTATGAAACAGATGGCAAAATTGGTCTTACAATATTTGGAAGATGATCAATATGCTGCAGTGTGCCATGCTTAGCTGGTTTACCTCCATAGTTGTGGCTGCTGTTGAGAGTGGGTGATCTCTGGCCGCCTCAACCTCCTTTAGCCCAGTGTATTTTCAAGCTTAATTCATTTGGGCTATTTTCACAATGGTGGAATCAGGATTCATTCTTATGATGCTAAGGAAAACTAATCATAAAATATACCAATGCTAATATTTTATACTAACAAAAATGTTTATTTTTAAACAGTTCATAGCTTATTTCCCCAACTTAGCTTCATATGTATTTATTGCCACAACAAATATACAAGAAATGGGAATTCTTGTATATATATATATATATATATATATATATTTTAAATCATCCATTTTTGCCACTGGATAAATAACTACCATGTTTACCCAAATATTTTCCCCATATAAATATCCTGGATATTGGTTAAAAGAACAAAAACACATGCTTTATTATTATATGTTTAGTAATAAATATATAATTTCTTACAAACAAGTGTTGCACCTCAGTATATATTTTTTTACAATAAAGATATTTTATACCAAGGTATTTTTATGTCCAGGCCTTTATCTATTTCTGACTTTAGGTATGTACGTATGTCACAAGGTGACTCTAAAGATGTTGCTGAAGTGCCAACCAGACGAGTGCCGTTTCCCCTTGTTTGTCTCCCTCATAGGGTCAAGGTGTACCCCATTCCTTTTTGGTTCCAGCTGCACCACACCTGAATTTAATAATTAGCCCTCCCTCTACCACACCTGAATTTAATAATTAGCCCTCTCTAGAACACATGAGGAATGTGATCGCTGCCCTGGCCTGATTGGGCAAAACAAATTAGACCTGGTTGACTGAGGACCAAGTGGCCAAGGAAAAGGACATTGTGTTTAATTTGTGGGTAATTTGTTACCAGGAAAGTCAAATAATCCATTGTGTGCTCTTGACAGTTAAGAGAGATGTGGCAAACCAAGACTTACAACTAAGCAAGCAGTATTCCTTGATATTTTGAGTATAATTTTGCTTTTCTCCTCTTTTACTTGAAGTAATTCGCTCAGGTTTGATGAGTGCAGTCTCGAGTGTGACTTATGCTTATTTATGGAGCATTCCAGGGATGCAAAGTGGACACTACATAAGGCATGAGACCGGCAAACTTGTACTGTATGAGTTGAGTATTCCTCCCCTGAAGTGTTGTGTTGCTTGGTCCACTGTTCCCTCTCCTAGCAATTTTGCTCGTCAATGGTGGACCTATGGAAGGTTGTCAGTGGCCGACTCCCTGGCGGCTTGTTCCGCTTGCCTGGAGGGTGCATTGCATCATACTAGCGCTCAGATTAGTTGAAGGTAGCGTGTCCTCACTCACACTTAAAGCTGAACAAAAGCCTGTAGAGTTTGTTTCCACCTGACCCTCAAACCTCAAACAGGTGGTTTATTTCAATTCATGTCCCCTCAAGTCAAATATTCACACCACTGTTTTCAGTCCTTTGTGCGCCCTCCCTCCGCATTATCTTCAATAGCAGGAGTTTTCAACCTTTTCCGATCCAGAAACCCCCAACCAGGCTCAAAGGAATCCAAAGAACCCATTAGATAAAAAAGTTTATATTCTTTTTATGAAGGCTTTATATTTTGAAATATTTCCCCAAATCTATATAGTCATTGCATATCAAGTCTGGACACAGTACAGCTGACGGTCCTTACACAAAAATTAACTGTCACTTTTAAGAACATGGAAGTGTATCTGACGAAGTCATCTGTGCACATGGCGCTCAAAATCCTCATCACAAAGTGAACAGGTGTGAAGCTTCCCTTCCCTACTGGGTTAATAAAACTGAGCAACAACCATCGCACACTCTTTTGTTCGCCCTCTCATCTAATGGACTTTGTCATTTTCTCTGGAGTAGTAGCTTCATCCCAGACAGTAGCTACAGTTTAGCTTCGTCTTAAGTGAGATTAACGTGGATCTGTGTGGTTACTGTATATTTGTCTGTTTACAGTTTTATTCTTATGAGTTCTGTTCGCTGTATAACTGCTGATTAGCCACCTATACACAGAGTAGAACCACCCATGTGGTATCTCTTTCCTTCCTGCTAATTCTTCATTCATCTTTCTGCACTACTAACAATCTTAATATAGTATAATAATTCATAAAATATTCACGGTAGTCTGTGAATAACTTGCTCTTAGTTACATGTGTCACTTATGAGTTTCAGCTATGCTTCCCTCTCTGGCACCGCTAGGAGCGATACTCCCTTGTAGCTAAACTAGGTTATTCAGCCATGCCGATACCACTATAAGATGCAAACTACATAAACTCAGCCAACATGCCGAGTTTGTCTTCTCCCTTTGTTCAGAGACAAAAGACACACACACACACACACACACACTCCTACATTCCCATAGTTAGCCTAGTCCAAACCCGGTTAGACTAGTCTGTGTATGCTCTGTATTTTGAATACGTTGAATACAGAAACTTTCAAGATCCTTCAGACTGTGCTTGTGGCCTTCCATTCAAACCACAATTTTCAACTTGGTACAAACAAAGATGGCCATTGAAAAAACTTTTTGTGGTCAGTTAAACATTTTGTGGTTTTTGAGATACAGTATGCTTGGGATCAGTGGGTACGTTTACATGCACATACATATCCGATAATTGGAAGCTATCAGTTTATGCCAGTGTTTAACTTATCGCGTTCACATAGATACATGTGATTACTTCAAAAGCCGCGTTTACATGATTCTCTCCATAATCGGCTCTATGGAAAAGGTAGTAGTTACTAACTGCTTCCCGTTGTAAGGACAAAAATGATTTGCCTGTCAAAAATAATAATAATTATTATTATTATAGCTAACTAGTAGTAATTATTATAGCTAGTTATTTTATAGCCAATTGCTAGTGGTTGATTTATATGACTGTAGCCATTATTATTATAGCTAGTTTTACCGATCTCAAAATTTGGCCAATTTCCTGATAATTTCAGTTATTTAATGTGCTAGCAAGCTACCTAGTCCAAATATAAGCTCATAACACTCAACAATATATTTTCACAGATGAAATGTGTTAATTTAATAATAAAATTCTCAAAGTGAGATCCCGAAAGAACCCCAGACCGGGCAAATTTTGAACATGTTTGACCTTACACCGTCCCTCTCTCATCTTCTGCCTGACATGCAGTTTCAAAAAACCAAAATAAATCAAGAGAAAGATGTTTACAAGCACCAAATTTTTTTTTTTTTAAAGCAGGTGTGTTAATTGGGCTTTGAATACGCTGATGATGACCTCACATAATCAGATAAAGGTGTTTACATGACCATTTCAATTATTGGAGTTATGCCGTAATCGGAGTAAGATTGGAGTACTAGTGCACATGTAAACGTACCCAGTGTCTTGCTGAAAGATCTATCTGCAGCCAAGCTACCTTATGAGCCTCCTGCTAGAGGGAACCATGTTTTTGGCCAAAACCTTATCGGTACTTGAGTTCATGATTCCATTGACCTTAACAAGAGCCTTGGGATCAGTAGATACAAAACAACCTCATAGTTTCAAAAGAATGTTCCTAAGACAGCGATGGGCTTAAAGTGGCATGTTAATGTAGCTTTATATTCATTTGAAAGAATTGTTGTGTTTGAATAATTAGCATCTCTTTTTAAGATAAACATTTTTCTCTGAACATTATCTGTATTGTTATTGCAATTTTCCTTTGAGCATAAAATATAGCTTGTTACTTGTTAATTTTCTGTTTACTTTGCTCATCTTTATCAAGCTTGTGAATAATTTGAGGGCACTGTAAAGTCCTCTTATTCATAACCACTCCTTTCCCTAATTCTGTTTACGTCTGGAGTTCATTCCACTGACCTCAATATGATTCCTGTGATCAGTAGATGCAAAACAACCCCATAACATCAAAAAATATTTTTTTTGCAGTTTTCTGACACAAAGTCCACCACTGGTGTGCATGGCTAAAAAGATCACTTTTTAACTCATCTGACCATAACAACCAGTTCCAATAAAAATTCAAATGCCTATTATTGATTGTCCTCAGTTTTCTTTATTTTTTCTGGAAACCCTTCCAATAAGCCTATTGGCATGGAGGTGCTGTCTTATGGTAGATTTTGAGACTTTGTGTCCCCAAGATGCAACCTACCACTGGGCTCAATTACATCAAGCGGTGAAATGTTGCATAAGTGAAGGACGTGGAGGAATGAAGGAATTTGTTCTTTCGCTTTAATTGTACCGGTATTCTTTCAAGACCCATCTGAAAGAATTACATTACATAATTTGTTTTTGCAGTTTGCATTCATATCTCAAGAGGGGAAAGCACTACAGACATAAATCAATAAAAAGGGAGATTTATGATCCAGGCTCTTATCAAAATAACAGGGTACATTATGAGTGCTGGATGACTTTTCACTGTACCAAGTTACCACTGGGAAAACATTGGGTGGAGTCCCTCCAGGACAACAGTGAAGACCCATATTAATAGAGTAAGGCTAAAACACATTGAGTGTGCAGTCGCCCAAAAGCATCGAGCAGTGCTTCATTTGAGTCCTAGACACCAACACTTAATGAGGATTCCAATAATGTTGGTATTAATAAGAAGCGTTAGGCTAAATGGCTATTCAATAAACGATTGTATAATACAGCTGGATTTGAGATAAGATATACAGCATTCTTTTACTGATCTTTCTGTTCTGCATTTTCATGTTAACATGACACTTCACGGATAGCGTTGGGACATAAAACATTTTGGGATGTTATTCAGATAAGACAACCTTAGCTGCAAAATCCATCATAAAAATATTTGATTCCATAAGACCAATTGTAATTTATGCATTCACAATAGGGGTCGTGCAGAGCAAATAATCTGTTTTAGATAAGCTTATCTGGGCTGCTTGTAAATCATACACTATTGCTCATTTTGTGTTTAAAAATAAACTGTTCATTGCCTCCCCCTATAAAGAGATCACAGGTTATAATTACTATAATTTGTTTATGAAACCATATTAAGGTTAGTATAATGGCATCACAATGTTCTGAAGTTCCATAAACAATGTACTCCAGTTCTTTATCTTTATCATTAGTTGTAATATTTTATATAAAACAGTAAAACATGCTTGTCTGGTGACACTAACTCATTCAGATGATTTTGGGATAAACAAGTGGCTTTATATGGTTGCTATTATTATTATCATTATTTTATATGGTTGCTACAGGATTATAGTTCACCCCAACAAACTCCAATAAAGTACCATCTTAAAATATATTTTAAAACAACTACAACAATCAATATTTTAAATAATTCAAAAACATTTTTTTATTCAGAACGTGACGCAATAAATGCTGTTTTCAGCTGTACTTTTCTGTTCCTTTATGTAACATTTTAAATTCTTCTAAAAATGTTTTTAAGGAAGGCAACTGTCAACAGCTGCGATCTCTGAACACAATTTCATCTGGAAAATTTGAATTGGAGTCAAATTGGATTTTTTAATTCTTCCTGTACATGAACCAGAAGGAACAGTGTCTTTAAACGGAGAGCCATAACTACCACAGAAAGTTTACCCTGGCTGTCATTCAAACGGAAGAGGTTGAAGGGTAAGAAAGAGACAACTAACCGGGTAATCATTTTGTAATCAAACATCTCAAAAACTGTTTATCTGATCAGGGGCATGCTCTGTCAGAGAGTTGACATGTGCATTTTAACTAATTTCAATGTGTCAGCCTGAATAGACAACACTGACTTAGAGAGTTAATTATCTCTGACAACATTGCCAGCTAATTTCCTATTTATATGTACCAAAGCGATGGGCCTTCTTTTATTCTCACTTGTCACTGAGGATTTATCAATCAAATCAAGGCCTAAAATTGGCTGCCAGCGTGTTCTGGCATCTCAAAGGAAAGATTGGGGGGGGGGGGGTTTATCTGTTTGAGATCTCTCCCACTACATAATGACAGCAAATGTTGACATGAAACATAATAGGCATTGCTTCTACTTTTTCAGACTGTTTTCCCGCTCTGGCCTAATGAGAGGACGAGAGCTGGGGGTTTGAGCGCCTGTCTGTCTTTTCCTCCCTGGGCACTCGGTAAGAGACACGCGAACACATGCACACACACACACACGCATGTGCGAACGCACACGCGATCTCGCTCGTCTAAATCCCCGATCACTACGGAGCCTACTTCCGGAGGCCCGGCACGCTTGCCCCTCTATCTGAGCTGACAGGTCCTGCCATTGCCAGCTGTGTCACAGTCTGTGCCATTCGCTGCCTCCTCGTTCAGGAGCAGAGACGGCATTCAGCTCTACACCATGCGCCAGACACACACTCTGCTGCAGGAGTCTGCCCTGCTCTGCATTCACTCGCTCCGCTCCCTCCCTGACAGATGCTTGTGTTTTACTTTAAGTGTAGACAATCCGCTCAAAAGGCTCACTTGCACCACGGCTCATGTTGAGCATGCCGTCTTTTGAATTATACATAGAGGGCTTCTTTTTTTTCAAACATAGAGAGCATTCTTTTCGCATGCTTATGCTGAAGTTGCCATGTGGTGCATTTATACAGAGGTATCGGTACGTATCGGTACGTATCGCTACTCGCTAAACAATGTGGAATTTGAAAAGGCATTTCAACTGGATAGATATCGCATGTGCTTGTCATTTCAGAGGAGCCGAAAGTACAGACTTGCTTGCATTATTTTACTTTTAATATTTGTACAGCGGTGCTCAAAGATTATAATGGGGCTGAACAACATTTCAAACCAAGCAAAATAATGTGCATTCTAGCATATTAACACCATAACATGAACATGAGCCCATCCCATAAGGTCAGGATTATTGTCATTTGTAATGCGATTGCTTCAGCTCGACTGCGAGAGATAGCGGCCCTCCCTATTTGGGTTTAACCCTTTTTTTGCCTAAATATAGCCATATGATATACAGTAATAGCCAAAGTTCCTCACGTAAACAGAGGAGCAAATATCTCTACCACTTGAATTGTTCAGATCCTAACATGCTTCATTTCTTGCATTCACTTTAATTACCTAACCGGAGAGGAGTGCGAGTGGTCTGGCTATTACTGTACATCATGTGTGTCACATGATTTTGTGTAGTTTTCACGTGCTTATGTTGGTATAAGTAGAGGAGGGAGACTAAACTTACTGTCATCAAAGTGCACTGAGATGAAACTGAGATGACTCGTCATTCCATGGCACTAAGCGAAAATATGACATTTTAAGCATGCATAGTGTATAAAAATGACAATATTCCACCTTTTGCAAACAAGGGTTGGATTTTTTCCTGCAGAAATTCAGGGACAATACTTTTTCTGAAGGGCACCAAAGTTACCAAGGATTTACCCACAAGCCTCAGATCAATAGTGTAAGGCTCTAAACATTATTGTACACTGCCCTATGATAAAACATTGAAACAACACCAGAACAGATCAGGGAGTAATGGCAGGCTTCAGTCAGGCTTACAAAAATAGCGGTTTGACACGGTGATCAATACGTTTGATAGACGGGCAGGTGGACTGGCAGCCATCAGCAGACAGGCATGCACACGTCCCATCTCTAACAAACTGAGCAGCACGGTGTCAGGCCCGCGTCTGAGCTTCAGCTGACAGGCCCTGCCACTGTCTGCCTCTCCTGCTATCCCTGACATGTACCCTCTCTCCCCCACAACCAGATCAAACCACCTGGTCCTGCTAACAGACAGCTCCGACCGAGTCACTGAGCAAGAGTGTCAATGCCAATCGCTCCTGACAACATTCATATTGTCAGTTCTGCCGCATTCCTCCTCAGCTACCGCACCTAGCCCCCCCCCCCCCGCCCCCCACATCGCCCCCTACCCGGTGCTGCATGACACTGCCCTGCCCTGCGACCAAGTCAACCTCAGCACAGAGATGTGAACTTACTGTGACCCAGAACTCACTTCCCACTTTACAGGCAAGGCCCCGGCCAGCCTACTGTTCTGTGTTACAGTATTACCTGTGCTTTAGCCATTGAAGAGAACACCCAAGCGGGCACTGGCTGTTCCTTAAGCGTTTATAAAGCATCAACGTCAGTATACTGCACATATTTACAACCAAGAGGAGCAAACCTGGGACAAAATGATGTGATCCTAAAACAGGACACTATGACAGCAGGCTCCATTACATAATGAAGTACTGCTAAAATAAGTTTTGAGATCCAATAAATAAATAAATAAATAAACAAACACAGGGATCAAAAATGGTCTCACATTCTTAAAATGCAGAGGCATGATAAAAATACTTTAGTAATCCTCATGGAGACATTTTTAGGGCAGCTTCTGCGATACTTGTCACGTCTTGGCAAGTAGATGTAAATCGCCATGACAAACACTTTCTGGTAGAGGGGAAATTAGTCTCCTATAATGGTCAATCAGAGTACAGACGAAAGCAGAGAAGGAACCGGGCGATTTAGAAATGCTCTTGTTTTTACTTCTGCTCTCAACAAAGGCCCTGCCAATGTCTCGATCGCAAAAGGCCAGTGAGAAACGGCAATTCCTTTGGAGCCACTTAAACATCTTTTTATCCTCGTGCAGCCTCTGGTAATTTCAAGTCTTCAATGGCTCTGCAGCTTCTGGCTATTTCATAACAAGCTGTCCGGCGTTAGTGTCAGGGCATAACTTATTATCCATTACGCATGCAGAGAAATATTGATTTAGTGAAAGGCAGGTGAGGGAATCAATCTCTTCTTTGTAAATTATGATAATTAGAACAATAATACTAATAATTGTAATTCAACTGCAGGGCATGAGGCATGGAAATGGCAGTGCTGTCTGTAATTAGGAGAGCAGAATTAATGTGTTTGTTTTGTTGATGCCCTTATTAGCTGGGTGGTGGGATCAGTTTCCTGGGAACCAGGGGGCCAGAGCATCTTGGGGTGACAGTATTGACTCACCAGTGCATTTGCTGGAGGTTCGGGGAGATACCTATTGTGACTAAATTGTTTTGATAATTATAGATGCCTGGGTCTCAAGGGGAAGTTATAATTGATTGTCTTTTTTTAAAAAGGAGTCAAATCATGTTAACAGCCTGGTAATTACACTGTTAATGATAATAGCACGCTAATTTGCAGCACACTATAGTCAATGACTGTCATAATAACAATATAGTTATAGAAAAAACACATTACCAGCTTATAATTCAGTCTTCAATAAATCATGTATTTTATTACAATCAAATAAATAATAAAATTTAAAAAACATAGTTAGCCCCTTTTAATTGCGCCTTATGCACCTTCCCATGATGCCCTTGGACATGAACAGGAGAACACACCTGCCACCAAGCATAGTATTGTTCCTGGTGTCATGACTGAATAGAAAATGTACTTTCCAAATCTCTTAGTTTTACCAATAAGAGACAATTTGATAATGGCTTCTAACTAAAGTCATCTCAAATCTAGTAACACACAACCAATGAAAATGAAATATTCAGTATTCTTAAATGGCAATGCCATACAATTCACTATAAATATGTATACCTTGCTTGTCTGCTTGCAGTACATCACCCTGACATGTACGAGCTTGTAAAAAGGCTAAATACAACCTAAAGCGAAGGAGGCTTCATATCCCAAAACCTAAGCGCCTTTTTAGTGGTTTGATTAACTAAAGCATCATTCTCCAGGTATAGTCCATTAAAACTTTGGATAAAAACTGACAACTGGCTATAGGAAGAGACACTTCAGCCTTTTATATTATTATATATTATTTTAATGGTAGCATTCAGAATATTAAAGGCTACTATTGTGCCTTTAAATGTTACGCTTTCTTGCTGAAATATGTTCAGGGGGCAAAGGTGAAGAGAGCATTTTTATTTCTTGCAATCAATCTGGGTGAAATTCTGAGCTTTTATTGAATAAGTGTTAATTCATTTTAAAGATACTCTCTGCTCTTTGGGCTTTTCTGATTGGTACTGATGGGTACTCAGTTCATGATTGAGCACCTGAGCGCCAAGAAGCTTTATAGCGCACTTAATTTAAAATTAAAACTGCTGCCATGGACGCCCCATCTGTGAATCAAAAGGGCAAAACCGGCCACTTCAAGCTGTCAGGGAGAAAGATGGATGATCAATCTCAGCCATCCTACAATGTGCAGCAAGAGTTCAGACAGTCTCCCCTCTGTGTGTGTGTGTGTGTGTGTGTGTGTGTGTGTGTGTGTGTGTGTGTGTGTGTGTGTGTGTGTGTGTGCGTCTGCGTGTGTGTGTGCGTGTGTGTTTGTACTGTATATTTGTGTGTGCGTGTGTGTGTGCGTGTGTGTGTGCGTGTGTGTGTGTGTATATGTGTGTATATGTGTGTGCGTGTGTGTGCGTGTGCGTGTGCGTGTGTGCGCGTGTGTGTGCATGTGTGTGTGCTTGTGTGTGCGTGTGCGTGTGTGTGCGTGTGTGTGCGTGTGTGTGCGTGTGTGTGCGTGTGTGTGCGTGTGAAAGAAGAAAAGCAAAAAAGCATCAGAGTGAGAATCTAGTGGGTGTGTGTCTTGTGTTTGTACCAAAACTAGGATTCATTCTCATACAGCAGACTGTGTGCAAGATGGGTACTTGCATACATGCTTTTATATAATTGGCGAAACATGTTTACATTCCCACAGAGCCTCTCAACTTCATACGTGTACAACAAAACAACAAAACAAATATTCAGCTAAATAGACATCCATTTAAGATATGCTCAAAAAATAGACATGGACGCAGATCGTAAGGCGTGACTATGTGCCATGCATCCTTGGCTGGCTGATGTATTTGTGACCTCCTTCATTCCCCCTCATTTGTAAATCAGTATCCGTATCCGTATCCTCCGCGAGCCAGTTCAGGGGAACACAATACATCTGTGCCACAATCAATTTCCATCTGCACATCCAAATATGAGCTGGCACTCAAGTGACACACACACACACACAATGGCCTCACCCAGCTAGGGTTAAAAGATTATCAGTGACACGGTTAATAAAAACGTCCCCCCTCCCCTCCCCCATTGTTCTGTAGATAGGTTATAATCCATATTTACACAGTTCTAAAAAGGCTGCTTGTGGTGTCCAACCCTTTTGCAGTTTTAAGAAAACCATGACATTTTACCAAAAGATGACGACTGTTTTTCATTGATCGTGAAGAAATGAAGTAGTGATGAAACATGCTAAGGGACAAGTAGTTGATCAATTCCTACATACATGTATATTCATCTATACATGTCTATTCTAAGCACAGATTCAGTGGCTAATTACTCAGCAAGAGAATGTTCATCATTCCAACATCATTTGTACAAGGATATTACAAAGAGACATTGATTTTATTGGCTCTGAAATAAAATTACGAAACAAAGACAAGTCAAAGAGGCTTGATGGAATCTTGAGACAGTAGGAAAGGCAAAATGAGATCCTGTGTTAAGAAGCTTTATCCCCGTCAATGCCCCTATAATTGCCACGCTTATGGTAAAAAAAGACGTTGCATGCATTCCCGTCCACATTACGTTAGGTAAAATAAAGCATGACATTTTTTAAAAATACGCACATCACATTTTGGGGTGCTGGGTTAGGGTGAGATCATGAAAAGAGAATAGAACCCGCACACTCATATGCTCCATGCGTGTGTTTGCGTGCGTGCATGTTTTTTTTTTATGATTCCGGCACGGCTGAGCTAAAGTCATATACACTCCTCAAAAAAAGTTCGGAAACGTTATTTCGGTCGATTATTCCTCCCCTTTAATAATACCAATTGGTATTGTATTTAATATCGTTGGAAAGCCTGATTAGTCACCTTTAAAACGAGGTACAACTTGTAAGGATCGTGCATTCGTGGAATGAGCAACACAGCTAACCGTGTGGGTAGCGGCCCAAAAAAATGTGCCAAAATCCCCTGCAATATTCTTCTGTTGGTATTCACTCTCGTTTTGAGTTGCTTGGTGGACTGGATGATTGCACTCTCCCACAGTAATAAGGAAAAAACAACACATATTGGCAATTTTTACACTTTATTCATTTTACACTGTCAGGGACCTCAGTAGCGTGTGGAAGATCCATACGCAGCCACAACAGCTTGGCACCTCCTCCTCATGCTGGTCACACACTGCTGTGGGATGGCATCCCATTCCTCGGTGCCAATCAGGTGCCAGTCACACACCTGTGACTGGCATACACCTGCCAGCACTTGAAGCTCAAAACGAGGGTGAATACCAACAGAAGAATATTGCAGGGGATTTTGGCACATTTTTTTGGGCCGCTACCCACACGGTTAGCTGTGTTGCTCATTCCACGAATGCATGATCCTTACAAGTTGTACCTCGTTGTAAAGGTGACTAATCAGGCTTTCCAACGATATAAAATACAATACCAATTGGTATTATTAAAGGGGAGGAATAATCGACCGAAATAACGTTTCCAAACTTTTTTTGAGGAGTATATTTCTGGAGGTTTAATGTTTCAACAAAAGCGGTCATATCCGAAATCTTCCAGTCCATCGCCAATAACTATACGATCACTATAAGGCATAAGGTCAAGACACCAGGGTAAGATGCTAGCATCAAACTATACACAATACAATTGATAAAAAATGTATTTTAAAAGTAAAAATGGAATAGGCCCCCAAGAGACTAACTCAAGATAATCTGCTCTAGCGTGTCATGTGAGAAAGCAGTCGCAACAATACATGCAGTCCTGATTTCTGCGATCAGGGAAAGAGGCACCGCCAAGCCCAACATTATCGATGGTGAGAGACACATCTCCACGCTCCTACTACTGCTGCTGAGTTTGCTTCATAGGATTTGCCTAAGATTTCCAGGTGACAAAGCTATTTTTTATTACCGCTCCCCTGCAATGTATTTCTGTCATATTGATAGTTTTGCACAGTCTTTCCTGTATTATTTATGTTGAGTGGAATGTCAAGAAAATGGAAACAAATGTACTTGCAAGCGCTGGAAAGAGAGCTCCTTTGGTGCTTGAGTACACTGGGTGTGAAACAGCTCTTGCACGATTGGTCATAACTCACGGGTATGTCTCTTAAACCTTGAGAACTAGCGTGGCTCCCTTTAACCTGAGAATTGTCAACATCCTTGGCAGGGCCATCAATAAGGCCTATTCTACAGAAGTGTGCAGTAAGTAATGTTTTCCGGCAAACCGCAGCGCTTTATTAACAGGCAGAACATGCAAGCGGGTGACAACTCTTTAAAAATGCATCAAGCAAAAGGAGGCTTGAGGGAGGACTAGATCGCTGGTATTGCTCTCATTGTGCACTATATATTCATTGTGTCTTACAAATGCGTCTCATTCCATGGGGCGAAAACTGTCTAAACTTTAAGATTGATTCCTTTCCTTCCACTACTTCCTGCGTTCCCTGCACATGTACCACAAGCCGCAAGAACTGCATCTGTCCTCTAACAAACACGGAAAAAGCTTTTTAGTAGTTCAGCGATCAAAGCCTCCCCACTTGTTTGATCAGACTAATACAAAGTCATTAGAAATGCATATTACACGACAACAATTGCATATTAACACAGTTCTGGAGCCAATTAATCATTAGTGCATCAATATATAATTTGCATAAAATTATTCCCTTTAAAGAGTCTATGTTTGAGGTGACAGGGTTACCTCATCGATAATGCAAATGTCCCATTAAGCCTTCCAGAAGCAGTCTAAAGGGATAAAGGGCCGTATGGTGCTTGTGATTCGATATCCAATAGGTCCTCGCATGCCAGAGCAATAGAAAGAGATAATATGCGCAATCTACATTTCAAAATAAAGTCTAATAAATTGGGATTACCATACCTGCGAAGTGGAAGGTCTATGAAATCTCTGCAATGTTTCTTTTAGGCTTTTCAAGTATAATTTATCTATATATATATATATATATATATAAATAAAGGGGCTACTCTAGATCTCTGACCTATAATCAATCAGATCATACATATAGTGCACAATGAAAACTTGTATGCGTTTAGTGGATAATCCACTTTACTGTACGTAGGTGCACACAAAATAAATCAATGATATTTAAAATCTTTAGATAGACAATTCTATCTATGGCCTACATCTGTCATTTCAAATAATTCCTTTCCCAACCAAAAGAATATGGTGTTCATTTTTTAATCTGTCTTTCAAAATGGGACCCATTTTAGAGAATTAACAGAGGAGGCAAAGGGGCAATACAGAGCATTTTAAAGATGGGGTTTGGGCACCTCTAAGCATTAGACTCACCACGATCCATAAATGCTCCCGGTTCCCTGCGACCTTGAGACACTTCAATCCCTTAGGGCTTGCCAATAACTTGTAGAGCAAGGAATGTGGCAGGAAATGGAAATGGCTGGAATTAAAGTGATTGTGTTGTCCTTTTACACTCTGGCCAAGATGTGGGATGTGCTGTGAATGTGATCCATCAGGGCATTGATTCCCGGGGATAAGAAAACGTACCGAGTGGCTTGAAATGCATCAGAATTGTGAGCCGCAGAGGTGAGGGGTACGAAGCTGCCAAAAGGAGGGGCTCAGCAATGCTCCTCTTGCTACAGAGGAAAGTTTACCCGTGTAGCTATGTAGCCATTTCCTTTAAAAGGCCAAAAACATTATGTAATAATTGATAAAAACCAAATTTCAGCTATTTGTTTGAACTGTAATGGGTCAGTGGGTTTATGCAAGTGCAATTCGATATAGCATCTATAAAATGTCAATTCTGAGGGGAACATTTATTTTAAAAAACCAACATGACATTAAAAATGAATCAATGAATCATTTTTTATGGCACATCAGTACAGTAGCTACACTTTGCTGCTTTTCATAAAACCATCTGATTTATTCCAGTGTGTAGAACTGGAAAGTGTGAGGACAAGCAATGGCATGTAAAACAAACTATAAATCACTCAACACACAACCTCAACTCCACTTTTAGTTTTTGCACAAAATATATGTCCACAGTTACATGGAAAAGTACATCTTAACAGAGGTGCCAAGATCTTTATTTTTATTTTCTCATGAACTATTATGCCATTCCAAGTCACAGTTCAGTTTGTCGCTTCATATCCATAAGGGCTGGTGAAAATTCTGGTCTGTGCTAAATTACCCTCAAACAAAAGAACAAATCCAAAAAGACCTGATAACAGGATATTACATCACATTTCCCAGAAGACTCAATAAAGTCACTAGAGACTTTGATATGAACAGTAATACATGAACTAATAAAATAGAGGCCAATGAATGTGGAAAAGGATTGGAGGTTTCAGTTGAAGTAACCTGCAATATAGGAGCCATAGTCATGGTGGCATCTCTGCAGCTGTGCAGGACCATAGCTTAAATCAATTTTAATAAACTGAGAGGTAACCTCAAATAAAGTTGCTTCTGCATTATCGCACTCTCAAGTAATGATTTATTATGGAAGTGAACATGAAAGATTAAAAAATGAAGGCTGAAAAAACAACTGTGAGGATAAATGACTGTCCCAGTTGAGGAATGGCGTGAAGTTAACATGTTAACAGGTATTCATGAATTCCACAGTGTGCACCAAGAACAGCTGCACCTTTCCAAATTCACTGCTTTATTAACACTGATTTTAAAATTCATGCAGGTTCAAAGATTCAAACAAAATGTTTCATTTCTACTGTTGCTACCCTCTGTAGTCAATATGTTGAAATAAAATCTGTGATTAAGATACTGAAAGGCAATATATGGGGAAATATACAATTTATTACTGCTTTTAAAAAGGCCAAATACACATTTTTGCAGTTTATTCCAAAAGAAGAATAAATCCCGTATAACATCAACGCTCAAAAATGTTACACAAAAATGCATCTAGGCCAGAGTATTTTTATTGTCATTTTAAATGAATGGAAAATGTTATTAAAGTATTTATTTGGATTCATACAGAATTCTGCAATAGACCTATGACATGTTACTTTGTACACAATGTTAACGTATTAAGTACTACACTGTAAAAGTGGCAACCACAGTACAAAGCATAGCTAAATAGTCTGAAAGGTGGGTAGAAATCAAATCTTTCTCTTTTTTAATGTCTAAATGCAGCTACAGGCCTCTCGCATCACAGCAACCTGCTCTTTAAATTTTGCAGGGCCAATGCATTCTAGCACACGTGTGACATCAGCTACGGCTTCTGATTAATTATCCTCTAATAGATTAATTACAACTGCAGGAGTGCCACAAGGCTCCATTCTAGGACCTCTAGGTGCGTTTTTTTTTAATCATTTATGCATAGATATTGATAATGCAACGGCTCATTTATATGCAGATGACACCATTATCTCAGATTCTACCTTACATGAAACACAATGCAAAATACAAAAAGCACTTAATACTATCCAAAATAATTGAATTAAGCTTAAACTTGCTCTTAATTTGGATAAAACTAAATTGATGTATTTTTAAAATCCAAAATTCAGCACTCTGCTCTCCCTCACATAACTACAATGCATAACAAAGCTATAGATGTGGTGTCATTCTACGCATATGTGGGCTTTTGTCTTGATAAATCCTTGTCATTCAAACATCACATTGAACAACTATAAAGATGGATTAAATTTAAGCGAGGTTTTATTTGAAGAATAAGGTTTGTTTTCACATGCAAGCAAAAAATATATTTTTGACAGTTACTTTTTTACCCCTATTAGATTGTGGTGACATTGTATATATGAATGCCCCTGTATCACATATCTGTAAGTTAGACCCACTATACCATGCTGCTTTACCATGCTGACTTTTACTACTAATAGTACAAACCTAACACATCATTCTGTACTACACAAATTGATGCGATTGTCTAAATCTTCCATAAAAAGAAAGCTCTGTTGGCACAAAAAGCCATTTTGGGTCACCAGCCAACCAATTTACTTGTACAACTAAGGTCACTGGTCACTGTCACGTCTCGTGCCTCTACGTCTAAGTCCGTTCCTGGTTTTTTCACTTCTATGTATTTTCAGTATTTGTAGTCTGTTCCGCGTTTTCCCTTTTTCTCCATTTTGTGTCTCCACTTCTCGCACCTGATAGGCGTTTCCTCATGTTGTTTCGTCTCGCCTGTCCCTCATTGTCTCGTCATATAATCTCACCTGTTTCTTTGTTCTGTGCCAGATTGTCTTGTGCCCTGCATTTGTGCTTGTGTATCATACTTTCCAGCGCTTTCTCCTGCCTGTTCCGAGTTCCTGTTTCCAGTCCTGTGTCTACCCGTCCAGTTCCTGTTCTCCTGCCTGTCTTGCCTGTTCCTGTCCAGCCCTGTTCCAGTCCTCCTGCCCGCCTGCCCTTTCCCGTCCTAGCCCTGCTCCAGCCCTTCGCCCTCCTGTTCTCCAGCTCCTGACAGATCTCCCGGTTCTGACCCCTGCCTGTTCTGGACTTCGTTCCTGCCCATGCTGCATTGCCCTGTTTGCTGGACTCTGACCCCTGCCTGGAACTGACTATGATTCTGCCTTGCATCTGGACATTCCTCGAATTAAAGCAGCAGTTTTTCCGCTGCGCCCGTGCTATCCCTTCCTGAAACCAGCAGGCAATTCGTGGTAGAAGTGGATGCCTCCAACACTGGCGTGGGAGCCATATTGTTGCAAGATGCCGAGGACGACAAAATGCATCCCGGCGCTTTCTTCTCACACAGTTTTTCTGGCGCTGAGAGAAATTATTGCATTGGCAACCGGGAATTAATGGATGGCGTTTGAGGAGTGGCGTCACTGGCTGGAGGGGGCCTCCATCCCATTTCTCGTTTGGACGAATTACCGCAACTTTGAGTACCTCCGCTCTGCCCGAAGACTCAACCCACGTCAGGCCCGGTGGTATTCTTCTCACGGTTCCAATTCACTTTGTCGTACCGACAAGAATCCAAGAATGTCAAGCCTGACGCCTTATCCCGGCTGCACAAATTGCCCGAGGAGAAGGGAGGTCCCGAGCTGGTGCCTCAGCCTAATTGTGTGGTGGCCGCAGCTAAATTAGATATCGTCGGGGCTGTTGAAAAGGCTCTGCGCGCTGATCTGGGTCCTAGCGACACTCCTGAGGGCTACCTGTATGTTCCAGGATCTGTGCGCTCCAAAGCACCTGAGCTCACACCTCCCGGTGGAGACACCTTCGGCGCAGGCCCGAGTATCACGTGCTCGAAAAACCTGGAGGAAGGCATGGTCCACCCTGCTCAAACATGTCTCCAGGATGAAAAGCCAGGCCGACCGCCGTTGACGTCTTGCCCCTCGTTACACGGTCAGCCAAAAGGTTTGGTTTTTATCCCGGGACATTCCCCTCCAGACCCCCTGTAAAAAACTTACCCCCTGTTTCATCAGCCCATTCACCATCTCCCGTGTACTTAGCTCCACTGTCGTCCGTCTCAATAAAACTCTGTGCTATGTTATAATATTTGTAATGTTATTTTGTCTTATTCTATTAGGATGCTCTCGAGGCACATTGATTGAACTTTCCAGAGGTGTGTAGCTATACATTTTCTAGTGGATGTTTATTGGTAGTAATCTTCAGTTTCCCATAGAGATCTATTCAAATGCAGAGAGGTTATAGTATCGCTTGTAAGAGTACCAGAAAACAAGATATCAAGAGTATTTTGATATTGTTGGGTCACAGGCATCAGGAAGTTATGGCAAGCAAAGGATATGTGACCAAATGATTAAAAATGATTACTTTATTCTACATTATGTGAAACTGTCCAATATTTTTTCATGCCCGAAAATGGGGGGGGGGGGAGACTATGTACAAAATAATTTTGAAATGGTTCATCTGATATGAATTAAAATACCCTCAAATTAAAGCTGACAGTCTGCACTTCAACACTTTTGGCAATACCTATGACTCCAAACACTTAAAACATACATGGTGATCGTAATATTGTACCAAGCAGCCTATTTTTAAATGGTTGTACTGCCACCCTATCTTTCCTTATTTTTCTTGCTCATTGACTGCCCTCAGTCCCTTTTAAATAATTTTGTTTCACTTATGATATATTCCCCTTTTCGGGAAATCATGGACATGAATACAATCTTTAAATCATTCATACCAAACATTAATTTGGGGGGAAAAAAATATTCTTCTGCAACATAAATCTCAGCCAATTTGTTTTCATTACATGAATGGACTAATAAGTATTCAGCTGAGGTCTTTGGTTGATATCTAAAAACATAGCCAATACCACTGACATTTACTGGCTTTGGAAACATTAAGTGAAATACTGTCTCAGGTATTCCGAAATAGTGGCTATAATTGGAGTTTCAGTTTTCCACAAAATCCATGTTCCAGCCACCATGGCGACTGACTTAAATATTCGATACAATAAAATGGCACATTTTTTAAGTCTTGATAAAAACTGATGGAGAACAGGCCCTCTAAATGAACAGCTCCAACAGTGTGGGGAAGGAGGACACATTACCCTGGCACTAATGTGAATCCAAACCTCCAGAGCCGTTGCTCCAATTGGACGGGGACAAAAAGAAAAGGCCTGACATGTAAATGTGTTTAGTTTCACATTACAAGGCAGCAATGCTGCAGACAGCAAAGGGAGTGCGTCAGACATGAGGGTTATATCGGGTCTCCCCGATCATCTGGGCTTCGGAGAATGTGGGGAAAGAGACACAGGAACAAAACACGTTAGCTGTGTTTATATGATCCTCGCAGCCTCTTCACAATACAGTGAGGCGGTCAAGGACAGACTCAACAGCAATCTTTACATTTATGCTTCAGGTTCACAACAGAAGCTTGTGCTGCGCCACTAGTCATATCCTTCCTCTGCCAGCATCATGCTAGAGACACCTGCCGTTTCCACTGGGGGACCGTCCTCTAACCACATCCACATTCCTGACTTTTTATGTTGTGTTATTTCAGATGTATTATGTATTATAATACAGGGAGTCCAGGGAGTGACACGCTCTGAAGTTAAAGGTTTATTGAATGAAAATATTCAAAAGGGACACAATGTCAACTTGCACTATAAGCTGGATTTGACTAACATTTTGTCCTCAACTCGCAACTAAATCCAAGCACTCATTGGTTTATAGACAAATACTGTATAGCAAGCAAGCTCTGCAATCGGCAAACTGAACAAAATGTTGTATTCAATAGCATGACAATATTCAATGCTGTAATACAGTTTAATATTCTCTGAAGTAACACTTAATTAGTACAGTATTCTTTTTTTTTGTATCACCAGTTTAAAACCAAGGGAAAAAGTTGGTGATCTGTGTCAGTGGTTTTATAAAAACAACATATGCAATTGCACATATATAATTTATCTTTGGGCCACATACATATTTCAAAGACTAATCTTTTGTTAAAATATGACATTAATAGGCTGTTCATTATAGGATATTATAATAGTATGACATCTATAGTAGCTCATATTGCTTGTATATTTCAGGTTTCTCAGAACCAAGCATTTAAACATGAACGTGATGCATTTTAGTTTGTAATTAGTGTAAAATATGCCATTACACTTTGTTATCTCGCTAATATGTAACTGATTTTGTGGATCTTCTAAGAAATTGATTACTGCATGTTTAGCCACACCATTAAAACGTATTGCTACTATAGTGTTTATTGAAGTTGCTAAGTGTGACTTAATCCCAACCAGGTTCAGACATTGATGATTTACAGCCATTTAGCCAACCATGGGTTCCATACTATTCCCGCGTAATTTACAGCTTAATCTAGTCCCACCACCAATTCCCATAGAGATCCATTCAGATGCAGAGAGGTTACAGTACCTGAAAATAAGATACCAAAAGTCTTTTGACATCCTTTTATACCCAGTCATGACAGCATCACCTGTTTACCTGTGGAATGTTCCAAACAGGTGTTTTTTGAACTTCCCAGTCGTTTTTTTGCCCATGTCCCACCTTTTTTGGAACGTGTTGCAGGCATCAAATTCGGAATGCGTATATTTACAAAAATCAATAAAGTTGATAAGGTAAAACATTAAATATATTTTCTTTGTTTTGTTTTCAATTAAATATATGTAAAGGAAAATGTACAAATCACTGCTTTCTGCTTTTATGTGCTTTTTACATACTCTGTCCCAACTTTTTTGGAATTGGGGTTTATATAAATATATTTTTTAAATATATATGAACAGTGTCCTTCGATACTCATGAGATGATGGGTTTCTCAGATTTAGCATCCTCCCTGTCATTAGCCACATCAGTTGTTTTTCACTAAACATGCAGTGGTGCCAATTCTCACTGGCAGTACAACCAGGGAAAATCCCTGTTTATTCATATGTTTAACCTGCTCAGGGAGATGGTAGATGGCAGACAGGAGACAACTTCTCTACTAAATTTGTACAGAGGAAATAGCCAGCAGTAAGTGAGGGTAGCAATATAGTTAAGGAAAAATGTTGACAGGATCTAGGACATGCCTATGCTACTTCAAAAATATATTGAGGATCTAAAATTATCTCTAATATATGTTAGGTAACACATTAAAGTATATTATACTAGTACTGGTAGTCAAAGGTTGTTCAATGATTCAAAAGCAAACAAATTGAAAAGGCTAAAAGCATTTGTGCACAGCCTGCAATACTTTGAGATAAAGGCAACAATTTGTGGAAGAAAGGGACCACAAGGTTAGAGATGTGTTGGGATTATTATGCATGTATATTTAAGTTATGGGTAATAGGTGATTTATTGCAGGAGCTCTAACTTACAAAGTGCTATTTCAGCGGGCAATTAAAACTGCAGGTGTTCAGACATGAAAAGCTTTTCATGAATTGAACCAACAAGAGCCAATGTTCTTAATAGAGAATTGGGTCTAATTTATTTCTCGATATTTGTCCCCTGTATACCAAACAATACCTCTCTTTTGGCCCAACATACTCCAAATTTATCTCCATGTATATAATTACTGAAAAAGGAATTTTTGCTTTGCTATGATTTTAGAAATTCACCACAAAATCATACCTTGAGTTCATACTTCAGGACAGTTCATGTCGTGCGTCGGGTTCCACGGTACGAGTGATGATAACTGCTCCTGTGAGTGCCGTATGAGCTTCAAGTGGATATCAGGCTGGGACTTTTCACTGATTCCTGTTCAGGGTCTGGTCCCATAAGCAGTGAGTTGCCTGCCAACAGCCAATGGAAAAAATAACCATTCAATAACACATTGAGCCAAAGAACAGCTGTTTTCTATAAGCTGTTTGTGTTTCCTGTAGAACTATAGCAGAAACAGAAAGAGAGCAATAGAATGAAAAAGATACAATGTAAAAAAAAAAAAAAAAAAAAAAAGCAAGCAGCTAGCTGGAAATAGAGTGGACAGTGGACAGGTATTTACTGAGCTTTGCCAAGAGAAACAGACACTACCACAAAGGAAGCACAATAAATGGAAAGAAGCAGCCAAGAAGCTTGGTATGAACCGTTGTGTCCTGGAGATTTGATAAGTGCTGTACAACCGTATACAGGACGTTGTCAGTGACTGTGGAAGCCACAGTATAGCTCTGTAATCATTGGATAATTTCATAACGAATGTGGGTTGAGAACACTAGCATAGAGTAATGTGTGTCTGGTCCACTCACGTTAAGATTTTTTTTTTATTTTTTAAACTGTAAGTGAGTGTAGGTCTTAACTGATGCAATTGCCTCCTTTGATTTTCCACCACATAAGATACTTCAGTACTAGTCTCTAATATAAGTTTGCATCTACTAGTCAAAAATATTCTATTGAACATGAATAATATGGTCTCAACCAGGCATAGTAATCACATGCATCTTTCAGTCCTGGTTCACGGAGAACATCCTGATCAGTCCCTCCGCTCTACTTTGAAGTTGCTGCAAGTTCTCCTCCCAAGAAATTTGTAGACACTGCAAAATTAACTTCAATTGTTTGTGGCGTGGATCCAACATGAATACAACCAGAGGGCATCAGACTAGATAAGGGGCAGTAATGAGAATGTAGTTTTAACAAATATTCCCATTTCAGCTTGTGTAGCAAGGAGCACACTTAGCTCCAGAAAAATGTGTATAGCTATAGCACATACACCAGGGAAGTTTCAATATTCAGTGCATTATTGCTACAAAAAAAAAAAACAACATGGGCTGAATGACATGAATCAAAAAGGTGACAACCAATTCAAGCATTATGAATATAAGGAAACATTTACTGTATCTTATTCTGATCCCATAAATGAGCAGCATGGCCTAATCACAGCAGTATTCTGATCAATTCTACAAAAGCACACTTTTCTTTACAGAAAAGCTCATTGAAATGCATGTTCTATCAACTACAGCGGTATTTAAAAGTGAAGGTATCAATTAGGACTCAAGAGGTTCACAAGAAGATTGGATATAGATCTGCTGACTCTGCTGAGTGACTGTTCCAAACAAGAATAAAAGGGCTTCAAGCCACTTGCAGAACTACAAACATATCTGAACAAACGCTAACTAACATAGCATAACAATTAAATCAGTTTAAATATACATATTCATCTACACAAAAAAGTCTAAAATATAATTGATCATTATAGAGTGTATTTAACTAGCACTCCCGAGATGAATTAGGCAATATTTTAATTCAGGTGAGATTGCAAAATTTGAGTATCATGTCCCTTACAGAGCACTATACTTCTACTCCTGTGTAGTAAATCTTGCTAGTGAAAGGTTGAGGAAAATGCAGCTATGACACCCCATGTCTTCTGTTCCATTTGCTCATCCTCAGGGTGTATTTTCTACCTTTGTTGCAGTAACATACAAGATCACAACAGAGGCAAATTACACCCATTAACCGTAAGTACTCTAAAGAGCGCTGATGTTTTAAACCGCAGCACAACACAGCACAAAAGCATTAGGTAAATGACGATAATCAAATTAAGAAATGTAAAATAATACCTACTGTTACACAGCAATGGAAAACATCTGCATGCCATCAAGATTCATTTTACAAAGGCCTAAGGAGCCTCTCTCAGGCAACATGGAGTTACTGCACTTATATTTCTTCCTCTCCTGCTGCCATCTCAATTTGTACTTCAGTTCAAGTGACACGTCTGCTCAGAGCTCATTACCAAACATGAAAAGGTTTTCTGAAGTTCAAGACTCTTCATTGATTAGCCCTTTAGACCCCAGATATCATCTTCTGTCCACATGTTAGCCAATCCACTTCCAAGCAAAACAGCTATTGATCTGCATGGCAATTCTGACTTGCAGGTATGACTGTCAACAACGACTGAAAAACAAGTTTCCCCCAACATTAAGCATAGAAAATTAACAACATTTTATTGGTTTTGTGAATAATTTCTTGTCTTTGACTGCACACATTTGTGAGGTAATGATTTTTCATAACATGGCAGAACAAAGCTCACGCCCCCAACCATCCTTGATTAAAGTTTTCCTCATCGAGGAAAGTCTTTCCCCCTGCATGATTCATACCCTACAATTACCTCACAACTGTCTTCTGAGATTTGTGTCGTCTGAGATTAAAATAAGATTTGCACATAATTCCTTGAAATTTATTCCCAAAAATGTTAACATTTTCAATAAATAAATGCTGGAATATCCCAAAACTCACAAAATAGCAGAAACAACAAGCCAGTAAAATGTCACTGTTGTGGATTTACGTCGGTCTGTATGCCATTTCAGGGCAGCATGCGGTTATCTCTACATTTACTGTAAAAAAAAAACACGCTTGAAAATTGTTTGTCCTTTCACTGTTTCCATATCATTGTCAAATCAAAACATCTCAATCTTACATCTAACATGCACATAGTTCTTGCTTTGGTCAGTTTTGGAAGAAACAATCAAAGACAAGCTCACTGCAATTTACAAGTTACAATTTAGCAATTTGTCAAATTTTACTTTTAGTGACCTAAAAACCTATAGCTACTAGTGCCATCCTGGTGCTTGCCTCAATGCCTGAAAAATAAAGGTAGAGAGGTTTTTATTTTTATTTTATCTTTTTTCCATTGCATCTACAGACAGTATAATGTAAAAGTGCTTTCTGTTAAGATGTACTGGAACACTGTACAAAGATCATTCACTAATCTGCAGCTTAGGCCTCTGTGAGCTTAAAGGACAAGCTTGTCAAGTTAAGCCTGCTCTTCTGTGTGCCACCCTATTGTCACTCACACAAAACTGCAACTGTGTAACCGGTATTTACTGTGACAATAGTCTCTCCGGGACCAGATAATCACAATCTACTCAAGAGCCAACCCTAGACTAAATCAACCTTTAAAAATTTAGCATCAATTAACAGTTAACCCCAGACAGATGTCACAAATACAACAACAAACACCCGGCAATGGACATTACAATATTCACAGCAGCGTCATAAAACTAGTCCTTGAGCTGGTATCCAGTTGCCTTTAAATCTGGTCATATTTATGCAGGATTGTGCAGATCTTTTGTATTTCAATCCCTTTCAAGTACCTCGTGAAACACATGCACATCACTCGAGCCGGGTGCTGAGCAGCAAGAACTGCGCATGTATTGACTTTCTTGTACGTGCCATAATCCACAAGTCTAAACTCACAATAAAACATTGTTTAAGCAGCAATAACACTGTGCAAGCGCTACACTTCCCCCCCACTCTCTCGTTTCACAGAACTTGGCGAAAGTGTCCCTTGTCCCCGCTACGGAATACTCCCGCGTTACCCAAAAACACATTAAGGGAAGCCAAAGCAGCTCTGTTCCTCACTTTAGAAAACACAATAGGGGAGAGGGGTGAGAGGCACAACGACTATCCCCAAGACTCCCGACACCTCTCCCTGTTTGTAGCAATTACAACAATACACCTGTACTGCCATTGTCTCTGCGTAAGGAACCACTTGGGGTCTCATTAGCACTGCATTACAGTTGTATAGGGAAGTGCATAATGGCCCATAATGAAAAATGCCAAATTTCCGATCTAATAAAAATGAAATTGATTAATGAAAACCACTTTCGAGGGAAGAGTTACGCCGTTGTTGGAAATAAAAAATGATGTATTAATCCGCCACTATTACAGATGGTTCTACCCTCCTGACAACTGCTATTCATTTGAGATGCTATTAGCATGCATAATTATGCTAATTAAGTTGTAATTAAGTGTTAATTCTTCAGAGGCCTTTTTTGTCTATAATTTAATACAAGTCGGCTGTTAGAGTTTCGTAAAGCTATTCTTTTCACCCTCTTTTGATGATTTTTTCCCTCCAAATAATGTTATGAGGGAAAAAGGAGGTTCTGATTAGATTTAATTGCTTTCCGATCCATTTTGGCTCGAGTGAAGGAGATTCTGAGTACCTCATTCAGTGGTACTTTATGGATTTCTCTTGAGTTCACTCATTTGCTTTGATTGAGCTTTTCTGTTAGAAAGTCTCAGATGTGTCATGTGTGAAAAGGCTGTAGTTCAGGTGAGAAGAATATTCTCACCTGAATCGCTTAGTTCAGCTCCCTTTCATTTCTTATACACTGACTTCAGCTTTTAAATTTGTCCTCCAAGAAAAAATATCCTCAGAGAAAAATTATCTTTATTTGTTAAAAGAACAATATGAATATTTCATAAAATTTTTCCCCCCCGAAAGTTAAGGTAGTCAGTCACTGCCACGTCCTTTAAATCATCATGATTCTTTTCCATTTTTCTGTCACTATGGAAACACGCCATCGAGATAAGTGCGAATGATCACTCTACAGCTTTTATAATCATTACTGTAAGCAAACTGAACAATTAAGACACAATCCCAGGCGAAGTACGATAATTGGGGGAAGAGAAGGAATCAGGACTTTCAGCAGAGGGTCTGAATGGATGCACACCCAGTGGGAACCAGAGGAATGGATCTGAGGGCACACAGCACGCTCATTACCTGGTAAATTGGCCTGTTTTCACAGGGCAGATTCACTGGCGTGTTCTTGCCATAAAATTCAGATCGGCTTTTTACTGTCGTGGACGCAGGCAGCGGCCCTGGGAGCCCCCTGCACCAGGAGCCTGTTTAACGGGGCTCCACAGGCCCTTTAAGAGGCCGTGCTGATTGAAAGGTGTCAATTAGGAAGGCGAGAAGGAGAATTTGTGGAACTGCCATTCCGTCTCCAAACATCAACAGAGGAACAAGCCTCGCAGCAGCCCGCCTGGACCCTCGCCGGGCCAAACGCCTCATATGGCAGCTGCTAAAAATGAATGCAGAGCCACAATTTACTGCCTGGATCTCATTAATATCACAACACTTCTGCTATGCGACTGCTATATCAGAGTTTCTCTGGCCCTTAGCTGCCAAACCATAATATCGCCCCTTGGCTCAGGGAATCTTATCCTTGCCTCAACGGCTTCAGCATTAGACCTGAGCCTGCCACTGTGAACCTTTGCAATCATGTTATGAAACCTACCATGCCCAGCATAGTCTTCCCAGTTATTTCGGTTTACAGAGAAGAGGCAAACTGAGCCAAATACCAGGGGGCATGGCATTTTAACGTTCCTAATTTATTGTTGTCTTAACTTACAGGATGATTAGCTGCGGACGAGTGCCTTTTTTGTTTGCCGGCTTCCTTTGGTCGTCTCGTATCGTATTCTCAATGCCTACTGAATTTCGCGCACACGGAGAAACGGCTTTAATGATACTTTGTTTTTCAAAATGGCAAAGTGAAAATGTGCGTGCTTGCTTACTACAGCCGATAAACACAACTCTGACAGAAATGCGTGGGGGTTCATAGAAAAAGGGGGATATATTTTTATACATAAATATATATAATACAAATTTTGTCTTATAATCTAAAATGGAAGCGTAGCTGAATTTCAAACACCTGGACTTTTGATGTGAATATTACAGCTTTCATGGGTGCTAAATGCAATAGGCACATTAAGAAAAGTCCTCAGTAAACCCACTGATGCCCATTTATTCTATCACCACAGTGGTCTGTGTAATAATGTGTAGCGCAACAGTCATAAAGGATGCTTCTGAAAATCAATTTTGCACAATCAATTCCACGAGTCTCATGTTTTTAAAGCAGCTGCTAACCCATTGCCAGGCATGGAACAGATAGGTTGAGCCTGTATATACATTACAAAATCCTACTTTTAAGATGTCAAATGTGCCCAGTGTAGGTTAGACAGACACTAGACAGGTGCCAGGCTCCAACTACTGTTTCTCAATAAAGAGTGAGAAAATCAAGCTCCGAAAGTCTTGCCAAATGCTTCAGTGAACATTAAAAAATTAAACATAAAAAAATTAAAAAGGTAAGTAGTTTTTTCAAACTTTCTGGAAGTTTGTATTAGTGATAATAAAATAATTACCCAAGTTTCTGTAAGTAATAGCTGGCTGGAAACATTGTTTGGAACGTGCGCAATTCAAGTCACTCGTAAAACACAGCAAAATATATATATATAATCAGTCTCTAAGGCAATTTCTTTTAAAAATGATATTTAGAAATTCTGTTTATATTTCTAAGAGGTGATTTCATTGTATTTCACCCTGATATGCCCTGGGATGTTGGCACACTTGCTGTTAAGCTCCAAAGTTTCTGATAACATCTTTCTTTAAAAGTGAAACCCCTCTATTCCTGTCAGTGTTAAAGAGACCCACGCTGGCTATTCTGTTTATCGCTGCAGTCGCTGTTATTTTAACAATGTTTTCGAAGAGTTACAGCGGCTTTACGAGGCTGTGCCTCAAATAAATCTGATATCTCATTTGCTGATTTACAGGGAACCGGAATGTTAGCCCACAGCTGAAAGACAGTCCAGATTCAGAACTAAAGAACAATAAAGATACAATGGGCCCTCAGACCACACTCTTACATAAAGAGCATGGACACTTTGCACTAAGTGGTCTATAGTGATGCATTTCAGCTATGTTACTTTTCATGGAAACTAAAGAAAATTTGGGGTGCGTTTGGAATAAATTTAATTAATAACTGAAAATAGCTGTACCCGGTGTGCGAGTGTGTGTGTGTGTGTGTGTGTGTGTGTGTAGTGCCCCTGATCTAAAACGTGTGGTCTGAAATTAAGAGGGCAGTCCGAAAGTGCAGACGAAGGGATCTGAAGGATCCCTTGAAAGGTTCTGTATGAAAGAATGATCAAAATTCCCCCTCCACATTATCACTAATCTCTTAAACACAGAAGACCACTATATAAGACCACTCTCACACAGGGCTTTATCTTACACTCAGCGCGAAGCGGCGCGAACCCAAATGCAAGCGTCTTTGGTAGTTTCAGACCAACGCAGTCGTCATTTTACCATCCAGCGCTCACGTTGTATAAATGCAAAAGTTAATTTGCACTGACCTGAGCAGGTTGGTCTTAAGATGATTGGCCAATTTTTTTTTTTTTTTGCCATATTTTTTTTTTGAGCAGCAGAAGGTTTTTGCTAAAAAAACAAAACAAAAAAAAGCTAAAAGCGTCGCAGTCAGTTGCAATATTAAAATAGTAATATGGTTCTACATAGGCTTCTGCACAACGTGCGTACAAACTTCCGTCACAACAACACACAACACATCATGCACATGCATAAAAAAAATAAAAAAAAAAATGAAAATGATTATTATTAAAAACAAAATAAAAAAAAAAAAAATAAAAAAAAAAATGCCAAAAAAACCACAAATCAACATAAGGACCAACATACCAACCTCTACCATCTCCTGGCAGCTGAACTGGAGACAAATGCCTGCTGTCCCTATATGCACTCTACATTGCTGTGAAATGAACAATTAACAGCTACACTACATTTTTTGCGAGTGGGTAGGCTAGTTCTAGCATCTCCTAAATTCAATTGGATGCATATCCCAATCTGCCATATATTCAGCCAAGCATGCAGTTACGTACCTCAAGCCTAGTCCGACATTCCAGTAAATAGCCTAGCCTACATTCAAGTCCCCATCACAACTCTCAGCCAAGAATGGGTAAAACAGGAGTTCATGGCGAACTTTGGATTTCCTGGGGTTCTGCCCCAGCAGAGAACACTCTTATATATGTGAAACGTAAGAGAGCTCACTCCAACATCCAGTCGAATGGCGATGCTACGTGTAAGGTCACACATGTATTCACAAATTATCCTGTATCAAGCTATGGCTCTATATTAGTCAATAGTTCCTGCAATCTTCCGAGGGGACAATGTTCTGTCAGGGGACAATGGCTAAACTTTGCTGATGACACTGTATATCATGCCGACAACAATGCGTAAATTGTCATTCAATCGAAAACTCACAAAAACACGCACCACAATAGAGACATTTGGTGTGCTGAAAATGCGCTTCAGATCATAAGACAGAACATTACAATACAGCCCTCTTCATCTACAGCCTGTAAGTAAATGGAATGTTTTTGATTGATAAAGAGTTCAAAACTTTGTCCTGAGAATATTGCATTCATTCAGAATTTTTAAATCACATGAATGCATTTTGACAAATGTTTTTCAAATAGCCTAGGGTCTCGGGGATTCACTGTGCATAAGGTTTTTCTCGATTCAAAAAACTTTGATTACTTTAAATTTGTAACTGAATTTTTACCCTTATTCTTCATTCTTCATATATTTTTAATTACTATGACCAGGTTTCCAGTTGTAAATGGCTCTTTTCTTTTCACTTACTAAATAATATCATGTTCATGTTCCCAATCCGCCAAAATGCAATGTGGCTTTTTACAGGGAAGGGAGGAGATGATGATGACACACACAATAAAATATGAAGAGAGACTAAATTTGATTGATTTGATGATTGAGCCTTATCTTGCGCTCACATGATATGCCGTCTATCTAGCAAAAAGTGGAGTTGGACATGCCCTAAATGCACTTGCGCCATGCACCTTATGGCCCTGTCACACTATTGCGTATGAGAGAAACGTATGAGTTGCGTATGTAAATTCATAAAATAATTTTCATACGCACAAAAAGCCCTTGAAAATAGCGTATGCCTAGCGTATGCCTAGCGTATAAACCATACGGCCGAATACGCATGCTTAAAAAAACTTTTTGTGCCTCGCCGTATGCCAGCGTATGCGACCGTGCTTGAAACGTATACAACCTATGCCTAACGTACCCCTAGCGTATGTCAGCGTATATCAGCGTATGAGTGATATTTTTCATACGCTGGCATACGCTAGTACGATACGCAATAGTGTGACAGGGCCATTAGACCATGCGCTAAGATCATGATGATAGAGTCCACAGTGTTACACAAAGTACTGAAAACAGGGGTACCAATCATTTTTACTGTCATTTTGAATAATAGAAATGTTAAACACTTTTTTCTCAGTGCACTCAGTATTAGTATAAAATAATATAATTTTCCCATTTTTGAACATACAGTATAGTTGATGACCTGTACTGTTTATTTTATACAGCCTTTTTGGTCATCTCTATCAAGGGTGCTAATAATTCTGGAGTTGACTGTACATATAAACTTTGAACACGTTGCCATTTAAAACTGCATTAGCTGACAGACAAACACATATCATGTAAATTAATAAGTGGCCCATGTTTTTACCATCCTTTAATTTGTATTGATCAGCTCCATACTGAAAGATCACCATATTGCTGATTGATATATAAGACCCCTGCTAACTGCTTAAACAGCCTTCTGCCAATATCTCTTTTCATTCTGTTGAGGAGATGTTTCATGGCATTTAAATGGTCTACATGTAAATTAAATCACCATGTTAACCAGTACTGTATAAGCACAGATTTCACTTATAGGTCCAGATAAATTTAATAGGTTTAATGAGCACTATTTAATAAAACCAAAAGTGAAATTTAAAAAAAGTTAAAGATTTCACCCAATTAAAAAAAATAAAAATAAAAATAATAATATTTAGCTGCTTCAGTATTAGCACTCACTACAAATCCAAGGCCTATAACCCAGACATTACAGGTTCGATCCAGGGCTATAAGATTCACAGACTATGACCAGGAGTCCATAGTAATGGGAAAAATTACTTTCCCTACCACAGAGAGGGTTGTTTGAAGCCAGTGAGGGTTACTGGCAGCCACAAGCCACCAGTTGTCACTAGTGAGAGATGCACCTCCTCACCTCAGCTCCAGCAGACGCTATAGCTCTCCTGTGGTGCTTTGTGGCGCTTAGTGTGGAATATAGTCACTCTCACAGGTGAGATGCACAAGAGAAGAGTGCACTCTCTAGGGCTTCTTACATAGTGATTTGAGAAGAGAAACTGTCAATTCCAAATTGGGGAAAATTGTTCAAAAACACATCTTTGGTTTGTTACAGTAGTCATATGCCAGAAAATTTAGAAAAAAGTGTTAATAATAATTATAAAGAACTATATTTATGTATTTCATGTTTATGAGTAAAACATTTTTAAATAAGTAGGTGCACGTAAATTAAAAGCAACCATAATGGCAAACAGTATTAAAATGAAAATAATATTGTGCCATGTCAAGACTAAACTTTCTTTTACCAGGTTTTGCTAAAGTTTCCAGACAGGAATAGTTTTTATTTGGCATTTCGTTCTCCACATCTACAATACACAAAATCCCCGGGCACATTTATTCTGAACAGTACAGTGATGAACTGTGCATGCAGCCACAATTTGATTTTAAGGAAGGCAGGTCCTCTGCCAGAGCTGCATTAGAGGCTCATGTCTTGGCAAACTGTGCAATACACACCCCAGATATCTTTGTTTGCCCACTGTGGGCAAATCTCAATCATTCTCAAAGAAGTAGAAATTCGACAAGGGATTCTATTTATTACAAATGACACCAATCCCCTGCTTTATAAAATGAGGTATTATGCACTGGATTGACATTCAGAAATATTGTATTGGAAGTATGGTAAATCGGTGAAAGATCATGGATATGTGAAAAGGACAGGATTATGTTATTATGTACAGTACATGAGGAGGGAGAATTGTCCATTTAGGCAAGTGAACCAGAAGCAGTCTGGTTCTGTCGCTATGCTCAGTGTTGCTATAGGGACACTGACAAAAGCAACTGAATTCACACTAAAAAAAGCGATAGGACTGGTTGGTAGGGGGCAATGTAGGATTCCATCTCTACAAATCCCTTTAAAGTGTAAAGTTAAATATGTAATTAGAAGGTTCTTAACTGAGCAATGCTGATGTAACAATCACTACTGGTATTTGAAAGCAATGGACTTATAGAACACTGACTTAATATTTTGGGGAAAAAAACATTCCAAAAAACCTACTTTTCAAAAGGTTAAAGGTCATTCTTGTTTTACATTTCTTCTTTTTTGGGGAACACAAATACTTATTTTTACTAATTTTATCGAAATATTTATGTTTCCATTCTATTTAGATGCTGTCCCTTATACGTAATTCAATTATTGCATGTCTTGTGATCACTTTGGCACATTTTTGAAAAAACATTACTTTGAATAACACCATACTTTTTCGAATTAAGCCAAAAAATGTAAAGTAAAATTAAGCTTAAATTATATGAACAGTTAATATTAATATTAAAAGGAACATAAAAAAGTAAGATGGGGAGTTAAATGATATAAAAATTTATGACGGTGTTAAATTACCTTTTATGGTGCCTTTTTGTTTACAGCAGTTATACCCCACCTGAGATAAAGAGAGTAGATGTGAAGGGGTCCCCCATCACACTAAATTTTAGCATGGAAGCTTGAGTATACATATAATTAAGTGCAGTGCTAAAGTAACTGTGGCTCTCCTGCCAAAATGTAATTAGAGATTCATCCCGCATTATATATCAAAATTAGTGCATGTCAATAGGGTTTAATGCATTAAGACTAGCCAGGTTTTTTATTTCACAGATCTATATATCTACACTTTAAAACTGAGGATGGTAGATATTAAAAGCAGCCTAAGCTCTTAAATTAAGGTATAATAATTAAGACTAGAAGCTTAGCACCTGTTTTGCCCCATTGCTAATGAATTTCCCACAAAGGGAAACCCTACGATGATTTTCTTAAATAAACAAACTGCGAACTACATTTGATAGAAATGACAGTGGGCCTGATGCTTCAACATTAAACTGGAGAAGAAAACTGCTCACAACACAATTTTTCACTCACAATTAAATGTAAAGCAATGGTACGTTTTTTTTGAGTGCACACACACACACACACACAAATTTATAATCCAAAGTTAACAATAGTTGATTGAAAATATACATATTTTTTAATAAAAGCAAGCACTGTTCATCAGTGTCCCTTGCCCATGCAACACTCTACTGTGAGCTGTTATAAAAGACCACTTGGAATTGTTTGATAGAGTTAAAACATTGTGCCCAGTTAAAATTTGTACTTGTTCTGAAAGCTTTTACCCGTTTATTAATCTAAATGGAATGAAGACTGCTCAAGACCAATGGCACTGTCTGGAATTATATATAATATTGACACCCCCGCTAATCACTTATTACAAGAGTATTTTGTACAGCGTATTTTTTTGAAAGGTGGCAAAAAGTTCAGCCTGTATTATGGTTTTGTTTAATTAAATCAAATCAGTTATTTGGCACATGCCAGCAGTTCATGTACCAAAATATAATTGATATAATGAAATAAATAATTTGAGGTCCCTAATATGCATAAAATTAGCAATGTCCAGAATCCAGTCAGTCTGCAGCCTAACCCCATTAGATAAGAGAGAATAACTTTATCGATCATCAGGCACCGTCTTCCATTCACCCCTACGACCATGCTCATTGACAAACAGACCATTAGCATAGCTTACACCACATCTGGGCACTCAGCCTACAGGGGTGGATGACTTTAATTAAAGGGGCACATCATTTCCATCTGTGCATTTTTATATTCAATACAAGACTTATTTTGTTGAGTGTGTACAGTAAACCCACAGTGCCATTGCCATGTCACATCCACCACGCCTATTAAAACACATTTTTCAGAAAATGTCATCCTTAAACATGAGATTTCCTTATACCTCTTTTGTTTTGCTAATGGATACATGCACATATCTTTGAAAATATAATTTTACAAATGAAAGAAATGGTGAAATGTGTATGTTTGCGCATGCGCATGCGCAAAATAATATAAAAACAAGTCACAGGGCACTATCACTCCAGTGTCTTTTTGACTTGTTTTTAAAATGGCGTCTTTATACACCTGCTTTTTTCATGTGTTGTTTCTGTTTTGCTCAGTGGTGAAATCCCCTGACAGGGGACTCTTTCTCAGCACCACACTACCTAATTTGCCCTGGCATTCCTCTCTGCCAAGCTACCCCAAGAGGGAGACAGGTGTTCTCATTGGACATGATAGCGTCATTTCATTATATGTGATACGTGTCATGCTGGATCAATAGACTGGATAGCCCCAGGTATGAAAATGGTTTATTTCATGCCAAAACGTAGATATAAACAATTTTCATTTTCAGTGCATTTAGGTGAGTTCAGCTGTAAACGAGCTTGCACTCTACCCTCATTAGGAAATACCTGACAGGATGTCTTCTGCCTGCAAGGTGATGTAGATAAAGCAGCATTTTATGCAAACAGTTCTATTAAAATTCAAAGTGATTTAAGTTGTATATCAAATAGAGCCTTGACACCATAACCCCACAGTCTCAAATCACAGTCCTGAAGGGCTTATACATAAAATATTTACCTGTAGCATAGCATATGCACCCCTAACCACTTCACATTCTGTCCAGTATTCTCAGGAAACCTGACAACAGCACAGAATGGCATACAATATCAGTTGTTTGGCAAGCACTGCACTCAAGAACTAGACTAGATTCACACCACTCTGTACTGCATTTGTGATTGGACACAAATAAAACCAGAGCCGCTGAAATGAGCAGGAGCATAGGTTCGGCTCAAACAGTGTCCATGAAATAAACCTTCGGATATCAGTCGGTGACCTTCTTCTCACCAGACTGAAAAAGGACCACTCTGCTGTCATGTTTATTTGTGTACACTGCTCCTAGCATTTAGCACTTTTTTAATGTTTGTTTTGGCTGTCTACAAACTGTAACTAGGAAGCTGGGTTCTTGTACCATATTGTGTTTCTCACTGATACATGATCCTCCTCCAAGCAGTGTGGAGTTACTTTTCGTCATGGTCAAACACACAACTAAACCGTAAACCCTAAACACACACATTTTAATAAACAAATGCTAAGAGTCTCTGGCAACTGAGCTAAAAAAAAAAAAACGCTGCACAGATCCTGCCTTTTCTTTCAAAATATAAGACCTGAGAACTGAACTACTGTCAGTGCTGTGTACCTCCCACTAGAGCAATTTATGGGAACACAGCTGAAGAAACATTCCTGGGGGAAAGGTTACAATAGCAGAATTCACACGCTCATTTTTATCCTCCAGGCCAGAGCTCTGTGAAAGTCTCACCTGACTACATGTCCCCTTTGACCCACAAATTGTAACAATAATAACAACATGTGTATTGAAGCTTTAGGTCCAGATTTATTACGTTTACGAGTTTGGAAACAGACGGCGAGTGTCTAAAAGTCCGGGGGTGGCATGCGCACGCATGGGAGACATTAAGCAAAGGATCTACCTCCTCAGGTTCTGCTGTTCAGATTCACACAAGGTGATGACTAATTATGATCTATTGACTCTGGACTTAGAGCTTTTTAAAGACATCAGTAAATCAATTGCAAGGCGTGAAATCACGTTCCCCAAAATCAGGATGAAATACGATTGCAAAACACAAGATTTCCGAATGGTTCTACTCTCATTCTTAATGACCTCCATCTGTGAGGTCTCTACGCTCAGGCTGGCTTGATCTTCCTGATGAGCCGGTCTAGGAAATTAAGACAAAACAAGACATGGATGCCATGGCTTTTCACATCACAGGCACAAATCGTAGACCAAATAACTATTAAGTCCCAAGTATTGCGTTTCATAGATCTCTCTGGTGAAGGCAAAACTTTGTTTCTAACTATGAAAAAACAGTGAAAGAAACTCATATAGGGTTTAAAGTTAACACAAAACCTAATCATCAGATATTCATTCTCCAAGCATATCATTTTCCAGTTCACCATCACCTGTAAAATTTCTCCTGAATGTACTGAACTGTGCACGGCAAAGACAAATCCTCAACATCTAAGTAACATCTTCACTGTTAAATAATCCATGATAATACTCGCTAAGCAAAGGTATGTATGTATTGCCATTTTATCCTTTCCTTCATAAACTTGGATCAGGCACATTCTTTTTGTTAACACCCCGGGGGTCAAACAGCACAATGTTAAAAAGCACACACCGGAACCCTCCTGGAGGTGCTATGCTATGAAGGCTTGAATAAATCACCCCTGAGATCTGATTATTTCCAGGCCTGTGTCCAGAGGTGCTGAAAGCTAACGGTAGCTCTTGGGAATATGAGTTCACTCATTGTAATATAAAGAATATCCTTGAGAGGCAAGTTGTGTCTCCTCAGAAATTTTTCTCAAAACCGCTCTGAGAGTTTGTATTAGAGAACAGGGTTAAAACAATCCATGGTGTATTCATGTATTAGGCTTAAATGACATATTTATGGACATATTTTACAGGAGCTTTATGTTGATTATGTCAGTCAAGGTTGTGATAAATTTGCCATAAGCTTGATACATAGATGGCAGTCAGGTGGAAAATAGCTTGCTACTTTTCAACAGCTCGCAGGACATGCAAATAGGCATATGGAGCGTTATATCCCCACTGATGCAGAAAGTGACATGACCTGACATACTCAGTGAAACCCACTATTTTCCGAATCAACATAAGCGTTTATGAATGGCTATGTAGTGCTTATGAGGGTGCTATGTAGTGCTTATGGAAGAGTTATAGCTTATAAACAGGGGTCTGCAACCCTGGCCACAGGCTCTGCTGGTTTCCGTTTTTGGGTGCGGATTGTAAGGTGAAAACAAGAACCAGCAGAACTTGGCTCTCTAAGACCAATGTTACAGACCCCTGCTTAGAAGCTCTATAACTCTTCCCATAAGCACTACATAGCACCTTCATAAGCACCAGATAGACATCCATAGTCCACTTTAAAAAATGTTGCCAGACATTTATTTTTCATTCAAATTTTTTGGTTCGGCTACTGGAAACATTTAATTTGAATTCAGTTCTTTGCTCATCACTACACATACACATGGTTTTCTGGATGAATTACACTACAAATTAAAGGAGTAACAGTCAGTGTATTTACAAGATGGGAAAGACAAATAGAACAGACATCTCAAGTCCATCTGTCAAACTAGTTTACCCAATGAAGCAAATAAGATTAAACCATGGCAGACCATTAGAGACAATACTAAATCAATTAAAATCTTCAAACAAAAATGTGGATATTCATTATCTGAGCATGGCAGTGATGTTTGGCCGATTTCAAAACATTACAAAGAATTTACATAAAATTAGCATTCAAGAAGTGTAAGATCCCATGAAGAAATAATCTAACCACTTTATGGGATAGCCCTTCTGTATCATAACATTTTATACCCTTTTAAATTAGCCGGGATTTATGACGACTGCCCTGATAAGTGACTCGGTCTCTCAAGTTATCGCATTGATCCTGTGTGGACATCAGTGTTTGTGCATGATTTTTCTAAAGAGGGGGGAGACAGCGAAAGAGGCAGCCCTTTGATATGGCACTCCACTGGGCACACCATTAAGCACTGTCAGTCTGCGTAATGCCTTCTTATCCAAGGGAGCTATCTGCAGCTTACACAAAGCCACTGATAAAGAAAGCATTGTAGTCACTTGCAAGTTTCACTTGTACTGCCCATGAGCTCCCATTTAACATTTGCCCACAATATCTCATCAGAGAGCATTTCTGATGCCTTTCTTAATTTGTAACCCACTTCTTGGCCATGCCATTTAATCTGGTTAATTGAATGCTTCAATAATTCTAAGAAGATTATGACTTAGCAGAGTGTCATTTTAAGGTCAGGGTTAAGTAAGGCCAATTATCTATTTGTCAAACATACAAAGCACGCATCTAATTTCCTTTTATTGAAATTGATTTCCTTGTAAAAAAACAAAACCCAAATGGCCAATAAGTTTTGTTTCATTTACACAGAAAGAGATAACACTAATGTTATTGATAATAGCAGATACTACTCATTCTCCTGTATCTGAGTTTTATTTAACACTTACAACCGTTTTTGACCGTTTGGAAAAAAAGTATTTTATTTGAATGTCTGTCTTCATACGCTTTTTAATGTAGTTCATCTAGGAAAGATATATATGCTATTTGTACTCATTTTTTCATTAATCTTCTGTGCGTTGCAAATAGTAGTTTGACGGGTGAACCCACAGGGCTCTGGGTTAGGGCACAGAGAGGACTCAGGATGCATGGGGTAAGTGAAATAACAAAGGACTTTACTTAGAGAAACCAGGAACAAAGAAACAATAACAACAAACAGGCAAAGCTATGGAGGAACGAACTAGGACTTAACTAGACACAAGAAATCTAGTGGCTGGCAGAATTAGCCAATTCTAAGACCATGCGACGTGCAACAGAGAACAGGGAAAGAACAGATGCGCTGAATTAACTGATAAAACTCAGGTCCAAACAATAATTAGCTAATGAGTGAATAATGACATCATAATAAACGGTGACAAAAATGACACACACTAGGGCTGGGGAACCGGTGGCATTTGGTGGACAGACTAGAGTATTGTGACAGAACCCCTCCCTGAACGGGGCTCCCAATGTTCCTCCAGGTTAGTCTGGGCTATGTCAGTGGAAGTCTCAGATGAGTTCCAGGTATAAGATGTCCCGTGCAGGTAGCGCTGCACGATTATGGCAAAAATTATAATCACGATTATTTTTAGTCAATATTGAGACCACGATTATTCATTGAAAAGTTTGAGGAGGAAAACATTCGGTAGACAGTGCGAGCGCTCAAATGAGCAATGGGGGAGGCGATCTAGAGAACCAGCAAAACCCTGGCGCTGATAAAACTCTCTGTCACCTGGAGTCATACTCTTTCAAAATAACATTGTGAAACGGTCACCAAAAGAACAGTCCCTCGTATCAGATGTTTTTCACTCTTCATTTGAAACTACTCACTGACGTATAAGTGAGCAACAGTGACATTAAACCATGTTGAAGGTTGCTGGTCTTTTTGCAAAGTAAACAAATATTCTGAAATATATATTTATTGCACTTTAACATTTTTAATGAACAATATAATGCTTATATTTTCACATTTTCTAACCCTAACCCTCTACTGTGAGGGAGGTAAAATAGGAGTGCTTTATTTGATATAGAACACCAGAAAAAAGCCAGGAAAGTAAACAGAAAGTAAACAGACTGCGCCTTCAAAATCGTCACTCGATTATTTTTGGTTAGGAATCAAATAAAATTGTATTAATTGTGCAGCCCTACGTGCCGGAACTCAGGACAGCTCCTCGGGACTGTACCCTTCCCAGTCGACCAGGTACTGCATAGAGCGATGGGCCTGACAGCTGGAAAGGATGCGGCGGAACCTTCCTCCAAGTCTGACCACAGCGATGGACGAATGCCCGGGCAGAAGGCAAGCCTAATTCACTTTCCAACTCCGGGATCATATAGCCAATGGACTGCAGTTGGAAACTCAACAGGCACTGAAAGCACCTATAAGAGAGCCGAAAGCCTTCCAGAACCTGGAGGCACACTGGGGGCCACGGTCAGAGACAATGTACTGGGGAAGTGCAGTTTGAAAACATGCTGGATAACCAGCAGAGCAGTCTCTCGGGTGGACAGGAGCTTAGGCAAGGGGATAAAATGAGCAGCCTTAGGAAACCTGCAGAAGGCCAGGAGGAGACTGTATAGGGACTTTACTTTAGGCATAAATGGCGCAAACGTCTGCCTCAATAGTAAGCCACCAGAACCTTCTCCTCACAAACTCCAAGGTGCGTTGGGCTCCCGAGTGTCCCGTGAGCTAAGAGGTGTGAGCCCATAGGAGGACCTGGGGATGGAGCCCATAGGAGGACCTGGGGATGGAGCCCATAGGAGGACCTGGGGATGGAGCCCATAGGAGGACCTGGGGATGGAGCCCATAGGAGGACCTGGGGATGGAGCCCATAGGAGGACCTGGGGACGGACCACTCCCAGGGTCGGTTCATGCCGCTACACCTGCACCGATGTCTCGATTCTCCGCGGCCCTGTCCTGTCCCGTGGAGGAGTGGTTCCCGGCAGCAGGTTGACAGCACAGTCATAAGAACGGTGAGGGGGTAACCCACTGAAAACAGTGCGTGGGGTCCCAATACTCGGGAGACACACAAAAGAGGTCTGGATATTCACCCCGCTTCTTGTCCACTTCCGGATAGGTTGAATGATTTGAGTATCTCATTTGCGATAGACTGAATGTCTGAACATACCAGGGACTGTCATTCCCACACTGCGGTTGCCCAGAAAAAGAGCTTTGCCTGAAAGCAGAGAGATGATGAAGGCAACCTTTTTGGTCGGTGGTTGTTCAAAGGCCACTGCGTCAAGAATCCCCGGCATTTGTCATACGACCGTCGTATGCAACCCATCTTATGAAATCCTTAACGTTGTCAGCACCGAAAATGTGCTATTATGTGGTCAATATACATTTTATTTAATCACCAATCATACCTCATAACCATTTAGAGACTGTACATCCATTGCAAACTGTCCATCTCCAATTCTATCAAATATTATTTATTATTTGCCAACATTCTCAGAGAAAAACTGACAATGTACACTGTAAAATCAGAGAACCTAAATCTGAGAATTAGAAGGGGCTCATTGCTAGATGATGCCCTGCCGATCCAAGCTTGAAACCAATATTGTTCCACGGTGCAGACTGCAGCAACAGGACTAATAAGCGTTAATTTGATTTTAATGAAAGTGCAGCTGTGACACAGGATTAAGTATTCCCATTGACCAGAGAGTACCTGGCTGATTTTAATTGTTCTAATCTCCCAAAACCAAAACAGATGGTATACATGTCAAGGCTCTGGGTGGGTGATGGTGTTACTTTTGTTCTTGATGCTCCATAGAAATTGGTCCACTTTCACTCGTTTTAAATTATTTGCTGTTTTTAGACAGCACGTACATATTTTTTATTTAAAAGTACTTTATTTACATGGAAAATAAATAAATTAACTGCTTCCCCATTGACACAATACAGATCTGTGCATTAAAATGTGAGCATTTGGATTTTTCAGAATATTTGTTTACTTTGCAAAAAGACCAGCAACCTTCAACATGGTTTAATGTCACTGTTGCTCACTTATACGTCAGTGAGTAGTTTCAAATGAAGAGTGAAAAACATCTGATACGAGGGACTGTTCTTTTGGTGACCGTTTCACAATGTTATTTTGAAAGAGTATGACTCCAGGTGACAGAGAGTTTTATCAGCGCCAGGGTTTTGCTGGTTCTCTAGATCGCCTCCCCCATTGCTCATTTGAGCGCTCGCGCTGTCTACCGAATGTTTTCCTCCTCAAACTTTTCAACTCCAACTTGGCCAGACAGCGGTTAGATTAGACCCGGCAGATGGAAATGCATTAAGATGGCTGACTGTTCTTTTTGACTTTGTGTCACCAGGGTGGCTTTCAAAAGTTTCACCCTCCTCCATCTGAGGAAGTCATCTTTGTGGCATCGCTGTCGGATCGCGCTGGGTTTGAGGCCAGATCTGCGGCAATCTTAGCAGTGGCAGCACTTGACACGTTCACTGCTCCGACAGGGAATATGTTCACACAATTGGCAAGCTGGTGGCAACTGAATGACTGAGACAGCCAGTGACATTGCATACAAAACACCAGTGTGCTCCCTTAGTACATTTTATCAAGCTAGAAGATTCTATAAACTAGACTGTATAATGTGCTCAGTATGCAGTGTAATGCAGTGTACGTATATTATTTTCACCACTACTATTTTATCTACTGCTGGTGCTTTATATATACATATATATATATATATATATATATATATATACATATATACATATATATATATATATATATATACATATATATATAGAAAAGGTTCCATTTCACATATGCATAAAATGTATGTGTTCAGGTCACTTACATTTTTGCATACTGAATGAATAAAGTTAATATTCATTAGAAAGGAAAACAATAGCTTTCATGCATTCAGCCTAAAAGTATTGTTTTAAACAAATTGCAACTGTTACACAATGAGATCCGTCACTGTGGAAAAAGTCTTACACTGCATTGTTCCAGAGAAACGCGATGCGAGAAGCACAGCCGCATTAAAACAAACAGCTCTCGTCCTTTCATAAAGGTATATGAAAGTGCTCCAAAAAAAAAGCTATTGCTCAGATTTAATTCAATGCACCCCGTACAATAACCTTTAGACCGAATCCAAGGTTATTCCTATAGCAACAGACTAAAAATAATTTACATTTAAGGCTTTTAATTCAAATGAAAGCCAAAATGCAGTTTTTTTTGATGGATTGGTTTAATGCGTTTTCCCTGCTATTGTGAGTATGTGTAACATGGTCAGGGCATTTTAATTGGGCTGCAGCTTTACTGTACTCTCATAGGATGAATTAAAACTCCTTTCCTACACCGCTTTGCAGGCTGTCCAGGAGTATCGCTTAACATTTGAAATGTAGCTCAACAAAAATGAGTGGGAACAGTGCAAAGACTGGAAGCAGTAACCTCAAATGTGGTCGCAATGCAAGCTATCCACATTATGGTTTCTATTATGGTCAATGTTTCTAAATAACAAAATTAAGCCAATGCATGTTTAAAGTAGCGATGATAAAGTTGAAAGTGTTAACAATATGGCATATTGCACGGCGAGTTTAAACCTTGTAAAATTATCTTTTTTTTAAAAACACTACAAATCGAAGCTGGTTTGGAACTGAAGAACAGCAACTTTTAATTATTATATGATGGGCAACTGAGCTTGTCTAATAAATGTATATGTACTCAATAAGATGGTTGTCTAAGAGGATGACAATGTCCTACGGCAGACAGTTCTTCTAGCCATTTGCTGGGCTCGCCTGTTCCTGGTACAGTGAACCAGTCGCATTCTCATTATAACTGCCACTCGTTCCCAGTGGCTGCAGGACTGGTGGGCCACTGTATAAAGGCTGCTGACAAAGGGACTTCAACTTCTGCAAGAAAAGATTATCATTGGCAAATTACTTTAGACAGGCATAACCACTCAAGGCAATGCACAACAGTACACTGTCCTTTAAATCTAGTGAAATTCCTGCAGAAAAAAAGAAAAAGAAAAAGAAAGTTTTCATAATTGTTCTTTGTTTTTTTCTCAGTCCTCCCTTTAAACGGCTAAGAACTAAAGCTAAGGCGCATGTCGCTAATGCAATACAGTTGCATGGGAGCGAAATACAACTGACCACGGACATCAGTGAAACGGTAGCGTCATGCCGGAGTAAAAACATGGCTTGATTTCACCTGCCACTTCCGTTATATCATAAAAAAGCACAATCTTCTCATTTTTATATTCAATATGCTTTAACAAACACGACAGCCAGAGTGGGAGAATAATGAATAATCATTAGCAAAAGGTCTACAAATTATTGATGTAAAATAAGCAATGATTTTTTTTTTGCATTGCAATTTATTGCCATTAACAAGTAACTTGCAATCCAATAAATGTCACTATTGCTTTCACTTAATTAAAAGAATAGATATTATATAGTAATGCAGGGTGGCATTTATATCTCAATTTCCGTGCACTGCAATTTACTGCTGAGGCTTTATTTGAAGGGAGCCACAAATAATGGCCATTAAACTGTCAGGGAATGGACACAAGATCACATTAATGAAATTAGATAAGGTGGACCAATGATATACAGAGCACTTCTGCCAAGGAGATGCAGACAAAGAATGGGTCAGGATCGAGTCAAAAAATGGTTTCCACTGCAGCATAAATATATAATGACATTCAGAGAAATGCAGAATTAATGGTCTGGCAGTTCGGCGGGGACTTTGCTGGCCTGTAATTTGGGGGACGTGGCCACGGAGTTGGTTTAACGCGTAACAGGTCGCATAAGTCGGACTGCCCCGGGCCGGTGACCCGCCAGACAGTAAATCCCCTCCCTCTGAGCGTCCTTTTAAGCTGGGTTTTCTGTAAACCAACAAATGATCCTGTTTGTGTCACGGGCTCTCGGAGCGCATGCACACGCATGCACACGCATCACCGAGAGCCGCGCAGCTCCTGCAACGGTTCACCTCATCATCCTTATAAAACACGGGATAAAAACCTGTCACGCAGCAAACATCAAAGAAAAAGCTGCCATCGCAACTGGCAGAGCTACACGTGGATTTAATAAACGTGAGTTCAATTTAGATTTAGAGGTACAATGTTTGTAAGGGACATAAATAGACTGAGACTTGTTCAGCTTGTTCATCTGGCATTAAAACATATCTGCGACATTCAGAGTGAAACGCAGTCGCTGTATACAACTCAAGATGGCCGAATAGAGGAATCAGGTTTTCATTATAATCAAACTTATTTTACATTTACTCCCGGCTTCTGTGGCTGAGGTTTCTGATTCATAGCTTTATACTGCTGTGTACCATGTATGCCGTTCTTGATTTCAAGATAAGAAATTAAATAAAAAACTGGACGTATAATGTACATAGAGCCGGCAGAAAATAACAAAAAATTTTAACATCAATATATTAAGAACTAACAATGAAACGTTTAAATACAAAAACTTACATAAACCATAACCTACAAAACCTAAGTTGTATTGTAGTATTTGGTATGTTTCTTAAAAACCTCATACCTCAGCTAAATCCACCCAATTTTTTACAAAGCCTACTCACATTGAACACCAGTAAGATGAAGTCAAACAGTATTACACAGAAATGACGACAAATCTTAAATGCATCTTGTCTGATTGGAGGACGAATGTTTCAATTAAGCAGGTAGTGCACAGAGCGCTTTGATGCCCATGTGGCATTATCTGAGAGGTTATATAAGAAGCTGGACACCAGTAGAGGTCCGCATACTGTCGGTCCGCGTATGCGTACGCAAACTTGTATGCCCCCGGCAGCCTGCCATCACCAGGCTTAAATTAGCGACCAGGGAGGCCCCTCGCACAATGTTCCAGAGACCAGCTGTGCCAGGGCCTGTCACCTTCTTGTCAAGGAAAGTTTTCTGTCCAAAGAACTTTAGTCATCGGGCCTGTTCTCCAAGTAACGGGGATGTGTCACTCAAAGAGGCAGCTGCAGTCGTTTGTGATGACTTGCCTCAAATCAGGGTCTGCCGCCCCTGTCAACAGAAGCCTCACCCCCCGGCTATAACTGTCACTGATCATGTTCGGAGATGCACACGGGGACGTGGGGGTGGGGGACATTCAGACAGACACACAAATCTGGGGGGGAGGGGGGGCTGAACATTTTAGGTGGGACAGAGGGTTGATTTCACTCTGAAGAAAATCCAATTAGGAAATGCATTTGAATTGCCGCTCTTTCACTTATCTGATGCAGGTAGGAGCGCAACATTTACACTATGTCCACAAAAATGGGAAAGCCTTCAAAACTATTCCTATTACACAGACAGACCGAGTACAACGCAAGGTCAAATGCATTTAACTACTCTGAGTTAAAAGGTACTTGTTTAAATGTGCTTTCCCATTATCCAAATGGTAGTAAAAATGTGAATAAGTATTTGAATGTTTTCAAATATATTTTAGATTTTAGTCTATTGAATAATCAATTACCTAAATAGGGTCAAATACATTTTAATCAAAGCAAAGATTACCCTTTAAAATACAAGGCTTTCACAATTAGATTTACTGATTAGTGTTATGTCAATAACTGTCTGTTGACCTACTCCATCAGTCATGTCCTCCACAGAAAAAAACAAATAAATCAAACAAGAACGGCCCAACCAGAATCCAAAATAAAATTCAAATACATGTACATCAAAATAAGGAGAAAATCTATTGTGAAATGTCATGATACTTTAGTAGTTACATGTAAATACCCAAATTAAATGCAACCATTTTTAGTTGAGTCAACAAATGCTTATACATATTTGTATGTAAATGTAAACATCAGCGTGTTGTTACTAGAAGCTAAACTTAAAAAATGTATCAAGAGAAATATTGAGAAATGTGTGTTTTTAAATAAAAATAATATATTGCTGGCTGGTATGGTTAATAGCAAAATATTTATCAGGCTTACTCATATTCCAAGAGCTATATTTAAAAAATCAAAAATAAAACACCACAACTGATGTTCAAAACCAACTGGTGGTTTGCCTTTTTATATGGGGATTTGAAATATGCTTTTCAATCATATCAGACACATCAGAAGGTACAGACACACTGCCAGACAGACAGACAGACTGCATGGTGCTCTCCCCCTGGCATCTTCTATATTAATCAACAACCTGCTGATAAAACGCCATATTGTGTAGGCTATCTGCATTACTACAATCAAAACAGGCAGTATCATTCATTAACATTCATATCCGTGATTAACTACTAAATGACTGTACATTTTTAGTGACAACAAAGCAACCGCGCTGAAAACTAATGAGCGTTTTTCAGGCCTATCAACCTGGGCACCAGCCTTCTGTCCCGTCTGAAGGAGCATTGTGTAACTGCGAAATGCAAACTGAATGATGGAGAGCAAATTCTGGCTAGTTAAACAACATGCTGCAGGGAAACAGCCATTCTTTATGCGACACACCCTCCTCCGTCCCAGCTGTTACGTACGATTCGACGCTGCTGTGGGCACACATCCGCCTGAAGAGCAGCTGTTTTGTCTGAGGATAATTCTGCTCGGATTTAAAAACGGGTCCGACAGTTGTGCGTTCGTAAGTAAGCTACTGTTATGAAATCAATCATTTGAAACAAATTCAGCTCTAAATCCCAGACTGAACTTAACGTCAATGTACTTAACTTGATGAAATTAAACCAAAGGCCTTTTTTTTTTTTATTACTTGAACAACGTTGAATTCTGCAGGCATGGAGGTTGATGAAAAATATTTGATGTCAAAAGTAACAGTTGCTAGGCCTTCAGGGTTAGACTGAATCTAGTCATAAATGTATACTTTCAGAGATATGGACAACCTTTTCAATTCCTTTTAATATAGAGTATGCAGTACATATGCTAAAGCAATGCATTTTCAAACAAATAAATCCACGAGTCATCATCTGTATACACAAGAATGCAGACTGTATGTAGGCTTTGTGCGTTCACACTACACACAAGCCTTGTAAATGGATAATCTGCCAATAAATGCGTTGAGTGTCACTGACATCTTGCCTTTCCACAGAAATCTTGTCGATACTGACCCATGTTAAGATCCGCTCCCATTTCTTCAAATGTTGAGGAAGGTAATTGTATCGCACACTGATCCATTCCCGTTTTTTTTGTTTTTTTGTTGTTGGGCTGTTTGTTTCAGAAGGCAATGTATGTTCCAATCAAAATGCTCTTAAACGTAGCCTATGAGTTCAACATCAAAATGTAAAGGAGCATGATAGAATGTAACCCTTTTAATGAAGTTGCATACATATATATATATATTTTGAAATCAATAACTATACTAAACATATTGTTCATAGTTTGAAGATTTTGTTGCAACAATTTACAATAAAGTGCAATATCTTTTTGATTAAAATGTTTTTGCAGGGCTTTCAAAATATTGTGTATTGTGCTGTGTTAAGAATAAAGAATCAGATATAGCATTTATCAGGAAGATCAAATTGTTTCAAAGATAAGGCATATGCCAGACTCAATAACAGGCTCCAGGACCAGTCTATTCACTTTTATCTACAAATGCAATGCTGCCCTCAAGTGGTTATAGGCAAGTAAAACATGCTATGTTTCCATCAAAAACATTGTTGCTCAAATCCCCCAAAAAACAAAAAAAAACACACTGTATGAAACATGTTTGTAAATCAATTCCACAAGAAATGATAAACCGTGCTCTGGAGAAACAGTAGTTGTAAATAAACTCCCAGTTCATCCCTCCACTGTTAATGTAAATCACTGGGAACGACACGATTACAGCTCTCCCCCATCCTCTCCAGTTTCCATTAGCCATCTCCAGTTTCCCTGCCTCTTCAGCGCTCACAGCCCATGTTCAGCCATGACCAAATTGGGCTATGGGTAAGAGGTTCAAATAACTAGAATAACTGTGTGTCAGAAAGTATATTAATATATGGAAAATGGAATTTTACACCACCCCCTGAATTAATTAGCAAGTTTCTCCGGTTGCATTCTGTTGATGCACTTTGTGGAAAGCGTCATCCCAGAATTGCCCCAACATTAACCCCGTCTCCTGGGAACATGAATAAGGGCATTTATAAATACTCTCCATTTTCACAATCACTACTAGAGGGTCCATTTCGAGGGAGTCTTCACATACATGCGAGATTCAACCTGGAGGTACCACGCAGAGCCACGTGTGTTTGGGAAAAAATAAACATTTCACAAACTCTTGGTTGGCTTAACGCAACGATTTAGGACAAAAGCAGATGTACCATCAGCTGCTATACATGCTGTTATGCTGCTGAAATCATCTGATAATATTTAAAGCGGTAACTATATCTACATGTGCTAGCACATGAAATTAATTCCAGGTTCTGAGACAGACACCAATACCGTCTTGGCCAGGCTTGGACAGACCTATATAAAAACAGCCTGGCTTCAATCATCCAAGCAGTAGATTTGTCAATGCTGTACACACCTGCTGCAGATTACATTACAGGACAGCAAATTAACTGGTGATAAATGTTTATCACAATATTTTTAGGAGTACACATCACTATTCCTTTGCACATGGTTTCCATCCTTATATATATATATATACAGGGTTCTCCCCAAAGAATGTAACAGAGGCAGTGCACCACTCTGTTCCCTCACTTGCGCCATCGTGTAACCAAAATAGCCCCAGGCACCCATATCTTTTTTGCTGTACTAATAAGAAAAGTATCACTGCTTACTTTGTCAAGACTGGAAAAAGTCCACTTTCCTTCGTACAGGACTTTGCGCACACTGCGAACCGAACAATTACAATTACAATTATCTTGCTTTAACCCCTTCTCAGCACCACCTTTTTTAACACAAGCAGAAAATAAATGGTTACTTGAACCTCTTTGACGACAGGCACAATCCCAGTCTCTTCTGCCACCATTAGGGGTGGAAAGATACATTGATACAACTGCATCAATGCGATATGGAGAATGGTGATGAACCCTTAATTTGCATGGCAAACTTGGATTCATTTTTACACTTATTTTAATTATAAATATGGAAATTGCGGTTTTAAAAATTAAACAATATATTTTCTACTTTGAAAGTCATATTGTTTGTTATTTGAATGTCATCTGAGTGTCTGTGGGAAGGCGGGGGGGGGGGTCTGTCAAATCCAATGGTCACATTAGTCACATCACAGCTAATTGTATCGTGATTTATCGTATCGTTATAAATGAGATAAATCACATCACACCATTGTTTAGAGTATCTTTATTGTATTGTATTGTCATCAAGACAATTGAATGGATCTCTATTGGAATTTGGAGGTTGGGACTAGATTTAGCTGTAAATTATGCTGGAACAGTATGGAATACATGGTTGGTGAAATGGCTGAAAGTCATCAATTGTCTGAGGTATCAAACGAGATTCAAACCATCACTCTACTGCCAGATATGCAGTAGATATGGATGGATCACTTTAGGGGTTGTTTCTCCTGACAAATTTTCCTATTGAACTCGATGAAAAAATAAGTCAGAAGAAGAAACCCTTCAAGTTATCCATCCATATCTACTGCATATCTGGCAGCAGAGTGATGGTTTAAAGCTTGTTTCATACGTCAGACCCTTAATGACTTACAGCCGTTTAGCCAACCATGTGTTCCATACTGTTCCAGTGTAATTTACAGCTAAATCTAGTCCCACCCCCAAATTCCCATACAGATACATTCAAATGCAGAGAAGTTATAGTATCGATATATACATAAAAGTATATATAGCCAAAAGTATGTGGACACCCCTTGGTCTGGGGCTGTTTTTCATGGTTCAGGCTAGGCTCCTTAGTTCCAGCAAATCTTAACACTACAGCATATAATGACATTCTAGACGATTCTGGGTTTCCAACTTTATGGCAACAGTTTGGGGAAGGCCCTTTCAGAATTCAGAGGGACAATGCCCCCATGCACAAATAGAGGTCCGTACTGAAATGGTTTGTCTAGATTGGTATGGAAGAACTTGACGGGCCTGCACAGAGCCTGACCTCAACCCCATCAAACACCCTTGGGATCAATTGGAAAGGTGACTGCAAGCCTAACAGCCCCACATCAGGGCCCAACCTCACTAATGCTCTTCTGACTCAATGGAAACAAATCCATGCAGCAATGTTCCAGCATCTAGTGGAAAGCCTTCCCAGGAGAGTGGAGGCAACAAATGGGGACCAACTCTATATTAATGCCCATGATTTTTGAATGAGATGTTGGATGAGCAGGTGTCCATATACTTTTAGCCATGTAGTGTATATGTATATACAGTGCCCTCCACTATTATTGGCACCCCTGGTAAAGATTAGTAAAAAAGGGTTATAAAAAATTCACCGTTAGATGAATTACCTTAATCTCACACTGAAAAAATGAGAAAAATCCAACCTTTAATTTAAGTACATTTATTATGAGAAAAAAAATCCCTTTTAAAAAATTATTATTTTTAACAAAACCACGTGTGCCACAATTATTGGCACCACTGCATTTATATATAAAATAAAGTAATAATTTTTTATATTTGGTCACATATCCTTTGCATGCCATGACTTCCTGATGTCTGTGACCCAACAACATCAAAAGACTCTTGATATCTTGATATCACAGACACCAGGAAGTCATGGCATGCAAAGGATATGTGACCAAATATAAAAAATTATGACTTTATTTTATATATAAATGCAGTGGTGCCAATAATTGTGGCACACTTGGTTTTGTTAAAAAATAATTATTTCTTGATGAGGGATTTTTAAATATATATATATATATACACACACACACACACACACACCTGTATATACTGTAAATATAAAAATATATCTTGTTTGTGTAAGAACGGTATGTAACGCTCTAAATGCAACTACAAACAGAGTCACCAGATGTGGCTATATAAAAAAATATATATATATATATTAGAAAATTATTATTTCAAAATATGACAATGCAACTTTGTTTCCAGTTTACAATAGATGCCTTGATGAGTTTTCCCATCCATCTCACCCTCCGTTAATCCACGAAAACACTCAAATAACACTGATAATAAAATTTCCATCTTTAGTCAATTGCTTAGAAAATCATATTATCCTCAGCATGCAAGGGTAGCATTATAGTTACCTCCCTCCTTCCGCGCTGTGGAAGACCTGAGGCAGACGCCATTCCCGAGCCCGCAGCAGATCTTATCTCAGGCCCTGGGCGGTGGTTGAACTACGGATGGTGATGATTTAATTGACTGAATCTAGAGCCCTTATTCACCTCAAATACTTCTGCACCTAAAAATGTTGCCATGGGAGTTTTAGAGCGCGAGGGTCAAGTAGAGTTCTTGCCACCTAAGTTTCCTTGTTTGTAGTACAATCCCCGGGCATGAAAAATTAGCCTTTAACAAAGGCTAATATAACTTTAATATTACTCGTGATATACATTTACTCCAACAAAATATTGAAGTGGCATGTCACGCCTGTACGCTAACGCATCACCTGAGATTTTATGGAAATCAACACTAAGCCACAAAAGAATAACACACAGCGAAAGATTAAATAATGTAATGGTTGGATTCATTTACATGACTTGAGCTTGTCTCATTTCCCCCAGAATGAATCCAATTCACTCAAAATAACATTTGTATTTAAATTAGCCTCATCACAGTGGGAACATAAATAACCAGCTATAGTTTAAAACACCACTGTGTGTAAGCAGCATAACATTTTATGGCTGTACAAGTTGGTTTGAATCTTTGCCTAAAGCCTGAGAAATGTAGCTTGCTGTCAGTATTGACAACGCCATGTTGCCTTAGCAGCAGTCCTCTTTCTCCTATATCTGTTTAACATTGTACATCGATTACTGCCAAGCAGCCATTGGCAGGACTAATTTATTTATGAACTTGTCATTCCAAATCATTGATTAAGATGTCCTTCATTAAAGAATTAATTATATGCAAAGATAAAAGATTTGCTAATTATTGTCTTTTATCTAATTGAGGCTTTCTGCTACAGGAGAAAAGTTCAGAGGTTTCGCAACTATTGCCCTCAGCGTCAACTGGGCCTGGATGTGAATTTAATCAGAAAATGGGACTTATACGCTTGTTCTGAAATTCAGAGATGAAGTAGCTAGAAGAGTTGCACTTGGGAACTATTCACCAAGTTAGCTCACCACATCTTATCGCTTTTGTTTTACATGTTTACATGTTTTAAAGTGAACTGAACAATGTGCATAATTTTCTAAAACCATATAATAGAGTGTGTCACTAATTTTGCACAATTAAATTGTATATTAAATAGAGGTGTACTGATTTTCTGGCCATCACTGGCACCAAGAGATATTCATAATTATTTTTAGTTAACCATGATGTCAAATTGTAAAGTCAGTACATTCAATCTACAGACTGAGTGCAATGTGCAAGTACGTGCTTAAATTAATATATCAGCTTAGGCTCCGCACTAAAGTATATGGCCACACAGAAGTAAACAGTGATTATGATGTATCATACAAATTTTATTTTGGTTGATTCCACTGAATCATTATTAAAGTATATTTTCCACATTAAAATATAGCTTAGTTCTTGAATTATGTATTTTGTATGATCACCTTTATGAAGGGTGTGGATAATTTTGGAGATAGCAAATAGGAACTGGAGTCACACCAGGTGAAGTTTTGTGCTTGCCCTCATCTGATTCAATTAATAAAGGAATTCTGTTGCAAGTGCCTGGCCAGATAGCCTACTATAAAGAATGCAGACTCCTATGTGGCAATGTTATATTTGCCACCCTCTAATAAATTCCTTCAACTATAAAATGCTGCTCCTTAACGACCACACTTCCATGGTTCAAGTGTCCCTCTCTATCTCCATTAATTTCTCTCATAATTATGCATTCATGTTTTGGTTCCAAAAAATACAAACTTCTACAACGAGGAAAATGTGATTGTTGCTAGAATGTTTACTATAGTATAGTGTGGTTTTCAAGATGTTTGCAATTAGCGACTCGGTATTGAACAACAGTTCCTTACATTTAGAATGGCCTTCTAACAGCAGGGTTTCCACTAAAAGCAACATGACCAGAAACTAAAGCTCAGGAACTCTTAGCAGAAGCTAAAACACTAACTCAGGAAGCCTCAGTGTATTTCCACTGTCTAGAGGAGCACTTTGGCACCTGATATAAAACTCATGTCCAAGAATATGCTGAATATATGACCTAGCTAGAGTGGATTCACATGATACATTTTTAAAAATGCAGAGGGATGAACAGATCAACTTAACCCTCCTCTAGAGGGTTTATAAGTCATGTGTTCAAGCAGTTGATAGCATTACTGTGCCAGACAACATGACAGTTATGCAGACACAAACCATTTTTTTCCCTGCTAGCTAGCAGGTAGGCTATTTAACAAGCTAGTCACGCATGTTGACAATTGTCTTTGGGTACAGACATGGGCAGATTACATGGATCAAATATTTAAAAAAACATTCTGAATGCACTGGTGCACTGAGCTAGTGCAGCACAGAGCTAAGACGAACAAACACGTAGCTGTAATTACAGCAAACTTGATAAACGGCCAGCTTGAAATGACACAGCTTATTTGGATGTTTATTGTTTTGCTTTGGCACAAAAGCAAACTGGAAACAGCTCCAGAGCTACAGTGTGCTTCAATCAGCAGCACAAAGACAGCAGTCGTTACTGTTATATACAGCAAGCCATGTCCATACCCACATTTTTAGTTTCTTAATTGCTGTGTTTACAGTTTCCAGTAATTATAATCAAAGATGAATACTACATGCTTTAAACTGTAATCAAGTGTAGATATTACTCAAGAATAACAATTTAATTTTAAGATTTTTGTACCAGTATGTTGCCATCAATCTTGTTCAATAATTAATCTTTAGGTCTTCAAGCTTGCCCTTTAGAAATGCATTCCAGTGCAGCATACGATGTCACCTTTATGATCCATGGTCTCACTGATACACTTTTCTCTCAGCCCTGCATCTGAGTTATCATTTGTCAAAGCCTACAAAGAGCTGCAATATTATCTGCAACATTGCTATTAACTGGGTTTTAATACATTCGGAAAAGCTCCATCTACGGTGAAACCACTGTGAACAAAAAGGCTTAGGCATCTTACAGCACCTTTTTTGTTATATGCAAGTTATATTCAAAAAGTTTTCAAAAGGAAAACCCTAAATAGTGTGTGTGCGTGTGCGTGTGCGTGTGTGTGTGTGTGAACATGTATGCATGCACAAGGTAGTGATATAGACCCAGAGAGACAAAATGGAGTGAGGAGAGTAGGAATATGAAAGAATAGTCAGTTTCGCTGCACTCAAGAATAGGTTGCTCTTGCTTCGTCACACAGACATAAACTGGCTAAATTGCAACAGGCCTTTAATAATGTTAGACACATCCTTGAGATCTACTTGTCCGTAAATATTACCAAGTGGTCAATGACTTGCTGAAAACAGCGACAGGAGGCTGTAGGCTAATAGACACGGAGAGCAATTCCTTGTATTTAAGTTGCTGAAAACTGGTAGATTAATGGTATTACAGTGCCTAAAGCTCCAGTTGCTGAATAGCTGACACAGGGAATTTTGTACCCTCCATTCTGGAAGATTGTGAATGCTACATTTCATTTTGATATTTGCTTAATGTATTAATGGATGGCCCCTCTTTCTCCATATTTAAATATATCTGCAAGCGATTTTCAGTTAGCACCATCACAAGTGGATAAGCATGGTACTATCAGGAAATGTTTCCAGGCAAACATATTTCAGAAAAGGTGTTTCAATCATTTAATGCACTTTTATTAAAGCGCTGCTTTTTCAGCCATTTACCCTAAGTGGTTTAATCTCTTTCTCACTGGCTGATGCATTGTGGGCTGTGAAACGGCAATCACACTTAATAATGTTAATGACTTTATTCCTTCATTAAATCAACCTCACCATAAGCATCTCCATCTGGCCACTGATCTATTCCTCTGGTTCTAATGCAGCTCTGATCGAGGCCACGGTGTTAGTGATGAACATCAGTGCTGTCACCTGGATGTGCCCCAAGGTCTCAGGACTTGGACCACTGAACTGGAATGTGTTCCTCAGTCTCACCCCACGATAAAAGACTGAACATGACTGACCATGGGAGAGGACAGTCGTTGCAGGGGACTGCACTCGGAGTGACCAGCTCCAATGTTTCAGTTTCTCATGGATTTTAACAGGATCGATCGGTTTGCAATTGCGATTGCTAATCACCCTTAATGCATCAAAATGTCCGACCCCTTTAGCTAAAACACAAAGCGTATGAGTAATACAACAGGTATATGACATCATACATGAGAAAACGGAGATATATCATGATATCTATAAAACACTATCGCAGTATTTAACACTCTATTCAGTTGTTTAATTTTGTCTGATTGAAACTTAAAAAACATAAAGTGTCCTCCTTCTCACTGGCAAACTGGAAATAACCAGAATTTCCTAAGCTTGTGATTGGAGCTGCTTCTAATTGTACAGTAAAAAAAATATATTGTATTTCATGGTTTCTGGGCCAAAACAATGTAACAAAGTAGATCTTGTAGTAGCAGATCTTTTGTATTAATTAATCTCCAATTTTGTTCCATTGTAGTGAGCTGACTTGCAACCTGAAAAGCCTTGCTACCTGCATGAGAGGATACAATGCAAATTACAACTACACATTGTACCTTGTGCAACGTGAATAGTACCGCACTGGTAGTTGCTCTCCTGTACAGACGGACTCATCTCAGTCAGTCTCCTGTAAAAGTGACCAGAAGGAAACACCACATTTTGGAGGCAGCAAACCGAGTGTTGTTTGAGGCTTTACTTTACACATAGAGCTACTTCAAAAGACACCTCCCCCTGTTCCTTCAACAAGATTTTGTGGGTAAACTCCAATCACATCTGCAATAGTTAAAATCAGCTGTTGTGAAGATGGTAACCCAAAGCAATTTAGCATTGGGTCTGTATAACTAAACAAATAACACACTACTGTGTGACTGGAGCAACGCTTGTGTTACCACTGCTTCACCAGCTATCATTAATCATCAATGTTGCAACTCTGTTAATCCCGTTACCTCCCTCCCATGCATACGCGCGCGCGCGCGCACGCACGCACGCACGCACGCACGCACGCACGCACGCACAAGCACGCACGCACGCGCGCACACACACACAGACACGTGCATGCACACGCACAGGGTACAGCTATTTTTAGTAATTTATTCCAGAGCATTCCATTACATTTTGAAGTGTGTAAAAGTAATCCCGACAACATGACTGTAATGGGCACTGGGTAACAGAAGCCAAGTCAAATGCATTCAAGGGTCTAGGACAGGCCTAGTGTTCATTAAAGTGTCAATCAGAGTGGAGCACTCCCCCAATGCCTAAAACACGTAGGTCCCAAATTCAGACCATCTCGTCTATCACTGGAAGCTGCCCTCATAGGACCTTCTAGTCATTTTTCTTTCTATAATACACAATTAATAATAATTAAAAAACCCTTTGAAGCATAAATTCAAACCTGGTTGCTCTGTGTTATGGATCTATATCTGAATGGTAAAAAGCCCTAGAAGCTCCAATAATTCCGTTTTTGGACTCTGGTCCTTTTCAACTATGACTAGATTGATAATAAATGCCTGAATAAGTCATTCTGTTCTGTTTCATAACATTTTACTTTTCACTTTTCTCTAATGCCCTTCTCTCCATGTATCATTTGTCCAAATGAAAGTGGATCTGGGCCCCATAAATTTCAACTGATATACAGTGCCCTCCACAATCATTGGCACCCCTGGTAAAGATGAGTAAAAAGGGTTTTAGGAAATTCAGTTTGGTGAATTAGCTTAATCTCACAATGAAAAAATTTGAAAAAATGCAACCTTTAATTGAAGTAAATTAATTCTGAGAACAAAAATCCATCATCAATAAATAATAATTATTTATTTATTTATTTGTAAATTTGTTTCTGATTTCCCCCCATTTTTCTCCCAATTTAGTAGCCAATTGAATCCCTATTCTAATTCAATTCCCCCCATGTAGCAACCGCTAGAGAACCACCGCTATACAACCCTGTCAGCCGGTAGTAGGAAGGAGGGCGCCACGTCCTCTACAGGGCGCGACTCCTCGAGCTCCTGACCGTGATTCCAACTCGCCCAGGGCCTTCTGTGCGCAGCGATTCTCTCCGAGCCCCTCCCCCCACCCGGAAGCAGCCGCCAATTGCTGCTCCCACCAGCCATGCTCGGAACTGGCAGGTCCGGGGCGCGAACCCCGATCCTCGGAGTACAACTGCACTGACTGAAAGTCAGCACTCTTACCGTTGTACCACCGCGGCGGAAGCTTGATTTTGTGTTCAACCATTTTTGTGCTGATTTGGACGTATGTTTTGGATCATTGTCCTGCTGGAAAATCCAACAACGACCCAGTTTTAGTTTCCTGGCAGAGACAGCCAGATTCAGATTTAAAATTTCCTGGTATTTCATGGAGTTTATGATGCCATGTACCCTATCAAGGTTCCTCGGGCCTTTGGAGAAAAAACAGCCCCACAACATCATGGAACCTCCACCGTACTTAACAGTGGGTGGGGATCAGGTTATTTTCGGTATAGCCATCCTTCTTTTTACGCCAAACCCACCTTGAGTGTTGGTTGCCGAAAAGCTAAATTTTCGTTTCATCTGACCATAGAACACAGTTCCACTCAAAGTTCCAGTAGCATTTAGCAAACTCCAGGCGCTTACGTTTGTGGTGAAATGACAGGAAAGGCTTTTTTCTGGCATGCCTTCCAAATAATTTGTTGGCATGGAGGTGACATCTAATGGTAGTTTTGGAGACTTGATGACCCCAATGTGCTGCTTTCCTCTGTAATTTTCCAACAGTAATCCTTGGGGATTTTTTGCCTCTCCTACCCTGTGCATTGGGGCAATATGAAATTAGGTCCTCTTCCAGGCAAGTTTGTAACAGTTCTAGTTGCTTTGAAAGTTTTAATTGCCCTAACGGTAGATATGGGCATTTGCAGGTGAGTACCTATTTTTTTTATAGCCATTCCCTGACTTATGAAGCTCAACACACTTTTCTCTCATTTGATTTGTGTGTTCTCTTATCTTTCCCATGTACGAATAAGGGAACATGGCCTCTGTGTCACCTCATATTTATACCCCAGTGAAACAGGAAGTCATGGATTACTGCTTGAAAGTTCCTAAACACTCTGATCAACTTTAAAAAGTAAAATATAAATAAAAATATAAAATATAAATATTTAAAAATTATTTCTTGATAAGGGATTTTTTTTCTCAGAATAAATTTACTTCCATTAAAGGTAAAATTTTCTATCATTTTTTCAGAGTGAGATTAAGCTAATTCACCAAAAGGTGAGTTTTTATAACCCTTTTTACTCATCTTTACCAGGGGTCCAATAATTGTAGAGGGCACTGTATGTGTGACCCCCCTTATTTAAAAAGTAAACTAATTACAAAAAGCATTAAGTATTGTGAGAGGGAATTTGATATGTTTTCCTTTTTCCCCTACAAAAAGTGAATCTTTTTAAATGTCGATGGTTAGACACATTTAGCGTTATACACCTCAATGTCAAGGGCTCTTTCTACATATCTTATAAATGGCCTTAAATGACCCCTTTCTTTTTTTTTTAAGCTGATGATGTGTTTCCCAGCAACCTAGAGCCCCCTAAACGAAAACTGATAATGTTAAAATGAATTTGATGGAAAGCTTCTCAGGGGATGATTTGTCTCTCCATGTGTCTCAGATGGCAGAAGTTGACAATAATGTGAGTGTCAATTTGATTTGTTCATTATGAAGAATGTGTTCCCAGCCAGTTACCCCAGCTTCAATATAGCTTCAATATAGCTTCAATTTCATACCTGGAAGCCTGTTCGTTCTGCCCCTGACAGGTAGCATATCAGAAGCAGGAGCATAGATTTTTAAATGTATTTCCAAGAGACGTGAGAGACAAAGTACAGACGTACAGACAAAAAAAAAAAGGTTTGGTCTTAAGTTAATAATCAATGCTCAGCACTCCAAAAGCTAAGCCAATTAAAGACATGGGCTGCATGGCACCAAACACCTCATAAGTGGTGTAACTGATACTGTGGCACACTAATGTTTTTGGTAATAAAAGAGGTCATGTGGATTCTCTGGCTCGAAACTCTGAGAGAGACATGTAACACTGGCACGCCAATGAAAACAGTACACGCATAAGCAGGATACATGACCTCACAGCAACCCACTACACCTATAAAGCCCCTGCTCATGTTCAAGCCTTTAAGCTCAGCTGTGGTTAGGTGCATCAGAGAGTTGTTGACAGGATGTGAATTGTGTAGGCCTAAACAACCATCGTGCCTTTCTTTTTTTTTTCAACTACCAACAGAAATATGCGTCTTATTAAAATAATAGCAACAGTAAAGTGATTCTATGGTTCAGTTGGTCACATGTGTAAAAATATATTCCACAAACTAAATTGTAAGGCAAATCCTTTTCATATCCCCAGCCATACACCAGATGATTTACACAGCCATACATAAATCTGTGTAATGCTGCCATCTTGTGGAGGTTTAAGACATTGCAGGTGAGCCTTTTTAAAACAAAGCTTCAGGCCCATTCCCTTTGCTTTTTTGTTTTGTTTTGTTTTGTTTTTCAAAATGCCCTGTGTTTTAAAACATTTTATTCCTACTCAATCTCTGGGATTGTACCAGTATAACTTAGAACTTATATGTTTATCAAAAAATAAATAAATATGCACAGCACACTTTTTGAACATAACTGGTTAGGCTACATGCAATCAACGTAGATGTTCATGGCTTAAGATGCTTAATGTATTTCAGTTATGAATTGCATAAATGTATTTTGGTAAGCCATTACGGGTCATTATAAGCCTATAAGTCATTCTATATGAATATCTACAGCTTCATGGTTACATAAAAAAAAAATTATGGCATTTTCTTTTGATGTAAAAGTATAATCTTTCTTATGAGAGCTGGAGTAGGCTACTGAAAGGGCGTGCTGCTCTGGAGTAGGCTACTGAAAGGGCGTGCTGCTCTGGAGTAGGCTACTGAAAGGGCGTGCTGCTCTGGAGTGGGCTACTGAAAGGGCGTGCTGCTCTGGAGTGGGCTACTGAAAGGGCGTGCTGCTCTGGAGTAGGCTACTGAAAGGGCGTGCTGCTCTGGAGTGGGCTACTGAAAGGGCGTGCTGCTCTGGAGTGGGCTACTGAAAGGGCGTGCTGCTCTGGAGTGGGCTACTGAAAGGGCGTGCTGCTCTGGAGTAGGCTACTGAAAGGGCGTGCTGCTCTGGAGTGGGCTACTGAAAGGGCGTGCTGCTCTGGAGTGGGCTACTGAAAGGGCGTGCTGCTCTGGAGTGGGCTACTGAAAGGGCGTGCTGCTCTGGAGTGGGCTACTGAAAGGGCGTGCTGCTCTGGAGTAGGCTACTGAAAGGGCGTGCTGCTCTGGAGTGGGCTACTGAAAGGGCGTGCTGCTCTGGAGTGGGCTACTGAAAGGGCGTGCTGCTCTGGAGTGGGCTACTGAAAGGGCGTGCTGCTCTGGAGTAGGCTACTGAAAGGGCGTGCTGCTCTGGAGTGGGCTACTGAAAGGGCGTGCTGCTCTGGAGTAGGCTACTGAAAGGGCGTGCTGCTCTGGAGTGGGCTACTGAAAGGGCGTGCTGCTCTGGAGTGGGCTACTGAAAGGGCGTGCTGCTCTGGAGTGGGCTACTGAAAGGGCGTGCTGCTCTGGAGTGGGCTACTGAAAGGGCGTGCTGCTCTGGAGTGGGCTACTGAAAGGGCGTGCTGCTCTGGAGTTGGCTACTGAAAGGGCGTGCTGCTCTGGAGTAGGCTACTGAAAGGGCGTGCTGCTCTGGAGTAGGCTACTGAAAGGGCGTGCTGCTCTGGAGTGGGCTACTGAAAGGGCGTGCTGCTCTGGAGTGGGCTACTGAAAGGGCGTGCTGCTCTGGAGTAGGCTACTGAAAGGGCGTGCTGCTCTGGAGTAGGCTACTGAAAGGGCGTGCTGCTCTGGAGTAGGCTACTGAAAGGGCGTGCTGCTCTGGAGTGGGCTACTGAAAGGGCGTGCTGCTCTGGAGTGGGCTACTGAAAGGGCGTGCTGCTCTGGAGTGGGCTACTGAAAGGGCGTGCTGCTCTGGAGTAGGCTACTGAAAGGGCGTGCTGCTCTGGAGTAGGCTACTGAAAGGGCGTGCTGCTCTGGAGTGGGATCTGTAGTGTCAGTCGGGGGAAGCATCATGTGTCAGAATTGCGAGTAATTCATAGCCTACTCTCTCGTAGCTAACGTTAGCAAGCTATTAATATCGGGTAACTCCTAGTACGCCATCAAGCATTCTACAAAATGTCCAAAGTTAAAAAGTACGATATTTTCCGACCCTGGCAATGTAATTGGCCTCCATCTGACTCAAAACGCATCTCTTCACCATACACTTTGCTCCCACAAACTGACCTTCATTCATTTGAAGGGGCGAATTACTGCCATACTCCATAGTGTTCAGAATGTAAGAGTGTGTGTGTGGGTTGGTGCGTGTGCGTTATGGGTGTATGTATCTGTAGTTTTTTTTTTGTTTTTTTGTTCTATGTATAATATGTTTGATATGTTTTTTGTGTACTGAGACACTCCGGTGTGATTTTGCACTCTAAAAATAAATAAATAAAATAAATAAATAAATCTGATAAAGAAACCATACCATAACATAGTTATTGCATAAATAATAGCCTAGTTTCAATCATACCATAACCTACTATCTAGCCAGCCAGGGATTTCTGGGACTAAAATTCACAAAGATTAAAACATTTGTATTTAATTTAAGTTAATCTATTTTAGCCTTTCATTTATAAGACCACACCGCTTCAAATCATTTAATTGTGATGAATCTAATTTGATTTATGTCCAGGATAATATACATTTTCCCCATTGCTCAGAAAATAAAAAAAATAACGCTGACCCAACTCAATAAAATAAAAAAAAGTCTGCGGTTCTCGTGCCAGTGTGGGAACATTGCTGTCAATCATCGTCTGCTCTCTTCATTAGTGTAGTGACGTCACGGGGAATGTAGCATTATGCTACTACAGTGTAGGCTACATCAACTTCTCTTGAAGTGCAAGTGCAGGTGAGAAAACGGCCCAACGTGGTGGGCTATCCTGTTCTCTAATATCGAATGCTTTCATTTACTTCGGAAATAGGCTATTTATAATTACGTCCTTTTAACAAATAATCCATGTAAATTATTATTATATATATATTATTTATTGTCAATGCCCATCTGCCACCAAAATTCAAACTTCCAAGGCAACGTAGCTTTTTCGTAGCTAACTTTAGTTAGCTACAGCTAGGCCTATTGGCGTCATAGCCTACTTTTAAAAAGCATTATTTAAATAAAAAAATAGAGCTTAATATGTAAAAAAAAAAATAATAATTCAAATGAAACCAAAACGTATTTCAGGAGGCTAATGAACACACTTTGAAGGTAGGCTGTTGGAAATTTCGCTGTTTATCATATGACACAAAACCTAATTTGGTAAAAACCAAACAACTCGTCCAATAGGACTGAAAACAACGTGAAAATTTGCTGTTGCAAACTTTGGTATTTTGAACACAAAACCTCATCCAGCAAAATAAAGGCTATGTAGCCTAACGTTAGCCTACACTTGTTTTAGCCTGCATTGTCTTTAAGCTATTGAATCCAGAACAATCTTTCAGTAAGATCGAAAAGTTAACCATTTTAAAGTGGGGCCTATCCTGCTGAATGGAAACATTTTCAACAGTAAACCACAACGCGGTAAATCCATAGGTCACAGCGAAACTTGTAAGTGCCTTTTAAACTGTCCCAAATAATCTTACCTGTGATGTTTCCTGACAGCAACAAATCCTATTCTATTTATTGGAACTGAAGGGAGTTATGTCGTCCAATTAGCATAGGATGGATCGAAGAAAAACCCTGAGCACTCGCCATACTGTCATGACGCCATTTTGAATTTACCCTACCTTAAACGAACTGGAAACTCGATATGCAAATTGCATAAATAATAGCCTAGTTGAAAAACAACATTTCTAACATAGCCTAATAACATATTAAGGTATAAATTGTACACATGACTATTTATATGCTTACTGACTTTACTCCTAACTATTTGTCATAGTATAGCCTACATGGCTTACACTCCGACGTTCCTCAATTCCAATGCACAATGAACTTCCACATATTTTACGTGCATCTCAGGCAGTTTGTCTCTGCTCCATATACTTATTTGTATTGATTTATCTCAAGAGAACCCTTCCAAAAAAACGTATTGACATGGAGCTGATGTCTGCTGGTAGATTTGAAGACCTGTCCACAAAATGCAAACACGTCTTGTAAATGTAAAAAGTGTGGCCTTTGACTTTTTCTTTGCCTCCCAAAACGTGTGTATGGGCAAGATACATTTGTGTCCTCTCCCAGGCAAGTTTACCACTGTTCCACTGCTTTTTCTAAAACTTTATTGGCCTAATAGTGGGAAGTGGTATTTTCTGGGGGGTTTTATATTGGCTATTTGTTTGTAAACGTCTTCTTGTTTGTAACCATTTTACATCATTACATGTGTTTTACCTCATTTTTATGCTGCTGTGAAACAGAAAGCCATGGGAGGCCAAGAACCCTTGGAGGGACAGCTGAGGGAGCAGCCAGAGGGCAACACCAGGTAGAGTCGAGAATTAAATTCTTGGGCAATGTAAAAACTGGGGAGAACCAACTGTACAGAGCTAAAAGTTCTGGCACGAAAAAAAAGAAAAAGATATGGCACAAAAACCATATGGACACAAAGGGCCCCTTTAATGATAAATGGGAAATTATGAAAGGGGTCGGAAATGGGAGCTCTATCAGCCTGATTGACTCCTAGTCATTTACACCAGCAGGAATTCCTCATTCGGGTTAAACATGTGGACCCACACAATCTGACAGGTGGCTTGCATGTACTTACATTTTTCATGATGTTTTTAGTTTTGTTTTTTAGTTTGCTTAGCATAGCAATGACATTACTAACACAATGATAATTGATGCAATGTTTTTTTTTTCCCAAAGATTTTAACTATTGTTGTGAAGAACATATTCATGGAAAGTGAACCACATGACTGGCCTTTGAAATGTGGTCTGCCTATGAGTCAAGTTTTACTGTAGTTCAGGAAGGCAGATTGTAATTATCGGCTCACAGGTCTATCCATTGCACTGACATCTTTAGCTTTTTATAAAGATGGCGATGATATGGCGCTACACTGTAACCATGGGTACTTTTGTATTCATTTTCATTCCGCATAACTGAAACTATCCAATTGAGGCATTTGGTTTGGTATTGACAATATGTGCATCCTTTAGAAAACATGTATCAAGAGTGCATTTCCCCTCATTAAACTTTAGATGGTAGTAAAGCCCCATCTACACTGCTGGCACCATCAGCAGGGGCTGATTTTCATTCAAATACAAAATAGTTCAGAATATAAATAAGATAATTAACTGTAGGTCCATAGGTCACAGTGAAACTTCCTCTTGAAATTCAGAATTTATATTGGGTTAAAATTACTTGCTCAACTTGTGACAATTAATGGCAGTGTCTCACATGGAAATTGAGACTGCAACATTTCCTGTACTTCCTTACCTTTTCTGTTTTTTGTTTTCTGAGGAATGTTAAAATGTCACCAGCGTAATTGATCCTGTCAGAAACAGGACTCCATTAAACTGAATAAGATTTAACTGAACAATGGTGATGTTGGCATCTACTAAAAACTAATTTATTTTACGGTGTGCTACGTTTCTACGCAATGTATACAGAAATGGGAAATATTACTAAATGGGGGGGAAATCAGTCTTACCATGACTAATATAAAAAAACATGATTTATTTTCAAAAACTATTTCATGATCAAAATGCACAATATATTATACAACTGTCCAAAGCAGTTAATTGAATTTACAATGACAGATAATAATTAAGTCACTTACAATGCATAATGCTGTATTTACTGGCATATGAAAAGACGTTGTTCTAATTTACAACATTAATGCTGCAAATTTAACTGCACAGATGGTATGCAGTGTTTTTGCCTGACTGCTTCATCTAACCCAAAGGCTCAGCAATAGAGAGGGAATATTAGGCCTGAGTGACATCTTTTTTGAACATGTAGTCTTTCTGAATATGAATAAAACCCAGACCTAGAAGCACTTGCTATTATCAAGACAATCAACACACACAAATGGACAAATCATTGGCAGGCTGGCAGCAATTGTCACAATTCAGTGCAATTCAGTAAGAAGCATTAATCATTAAGGAGCTTTCCTTTTAAAATGTTGGTATATGTTTAAAGGAACATCCACAACAAAATATATACTTGTATAATGAAAAGAAATAGCTCTGCACGTCTCCAAGCTCTCAGACTGATATATTGACTTCATCAAGGTTTTGCTTTTTTGTATACATTTTCATATCAATAAAATGGATTATATTTTCATCTCAAAATTAGCCAGACTGTAGCATTTCACAGGCTTCCACTGAAAGCAGCAGAAACATAGTTATATTTTTCCCAATTTATAATAAATAAGGACATTTAAATTGGGGAATAGGGACCAATACATGGTGTTGCAATCCATATTCTGTATAGAAATGTGTTGAATTATTTACGTAGTTTTTAGTTCAGTTTTTGCTTTGTTTACATGAAATTAAATTGAAAAAAAACAGACACAACACGGTTAGAAAATACTGAGATTCGTGTCAAATTGAATCCTACTCTATGAATCGGCTCAATCAACAATATAAATCAGATAAGAGAGCGAGGACAGTGATATACCAAGCACACTGCTCACAATATCACACACAGGACATTTTATTAACTTTCCTATTATGTTTGGGTCTATATGACCCAAAATGACATTTTGTTTTTACCGTAAATTCCGGACTATTGAGCGCACCTGAATAAAAGCCGCACCAACGAAATTTAGAAGAAAAAAAAAATTTGTACATATATAGGCCGCACTTGTCTATAAGCCGCAGGTGTCCACGTTGTAACATGAGATATTTACGTACACAGAAAGATGATACACAGTAGGGATGTGCGCGTTTAGTCGACTAGACGATTCAACGTTGCTACCCTCGCTAGTCGGCACCAGAAATACTAGTCGGTTAAACTTATTATTTTATTAATGTACACATTTAAATGACATATTGACATAATTTGCACTGAAATGTCATGTTTTCCTGGTTAAATGTTGCTTTATAAAAAAAACGAGCATCCGTTACTATGTTAACAACGCAGGATTAAAAAAAATAATAATAACTTTTAAACGAAGGAAAAAAACAAAACGGATTAGCCTGTTCGCCCTGCAAGTTAAACCAGCGAGGTGGAAAAAGTAAGTAGCCCTATCGCGTTGTTGAATAGCCCAATAAAACGAATCTAATGTCGATCAGTAGGCCTACGTAATTGTTATTTTTTTGTGGGCCTATTATTGGTAGTTTTTCTGATGACCGATTATTATTTTTTACTGTATTTGCTATGCGATCGCGATCGCGTTCACCCAATGCAAATACCGTTGTAATAATCAGGCACGTTTCCTAAAAATGTTTTGCAGCAGCTCTATTTCCTTCTTCGACAGCCAGATCGATTGCCTTTAACTTAAAAGCTGCATCATATGCATTTCTTCGTGTGTTTTCCATGATGAGGGTGTGTGCATGATGCGCAAAACGGCTGTTCAAAACACAATCAAACTAGCGTCTTCCTCGGCGCATTATCTCTGTCTGTCTCGCTCTTGCGCTTCCTGCTAGAGCGCCCCCCTGGAGGCCGTTAGCTCGTAAAAATCTATAGATTAGCCGCACCGTTGTATTGGCCGCAGGGTTCAAAGTGTGTGAAAAAAGTAGCGGCTTATAGTCCGGAAATTACGGTATATAACTTCAAATTGGTGATTCTCTTCAGTACATGTCTTTAAGACATCCTAGAGAATAATGAAATGCATGTAAAAAATGGGAACTTTAAAAAAAAATTATATTGACCCGTAACAACACTAACACAAATGGCAGTAAAATGCTATCTGTAAAAAAAGAATACACTTCACTTTCTGCTTCTGTAATGCTGATTTGAGAATGTGTTGAGGTTCATATGATAATCACGGTGAAATCAGTCAAGCAAGGGCCCCTTCAACAGTTAAACCTTCACTGAAACAATAATCATAACAGTATTTATGTCCATTTGTGCACATTAAATATTAGAGTTGTAGTCTATTTTAATATACCAAATGAAGCATGAACTGTGTGTTATTTACAAGCAGTCTATATAAAAACATTTTCAAAGTCTTTCATCAGGACTGGGGGCATAGAGTTTTTCTATATGGACCAACAATGCCTGTACATAAAACATTTTTAATATCAGCATATTTACTTTAACACTTTAGTAGCACATATTGGAGGGCAGAGCTATGTTTGAAACAATGCACAGTATATCCTGTAACTGAACACAAAAGCAACGTCTTTATTATGACTGTTTCAACCCAGTTGCATGGGCAAGTTTGGAATATTCCACCTTGTCCCAAAACCAACACGATAGCAGGATTCACAGCTGAGTTACCACCATTCCAATCATTAAGAACACAAATAGTTTCTGGATTGGTATTTTGTCTGTGGGTTGATAGGAAACATTCTTGTTTGTTGTTAGAGAATTGGAACATAATTACGCTGTATTGCACAGGTGCAAGAGTACTGATGACATGCAGGATGCAGGATTCTGTAGCCCACAATTATCAGCATTCACAGAAAATAAATGACCTTCAGAAGCTTTGCAATCTCGCAGAGCTTCACAGAGAAAACTATAAATATGCATATTTGGCAAATATTTTGAAGCCTGTAATTCAGATTAAATCCACTGTGTGTCTCTACAGCCACTCTCGATGAACACAACTTGGTTGTGCTCAATTTTTGATTAATAAGAATAACTGATAACTGTATCGTCATGTGACTAATAATTAGTGAATATATGAAAACGGCTGCATATTTTCATGAGATTTCTGACTTTTTTAATAGTATTTTTTAATCAATATTTCAAAGCTAAAGTCCAAAATCAAGAGCTGAAAAAAATTATATTCAGGTTAGTAAACATTAATGTATCACTGACACATCATCTTTAATTAATGAATAATTAAATGTAAAAATCCAGATCCAGGAAATGTGATTATTAATAAGTGCTCATGAGCTGGCTTGCTGCGGAAGTTATATTAGCATTTTGGAGGGCTAAATGACATAATAAAAATGTATTTTAAAAAGTGTGGAAATGCTGGGCCCTATTTATGAAAAAATAGTGTCATAGTGAAGCATTTAAAGACCTGGCAGACATGCTAGGTAGCACAATACCATAGCAACACAAATAAGCAAATGCATCAAGACTGAACAATTGCCGTATAGACCATATTAAACATGAATATCTACAGAAATAAACTTTTCTTTAATTTTACATGATGTAGGCTATCTTTTTTTTTTTACTGAATTGGTAAAATTAATTGAGTAACTTGCACAACATCCCTCAAAAAATCAAAGAATGTTTTTACACACAGTGCACTCCAGGTATTGACATCAGATTGACATCATATCTTTATATTATGTATACAGTGGACATTTTATATTGACACGTCACACACTTTCACTGAAACATGGTTGATGCCAGTCCCGTTTGTCTAAAGGTTTCAGCCACCTGTTTGGAATGCTGGATTTTAGCTGAAAGGGCCTCAAAGACGTCATTCTGATCCAGTGCTGTCGCAGTCTTGTAAATAAATGTTCCTAAGGACTCCAGTCCTCTCAGTCCTAGGTTTACGCCGCAACCTGGAATCCAAGAGAGACATCGTCTCTTAGATCTTGTCACATTTATAAACTTTATTCAAACACAATTTTTGATCCACCATGAGAGGGAAGCATCTGCATTTCATTTATGTATGAAAACCTCATCATCCCACCACCTGCCTTCCGTACTCCAGCACGCAGAAGTCTTCAGATGGCCGGGTGACTGAAACGTGACATATAGGCACAATTTTTGAGACCATACCCAGGTAAGATGGTGGCCTATAACCATGGTTTTACAGTGCTGTGAAAAAGTTTTTGCCCCCTTCCTGATTTCCTCTATTCTTGCATATTTCTCACACTTTTTTTTTCTTCAGATCTTTAGACAAAATATAATATTGATTTTAGGGAACCTGAGTAAACAAATGACACATTTGTTTTTTACTTATTAAATTTATTTAATGAACAATAAATCCCAACACCCATTTCCCTTGTGTGAAAAAGTAATTGCCCCCTTACAATAACTGCAGCCAATGTATAATAAAGTAATCATTTGTAATATTTGGTCACATATCCTTTGCATGCCATGACTTCCTGATGTCTTTGACCCAACAATATCAAAAGACTCGTGAAATCTTATTTTCTGGTATTTCTACAAGCGATACTATAACCTCTCTGCATTTGAATGGATCTCTATGGGAATTGGGGGGTGGGACTAGATTTAGTTGTAAATTACACTGGAATAGTATGGAACACATGGTTGGCTAAATGGCTCTAAGTCATCAAGGGTCTGATGTATCAAACGAGCCTCAAACCATCACTCTGCTGCCAGATATGCAGTAGATATGGATGGTTCACTTTAAGGGTTGTTTCTCCTGACAAATTTTCCATAGAGTTCAATAGGAAAATTTGTCAGGAGAAACAACCCTTAAAGTGAACCATCCATATCTACTGCATATCTGGCAGCAGAGTGATGGTTTGAGGCTCGTTTGATACATCAGACCCTTGATACATCAGACCCTTGATGACTTAGAGCCATTTAGCCAACCATGTGTTCCATACTATTCCAGTGTAATTTACAACTAAATCTAGTCCCACCCCCCAAATCTAGAACCCTCCGACCCCCCCCCCCCCCCCCCTCAAGATGAGTTGAATTGATCAGTTAACATATTGATCGTACATCAGGCTGATTAAATGTCTGGCACATACATGTAGTTGTCCAATACTGCTGTACTCTGGCTACTGCCCATTATATTTAAGTATCTGCTGATAATCTATGTTACATTAATCAATGTGTCTTTTCCCTCCTCACCATATCCAAAGCATGGGTGGTCAGTACAGTACAGTACAGTTATGCTACATATTTATGTGTTTTGCCCATTTCATTGCGAGTTTTAGTTTTTGGTTTAGTTGAGTTTCGGTTTTTACCCGTGTCAAAGTTGAGAGCCCGGGCAGCCTCGCCTTCGATGGTCACCGCCACGTTATCGCCCTCGATGTAGGCCGCGTTGACCCGGCGATGAGACAGCATTATCTCAAACAACCTGCGACTGCACTGCATGTGATGCAACGTGAGGTCGTTCAGACGAGGCTCAACGTCCATCTTGTAGGCATTAAAGGACTGATGGAATATGTTCTTCATGATCTGGAGGACAAAAATGGGTTCATTGTTATACATGATGATAGTCTTACAAGCACCTACAACATGTGGTGCTGCTGAGCTCATATTGTCAATTGTCATTTTTAGTGACAGCTGAAAAATGGGCTGACAAGTATAGAAAAGCGGAACTTCATCGAAGTAAAGCATCATTCAATTCCTGACTTACATTAAGTCTAAGCACACGTATTCATGTACGCCACGTAATGCCATGTTCAAAGCAGGTTCCGAGTTCTGTATTAGACGCGTAATTGCACTTTTTAAAATGGGTGAATATTTCAACATAATGAAAACATGAATATTCAAATGATTTGCTCTAACAATGTAGCTCAAATCTCCTGAAATTGTTATTTCTTCAAATATGTGTACTATAATATTACACTATACACTTTTAAATTAAATTTTATAGAAAATATTTGCAGATTTTGTATAAACAGGGAGTCATGCTAATGTTTTTATGAATTTTGTTTTTAAGAATAAGATCTTCACTCTGGGATGGGATTTATAATTCCCATTTTCCTCTTTACTTGTATACATGCAGCCATTATACCTCCATTGTGAGGGCACCTCAGGAGTAATCGGCACTAAATACAATTCTAGTATCAAACAGACCTTTCAACATCTGTCAGGTTTTGTGCACTCTGTGGCCAGAGCTTTAAATTAATTTGAAGTGTGAACATTGCTCCATATCTCATAAAGATCTACAAAATTGACTTGTGTAATAGGCCTGTTTTTTTGTGGTTACTCTTCTCTGGTTCTTTCTTCCTGGTGGAGGCACATTGCACAATCACTGCCTATGATATTGACTGATAAGCTGATAGGGGGGGGGGGGGGTTATGGTGTGGATTTTCTGTGAACTCTTTAGGCCAGAGTGAATGTCCCCTGGCACGTCTGTATCTACCATTAAGAAACATTAAACAATAATATCCTGATGGTGTCTTTGAATCAACAATGGCTCTAGATTTCATAAACACCTGTTGTAATTGAATTTATCTGTGCGCAAATGGTCATTTAATATTTATCAAAGCGTCATCTCCTGCTTGGAAAGTGCGTCAAGGGCGATGAACCGGAAACGTGCTACACAGATGTAATGTTCTCGTCGCATGGCAGCACAGATGATGACCGTCTAGAACCCTCCGACCCCCCCCCCCCCCCCTCGAGCCTCAGCAAGACACAGATCTCACTCGCCTACATGGGCTAAATATAGACGAGTGACACTCCAGATACCTCTAATGGAGCAATTTATCTGGCCGCTCAGGATTGATGTATGTTTAGAACCTGGGGACAGCAGCGATATGCACACATTTCGACTATTAATTGTCCATTGATCACTCCCTCTGGCATCCACTCCTCTAAATATATTAGTTGCATTAATACCCACTAATGACAGAGGTTACTTGATGCATCACAAGGGACTATCACCCTCCTTTGCTCTTTTGGACATTGCTAAACCGTAGCATAAAATGTTTAATTAAACAATCTGCCTGTCCAGTTGGCTTTTTACAATTATGTCCAATTATGTCAATACACTAAAAAATCATCCATTGAACAATAAAGGCAACATCCGTCGATCAAGGTGCTTTTGGGCCCACATAAAAAGCTGGTGATACGGGTTACAGAAACTCAGACTGTAGGTGATTTGTAAAGAAGCCATGTGGACAACACACTCTCACCATAATTACTGTCCCCATAATTAGGTTTGAAGCCACACAATGAAAAGAAGATGGTAACTAAGAGACGACAAAAGGCCAGGATTGAGGTCCTTTGTGAAGCTGAATCATCACAGCAGCAGCACAACAACGGATTCTTCACGGTGGATTTAATCATCTCCAGTTTGAGCGGACTCCTCCAGACCTGCTCAACGTGCTTCCATAATGGCTCCCCTCATCTCAGCGCGTCAGCAGTCCATTCCGCAGCTCGCTGCAAAGTCGCCGTAACCAGGTAACCGCATGTATGTTTTCTTGAATGGAGAGGTTTGTTGTAAAGTATGCTGAGCCTGTGATGACGACGGCTCATTAAGCTGTGCATATTTCCTTCGCCTCTCCCGGTGACTAAAAGGAGCTCCACGTCAGTCCAGTCGAATATTATTGTTTAACCTTCACCTGAAGCAGACTGGAGTGCATCACGCCACTAAAGCAACAGCCTAAAATTACATTATTGTTGCAAGTATCCGTAGGTTAAAATGTACCCTATACTGGTTCTGCCTACATTCTGATTTCAATTTGCCCGCCTCCTGAAATGCACAGCCAGCAGGTTTAATATGTACTGTTTTATGTGTTCCCCTGGCTTCCTTTCCACCATCCTCAATCCACCTCACTGCACCTCATACACATCAGATAAAATGGTGTCATTTCTTAACTGGCATAAAGTTATAGGATATGTAGCGAACTATACTTTTATATTTGAAATAATTTATTTGTTTAGACACTGGTAGAGTTTTCAAACACTCATTCAGATCTGCCATTTTTTTGTGAACTTGAATGAACCTAACATACAATTTTACGTAAGAACAATGTAGTTCCGAATGTTGGTGGAAAGATTCTTCTTTTAAAATTGTCTGTAATTTGCAGGCATTCTTTGTCTAAAGGGTTAAACTGTTTCCAAAAGTATCACAATGCCAGCTTTTGAAACATCTGCAATGAGATTGATACTGTGTTTTATACTATATACGTGTGTGCGTGTGTGTGTTACAATACCACATACTAGGTGAACTCACTTGCGTTCCCACCATGCCTTCACTAGACGGCTGTTTGTCTGCAGAAGAGCTAGTAAACTGTGGCCCATTTGACAAAGGAGGTTTTGCTATAAGATTACAAAATAAGCAGCATAGACAAATGGCAAAGTGGCTCACCTTTCATGATGTTCAACAGAGAGCAAATAAAATCAAGGCTTCTAGTTCATAGTGGTTATCGCCAATGACACTCACCGCGGAGTTGGCGGTGTGACGTAGGAAGCGAACCATCTTGGAGTCGGAGGAGGGACAGGCCAAGGCCACGTAGCGGTTGCGGAACGTCCCATAGATCTTCAGGTGGAACCCTGGCTTGGCCGCGGAATTCCGCGGTTCCCTGGCGGTGTCCATCCCGTATGCAGACAGGTCAAAGTACAAACTGTGTGCTTTTATCTCGGGTGTGGGAACCTACAGAGGAGAAGCACCATGCTTATCACTTCATGGTGGTAAAAAATTTGATGTGACCCACTGCCCTGAGGACATTTCAGCCTTTCTTTCATGACTGTAGAGGGTCAGCAGACAACACACATAAAATCCTGGTGGGCCACATTGTCTGCTGTTTCTGTTGTGTTGCAGTGATTCATTTGTCAGTGATCAGGTTGAGTCCACACACTTTGCCTCTGAGGCCTAAATTGGCTCCAAACCACAAAGACCTACAGACATTGCAGCTCTCCAGAACTTCATTTGACACCCCTGCGTTAGAATGACAAGAATACAAAATCTGAATCGGCTGCCTAAAAGAGATATGTTGGCACAAACGCTTCCCTGCATGCATTCAGCAGTGGACAAGAGTCACCCTTTTCTGTTTCTGGATCGGCATCTGAAACGGGATGCACCTATGGGTAGAAATTAGTGCCACTATCCAAACACAAATATTCAACAAAAGAAAAGGCACTCGGCTTGATCAATAATAAGCTTGATCAATAATAAGAATCAACAGTTCACTAGTCACAATAAAGGAGAAGTACATTTGTTCTGGCTTTGTTGATTAGATACATTTTAAATGTACGCACAAAAAACTATCACTGGGAAACATATTTCTGATAGTTTGTGGAATTTCCCATTGGAGTGGGCTTCTGTTTACACCATTATTCTCATAATTCTCAATCAGCCTAGTCTGGTTTTTACACTATAGCATTTGATCTTTTTCCATTCCAACAATCGCATGGCTATGGACATGCATTCAGCTCATAAAGTACTTTCAGCCTCCTTCTCTTGCTGTGATAAATGTACTTTGTAATCCATCATTATCAGCTCCAGATGAATTAGCTTTGTATACAGTGTTATCCCAAGACAATCCCTTGCTTTGTTTGCCTTCCCAGGCACAGGGATTCAAGTGGAAACTCCTCCTTATCTGCTGAATGATTTTATGTCTTTTTTTGTTTCCTGTCACTTCATCCGATTCCTCCCGCGTTTATCAAGAAAAGCAGATGCCGAATGTCTCCTGTGCATTTTACAAAGACGCAGACTGACAAATTCCTCAAATGCAATGAGCAAGAGCTCTGCTTTTCACAGAGACAGCCGTGTATATCTCAGAGCAAATCTCTATCAAAGCTGTACGTCACAGGTGTTTAGATAATATTGGTAGATACTGTTTGTACATTTTTAATTTGCACATGCACATTAATTAGAGTAACATCTGTTCATGCTCCCTCTTTGATGTTGTGGTTGGTGAGCTAATGGCAAAGGAGAAAGGGACTAAGGATTACAGGTTTTCTTGTGTCATGCTGGATCAGTCATTCTGACATTTGCTATTCTTTAAATAACTTCAGCATCTCAGTAAGGCTTTCATTTTCAGCTGCAGAACTAGACAAACGTATTATGGCATTTACTGTATTTCTGTCATTAGAAAGAGCCAAAACCACTGATATGCATCCATAGCCCTGCATTGTCTCCAGAACAATTGCCTACATGGCGGTATGTTACATTCCTAAAGGACTATTCAGCTAGGGTTGTGCACATTTCCCGCAGTGTTCCCAGTAAAACATCCCTGAATGTGTGATATGTTTCACAGAAGAGGTCTGTTGGATTTGTCGTGAATTATATCAAAGTTTGAAAGTGATTTATTACCAGGGAAAAGATTAAGAATGTTGGTTGATAAAGTGATTTCAATTCTTAATTAATGCCTCTGACTACAAATAAAGACCTCAAACAAATCAATTTAGGATATAAACCCATGGTACCAAGGACACATTTAGCCTACTTCAATCGGGAAAATGTAATGCTTGATGTGGAAAGTTCAATGGTCTGTACTAAATAGATGGCCGTGCATTATGTCTTTTTTTAAGTCCAGTGTGCTTTTCTCTAGGTCTTATTCAACCTTCTTTCATGTAAGCAAGAATTAAAACATCTTGTTTCACATCAAAGGAATGGTGGTCGACCAGATCAACTGAAGCCCTTTATTTAAACATTTACTGCAATCTAAATATTCTATAAACTTAAAGGAAACGGTGGGATGACCAGTAGATCCAATCAAAGGCAAGGTGAGGGGACAAGTCCGATCATTTTATCTTTACCACATGAATCTGTGGTATTGGATGCCCTTTGTTTCTCCTGTAGATGCTCATGAGAAAGCCCAGCATTTTCTGTATAATTGTCTCTTAACAGCGAGCTTCAAGGACATGATAAAACTTACTTGAACCCATTATTGTGATCTGCTTGTTCTCCCGCCCTCATTATAAACCGTCACTCAAACGTCTGTTAAAGAGCCTCATTGTCGGCTTTGCAGAAGGAAAGGCCACAGTCAGCAGCTGTACAGTTTGGCAGCAGAGCAAATCTAAACTCATTTAGTCCCAAAGCACTGGACTGTTCTACATTTGCGGTCTCGGAAAATGCTGGTGCCGTGCTGGTATCTCTCCCCAACCATTTATTATTCACTACATCATGGTTTCATCAAATAAACTGTTGCTGTGTCTTTTTCTCACAGCTCGGCTGGCTGTGTGGGCACTTGATTAATCACGTTGCAAATGTCGCCTGCTTGTATATCTTCCTTTCAATTGACTCCGTGTGACCTGGAGCATAGTCTAATTCCAAATCAATTGTTTGACAAGAATGTATTCAGAATAATGGCATATATGAGAACCAAACCCAATTTTTAAACTGCTCCGTGTTGAAGTGCAAAGGGAGGCGGCAGTCTGAATTCTCGCTCGGTCAGAAGACTGTCAGGATACATTTTTGCCATTGCGTACATTTAGGAAATTCACCTCTATTCTGTCATAATACACATGGTAGAGGTCTTTAGGCACATTATCGCCTTGCCTTCCATGCTTGTCCTATCTGGTTGAACACACCCTGATATCTCTCATGATGCCTCTTTTATCTGGGCAGAATGATGAAAGTCTGTCATTGGTGGTTTTCAAGGTGTTCAGAGCGTCGCCCTATATGAAATGATTTGAAAAGACGGCTCTAGACGGTCTTGTCTAATGCGTGGTGAATATCACACCAGTAGCAGTAAGCAGCTTCATATGTACTTGAGTTCAGTCAAGTGCATGAAGCAGATGTTGTTATTGTATTTACTGTTCAACCTCTCTCGGCCGCGAGTTATAATTCTCCTCTCCGTGGTGCTTAATAGCTGTATATTAATTACACATTTCCTCATTACTATTCTATGAAATGTCAGTGAGCGTGCAGGGTAGATTCTCTGCTTTCAGCATAGAGACCTTTGATTCCATGGCCTCTACTAGAACATCAAGAAAAAACAATAAACTTCCTGGATGCAGAGTTGTTGACACCAACGTACTGCCGCGATGATGTCATCAGACAGGATCCATCAAAGAAGGAGTTGACGCCACTTTCGTTTCCTCCAGTAGATAATTAGTTCCGCGTTGCACATAACTGCATTGCCGTATATTTACAGCACTGTGCTACATTTCCGTTCTCTCTTCCAACGTATTAACCTCGCACGTTCCTGTTTCCTCACCCCTGAACATTATGTAGCTGTGAGGCCACAGGTGCATTAACAGCCAACACGATCAACCAGAATTATTAAACGCAAGGTTATCGTGTTTACGTCCCGTGCTGTATTTAACATGCAACGCGTCTACTCCGTATCTCTCCCATTATGCCCCAAAGGAACAGAAGCTGTTATTCTGCTGTGCAGCATGGAGACAAAACAGACCGGCAATTACAAGGTCATAAAACTTTCTGCAGGGAGACTCATTGCTGGACTGTCATTTCTTCGAACGTAATGAACACTATAAAGAGGGATGAAAATATTGAATTTTTTTGATGAGGAACAATGCATGCATTACAGTAGGCGTGCAGTTAATGATGGCTTGGCCTTTAAGGAGAACATTATAATGTCCACAACATTATTTCTAGGTGTCTGGCAGCTTCACTGGAAATGCAGTAGCAGACATAAAAATGTAGCTTTGGCATGATATACAGTATTCTTTTGGCAGATAACAATAAAACATTGTACAATAAAATAACATGCAAAACACCAGAAATGTCTCAGATAGTCCTGTTTCTGAGTGCCCTTTTCTACAGAAACCTGAACTTTTCCAGCCTCAGTGACTGTCTGAGTCAGCTGCTTTGAGGGTAACTGTGCTGGCTGTCTTTGGCTCAATCTGTGTAAGATGACTCTAAAGGGAGGCCAAATGGGGTTTGTGTATGCTTCTATGTGTGTGCCTACAGAATGTCAATCACTGCTCACCTGTCTGTTTTATATAATGAGACCGACCATGTCACACCATCTCATATGTGGCCTAGAGGATTACTAAGGATTAACTGTTGACAGAGAGAGGTATCATCTTCCCAGTCATCCAATTGTTTAATTATCTGGCCCTATAGCTCATTGTCCTGTGTAGGACTAATGCCTACTCTAGCTGACTAAAGTCTATAAAGAGAAGAGATGTGAAGGGAGCAAATCATAAGTGCCATAGATTATGCCCATAATGTACATTTAAAAATTAAATAATTTTAAAAAGGTAAATATGAGATATGATATACCTAATGCCTTGATTCATATACTAAGAATGCAACAGAGGCAGAGTCTGTTTACAGTTAGTGAAAATAGAAGGTTATCCTTGATGTGGATTATCCCTTGGCGGGGCACAGAGAGTCACCTGTCTCTGGTCCAGTCTCTCGATGGTGGCGTTGGCACCATAGGCATTGCAGGACTCCACAATGTAGTCGGAGCTGATCCCCAGCACGGAGCATGACTCCCCACAGGAGCCATCCGCCACCACGATGATGCGCGGCCAATCAGGGCCAGGGATTCGCCGCAGGTAGTCCTCCGTGAACTGCCGGTAGACAAAGTGTCAAGTGCATGTATACTGTCTGCAGCAAGGACACACAACTTTTTTTCATTTTGCAAAGTGGAATTTGTTCATTTTGCAACCCTGCATTGTGGATTGTAACAGACATGGCATTGTGAAGTAAAGAAAATAAATTTCAATTAACATCCATATCATTATAATCATTATAGATGAAGCACATCACTTAGCTGCTTGACAGTAAAACTTCTAAAAGACTAAAGAAATAATTACAATTCAGTATTAATGTTTACAGTGCAACAGCGTTTCATTGTGGTTTCCTTTTCTCCGTTTGAGGGAACCTTCAGGTCAGTTTTCATGTTTTAGTTTCATGTTTACATTAATTTGTGATTTTAATGGGAGTGAAAACTTTTATCTTAATTTCATGTGTAGTTGAACTCCTGGAAATCTGATAGATAGGAAAAAGCAACTAGAGCCTTGCTCCTGTACAGGCTTGATATATACAGTGCCCTCCACTATTATTGACACCCCTGGTAAAAATTGGTAAATAGGTTATACAAAAATCACAGCTTGGTGAATTAGCTTAATCTTACACTGAAAACATGAGAAAAATCCAACCTTTAATTGAAGTAAATTTATTATGGAAAAAAAAATCCCTCAAGAAATAATTATTTTTAACGAAATCACGTGTGCCACAATTATTGGCACCCCTGCATTTATATATAGAATAAAGAAATAATTTTTAATATTGTCGCATATCCTTTGCATGCCATGACTTCCTGATGTCTGTGACCCAACAACATCAAAAGACTCTTGATATCTTATTTTCTGGTACTCCTACAAGCGATACTATAACCTCTCTGCATTTGAATGGATTTTTATGGGAATTGGGGGGTGGGACTAGATTTAGCTGTAAATTACACTGGAACAGTATGGAACATTTGGTTGGCTAAGTCATCAAGGATCTGACGTATCAAACAAGCCTTAAACCATCACCCTGCTGCCAGAAATACAGTAGATATGGATGGATAACTTAAAGGGTTTCTTCTCCTGACTTATTTTTCCATAGAGTTCAATCGGAAAATGTGTCAGGAGAAACAACCATTAAAGTGATCCATCCATATCTACTGCATATCTGGCAGCAGAGTGATGGTTTGAGGCTCGTTTGATACCTCAGACCTTTTATGACTTACAGCCATTTTACCAACCATGTATTCCATAATTTATAGCTCAATTTAGTTCCACCCCCCAATTCCCATAGAGATCCATTCAAATGCAGAGATGTTATAGTATCGCTTGTAAAAGTACCAGAAATTAAGAGTCAAGAGTCTTTTGATGTTGTTGGGTCTGGAAGTCATGGCATGCAAAGGATATGTGACCAAATATAAAAAAAATATTACTTTATTCTATATATAAATGCAGAGGTGCCAATAATTGTGGCACATGTGGTTTTGTTAAAAATTATTATTTCTTTAGGGATTTTTTTTTCATAATACATTTACTTAAATTAAAGGTTGGATTTTTCTAAATTTCAGTGTGAGATTAAGTTAATTCACCAAACGGTGAATATTTTATAACCCCTTTTACTCATCATTACCTGGGGTGCCAATAAGAGTGGAGGGCACTATATACATTTTTTTACCTGATTGTTTTTCTCACCTCTTCATAGGGTGAATGCACAGAAAATGAAAACTTGAATACTTTTTCATGTTACTTTACTTGAGCCAAATGCTGCATGAAAAAGCGAAAACTGAGGAGCAAATGGTTGTTACCTTGGATGACAATATTACTCATTTTGACAGTGACATGGTATGATTTCAAGTTCCCCATGAAAACAGATTTTTGCCAATCTAAAACCCACCCACTGTTGCATCACATCCACACATCACACCTGTCATCCAGTTTATTGCCGCAGTGGAGGCCATTAAGGACAGGGAGGACCATCCTCCTCAAGAAATTGAAGGGGGGAAAAATTCATAAAAATAACTTCAAAATCATGTTAATATTCATTTCTAAGCATCTACGATACAGCTAACCTCTTTTGCCAATGGTAAAATGTCAACAGCGCCCTCTAGTGCAATGGAAAAATGTAGCTGGACACCACAGTCGTATCCTCCCCAGAGCTCCATAAACTTCCATCCATGATTTCTGCTCTCCTATCTTTTACATTGCAAAAATTACATATAGGGAGGTCATGCTCCCTAACGCCGTCAGACCAATTAGCCTTCTGAATAAAAAATGTATATACTGTACATCCAATTAAAGTATAGATGAGAGGGTGTCATCAAGCGTCATGCTCGGTTGTAGACTAGAGTATAAGGAGATTTCGTGAATGATGCAGAGAGAGAGAAGTTGTGATAAAAATATAGTTTATAGATTTTTTGAATAGTAGTTTTTAAATTGAGTGTAAAAGGCAAGTGTAGGGTGAGAATCAGAGAGTTATTTTTGTTATTCATTTGGAGAATCAGAGAGTTATTTTTGTTATTCATTTGGAGAATCAGAGAGTTATTTTTGTTACTCATTTGGAGAATCAGAGAGTTATTTTTGTTACTCATTTGGAGAATCAGAGAGTTATTTTTGTTATTCATTTGGAGAATCAGAGAGTTATTTTTGTTATTCATTTGGAGAATCAGAGAGTTATTTTTGTTACTCATTTGGAGAATCAGAGAGTTATTTTTGTTACTCATTTGGAGAATCAGAAAGTTATTTTTGTTATTCATTTGGAGAATCAGAGAGTTATTTTTGTTATTCATTTGGAGGAGCTTGGCGAGAGAACGTATTTTCTTCCGAGTACTAATGTTGGGTAACGTTGCTTCATATTAGTTAGCAAAGAGAGAAGCTTGTGACGGCGCAAACTTGGCTAACGTTAGCTAGCTTACAATAGGCAGAATGGAAAAAGTGTAGGAGGAAGTGGTGAATTTATTATTGAAAAATCCATTCCACTCATTGGAATACAGGGAGATTAAAATGGCCGGAAGGCCACTTCCTAAATTCAGATTCACCAAGAGAAACGAGAAGGTGGGAATGTTCAATGCATCATGGTATGAGAGGTAGGCTAGTCTACACTTGGCTTATGGACAGCCTCGCTACCAATAATCATTATTGCTGGCCCTGTCTTCTCATGGGAACGTCGCTGACATGGACTGCAGGGTTTCGGCAACATAAAGAATTTGAATCGGGCAATCAAATGGCATCACACATGCAAGAACCACATCAGTGCTAATGTTTGATATAAGTTGCTAGGAAGGAAGCCAACCATCCAAGTGTTCGCAGTGCCTACAAACTGCGTAATACAACAAAAAGGGAAGGAGAACCTATGAGGGGAAGGGATGTGTCCACTAGTGGGCACCACTCGAACGAAGAGAACTCCGTAGAAAGGGAAAGATTAAATTTCAGGGGGAGTCTGGGAAACGAGGAGAAAGTAAAACAACCCGCAAAGCGAAGGGCGAGAAAATCGTAGGCATGAGTGAAATGCAGAGGAAGAGAAATTTCTTCGCTCTCAATAAGGAGAAACTGCAAAACGAAAATAAACAATAGCAACCCGGAACGGGCGAAATGGCTCACAGGCTTGAGCGTAGAAAAGAAGAAAACAAAAGACCTCTCACTCTCAGAAATAGGAAGCAGGAAATAAGAGAGGTGAAAGACAAAAACTGTCTCGGATGAGAGGAAACGAGAGGCCAAAAACAAAAGACGAATGGTGCAGAGAGTAAGAGAGAACCCTAACAAAACTCTAAAGCACCTGAATCAAGACCCGCGTTACTCCAACACAAAGTGGTCAACTCAAAGTGCTGTTCTACACCGTACCGGCTTACTTGTCAAGACAAGACGCTATGGAAGTGCCGAGACAGGAAGACGCATTTAAATAACCGGTGGAAGGACAGAACAGGTGAGATCACTGAGTGCAGGGATGGAGCGAAAACACGGGACGGACGGAGAAAAACAAACGAGAGGACGCCAGGAAGACGCTCCGAGGCAGGACGAGCACAGAGCAGAGAACAGGCAGCGAAACCATGACAGAACCAGTGATGCTTTTAAGTGTTTGATTGACACTGCAGAATTTCTAGGCATGCAAGAGCTGGCATTCAGGGGGCATAATGAAACAGAGAATTATGCTAATAAGGGTATGATGCTTTCTTCGCTGAGCATTTGCAAACATCGACTGTGTTCACCAGCATGTTGAAAACGATCCAGAATAATTAAATTTCTGCAATATCCACCACTATATTTTTAAAACACTAGTTTTACAGAGATTTTTTTGTTTATTTTTTTGCTCTACAGCTCAAAGCTGTATATATTTATTTTCAGATATTTTGTTTAAAGGTCTCATGTCATACAATTTTTTTAGTTTTTTTATATATTCTTACAAGGTCTGTGCCAAACATGTTGATATTTTTTTTTAGGGAAAAAAAAAAAAATAAATAAATCCAGTTTTTTTTTTTTTTTTTCAGAGCAACAGCCTGTTGTGGGTGGGCGGTTTAGTTCAGGTTATTTTTCACATGCATGCTAACTGACTAATGACCTGGAATCACAGGAGCACCCCTCCCATCTCCTGCCTGCCCTCCTGCTAAAAAAAAAAAAAAAAAAAAAAAAAAACAAAACACGACATTAAAGAAAATTTTTTTTTTTTAGCAAATAAATGTAAAATACATGAATAGCGATGACCTCTAGTTTAGTTAGTATTATACTTAACCTTACTTTCAGTAAAGCGAACCCTAGTGTATCCAGCTGCATTTTGCTCAAATGTATCCCATAGGTCCCCAAATGTGAAATTATTGACATGTACCCCAACTATTGTTTTTGAGCATTTTGAGCTCATGCATTGCATTTTTAAAGTGGCATTGAAATCTGCGTTGGATTCTGTATGGTAGGTTATGGTATCGGTCGTATGGGTTAACAGTTTGGCTAGAGAGCTGTAACGTTAAAGCTGTAAACGTTGAATCGCTTACTATTGTAGCTGGAAAGATTAAAAGTGCCCTGACACAGTACGTTTAACACGGCCAGTTTTGCTAGTCATGAAATCTCCGCTTGTTAGGGCTTGGATGCTTACCGAAATACCACGGTATTGCAGTCATGCTCACTGAAGAGCTGAGCTGGTCACCACATTACCACCTTTTTTTTTGTCTGTTTTTCTTTGTTTAATTGTCTGTCAATTTTTGCTTTTGAAAGTTATGTGATCTTAAATACATAATTATCATAATCTACAAGGCTATCCCATTGTCTTCATGGCACCACGTTTTTAAACAATTAGGCAATTGCACCGAATGCTATAATCTACAAATTTGGAAAGTTAACGTCCTGAGTGGGGGAGGGGACAGTTCATTATTCATAGGGGGATTAGTTTTGAGTGTTTAGCTTTGTGGAGTTTTTTATAGGCTTGAGTAGGCTATAGGGTACTTGTGATATGTTACAACGTAGCATAGGGTATACATAAACAAGATAAGGGGGTAAAAAAGTGCTGTCCTTGTCATGCCAGACACTTGTATAGTACAGACACTTGGTTATGGCTATCAGCTCATATGGGAGCATTTTGGCTTCGAGCCAAACGACAATGATAATCCAAAAATTTGGACGAGGCTGTGTGTCGGGTATGCGCAGTAAAAAAGAATGTTACGAGAGTATAACACCACAAATCTTGCCACGCACCTCAGAACCAATCAGCTGTTTGGAAGAAGTAGGCTACCGTCTGGTTGGAAGCTCATATTGCTTATCAAAAGCCTGGAGCATGGCTTGAAATGCTGGCTTCTCTACTGTATGGAACGGCACCATCTCCTCAACCAAATACTTCGTTACATAAGTTTTCAGTGCTCGCCACTTGTTTTAACAGGCTTATATAAAAAGAATTGTCTATTGATTCTGAAATTAGATGTCAAGAATATCCCTATCCATGGGGGCCCTAGTGGTAGTTGTATCCCTCCCAATTACAGTAGGCTATTCATGTTTGTCTGAAATTATAAACTAAGCTACAGCTTTAAAAAAAAAAAAAGCCCTGTAATTTGTGACGCATGCAGGATTGCGGAAACCTCAGCCTCTCCAGCACTGCAGGGCAATAAAATAGCATGGTGTATTCAGTACAGCGGGGTTGTTGTCACTCTGTTGAGAGCATCGCTCAAACCCAAAAAGGTAAACATGTCGGTTTTTCTTGCGACGAATAAGTTGGTCGCATAGGAGGGACTCACTTTGGCAATGGCCTTATTAGTCAGACAGAGGGAGAAAAAAATTAAAATGAGAAGAGAAAAAAACGGCAAGTTTGAATTGTATTACGGTCTATTGCAGATTCAAAGTTGCCGGTAAATAGCCAAATTGCTAATTATGTTCCAGTTCATTTAGGCTGACATGTTATAGCTTATTTTTCATTAAGCCTATCGTTTATGCTTTTGTTTCTACATTTGTAGCCTACATTTGTAAATTTCTACTGTTAATAAACAGAGTTGTTCACTGTCTCAATAGTGTTTCAATAGCAAATTATTGATTTCCATGCCGACCAGAAATCCTACAAAGTTGCTTAGCCTTAGGGACAAAATTTATTTTTATTTAGGAACCAATTAAACATTTTATAACGTTCAAAGTTTTTAGTTATTTTATGGCAGTTACCGCTGCTGTAAGACTGATTTCACTAATTCATGCTGTAAGGAAAAAAGCAGTACCGTCCCAGCTCTACGCTTGCTTGTTAGCTCGAAAGGCTCAAGGCTGGTGTATACTCTGCATCAAGACTGCATACCCTGCTGTTCTTTAGAGGCTGATGGAAGGCGGGTTTATGCAAATGACATCCAGCTGTTTTCACAGGAGCCCAGTAATGACATCACAACTGGTGCCAATTCTGAACGGACCGTTCAGCCGAGTGATTTTTTTCTTATGCAACAACAAAATAATGGCAGGTAGTAATTTTACCAGCACACCAGTATCATGCCACACTGCATATAAATGCTAAAAGTAAACGCCAATTTCTATGTCATGGGACCTTTAAGATTTTTACTTTACAAAGTCTTGCACACCTATTAAAACGTTTGCATTTCTTGAATCTACAAGGTTTAATTTATTATTATACACATACAGTCAATTTTGTAATTCTGTACATTAGTCATCTTGGAATTTTTTTGGTATTCAAATCAAAATCGAAGGTTTAATATTGGACCAATTTTTACCGTTTATAATTTTTTAATAAGTCTTTCTAAGGGTTATTTTAGTGGTGATTTTTGCTAAATTGACCCCCCCCCCACTCCCATAATTTTCAGTGGGGAGGACCACCCCACCATGCAAAAAGCATATTTCTTTCCTCCCCTTTTTCAAACCTACCAGCTGCCACTGCTTTGTCGTTACCATGCATTCAAACTAATTGCGTCTACTGGCAAGCCAGAATAAAGTGAAAATAGAAAAAAAACTACATGAACATTTTTCATCTCTAGTCAGCCTGTAAAAATGTCCTTGATCAATATTGCACTTTCAACCTCACAGGTTTAATGAATGTTTGCTTTGGTAGTGGTGATGCACAGAGATAAATCAGTTGGTTCACCAATGCTGGGTAGTGTAGGATTAGTCTAAAACAAACAGCGAGAGAAATCCTGGCCTGTATTTGCTCAACATCCAGAGGAAGTTTAAAGAGTGACGGTCAAACAGAAGCCAACATGAAGACTGAGTAAACCAGCAAAAGAAGGATATCCGGTTTCATTATTACCAATAAAGTCTGCAGTTTCACCTGACAAGTTAATGAGAAATTAAAGTAAATACGGCTATTTATGGAATGAGCTGCTTAATTGATGAAATTGGTGCACAGGGGTGCACCTTGGTATCTGATCGTAATAGTAATGTATGAATAATTTATATATTACTATATACTAAAAGCAGGGCCTTTCATAATTAATGGGAGCATTGTAGGGATAAAATTAAATATGTAGCCCATGCATACATGCTATAAAAACTAAATGCTGAATAAAACATTGAGATACTATGTATCCTCATAATTAGGACCCACAGAAATTTCTAGACATTTCTAGTGGCCTCATGACCAGTGTTTCGATTTTTATCGAATATTTCGAATATTATCCCATATAGGATTTATTAAGCAAAAAAAAAGCACAAGCCATTATTATGATGCAGTCAAAGAGTAGTGTCAGCATGGACGCACCAAACATATCTAGAAAAATTATTATAGAAAGAGGGTTTAACACAACATGCAATTTATTTGACCACAGAAAAACAGTAATCGACTGCCATTTGACCGTTCACTGTCAAAAAAGGGAAATGACAGCTGGCACAACATTGCAATTTGACAGCGGCATTTATCAGCACTAATGTTTCTTAGCACAATGGTACAGTGAATAAATAGAATTTCATAACTAGGAAACCCATTGTTCTTTTAATTAACTGTATTAACCCCAAGTAGGCATAATCTACACCAGGGGTAGGCAATCCTGATCCTGGAGAGCCGGTGACGTTTCTGTTTTTTGTTCCATCTTGATCGCAAGAGTTTGATGGATGATTAAAAGTCTGAATATTCTGAATGGTGAAATGCTGAGTGATTCCAGCACTGGTTACCTGCATTCATTACACCTGATTGTAGTGGTTCATGGCTGTTGTTTTCTTTTCTTTTGCGGTTCTCGTTCTAGTTTTACGATTGTGAATCAATCAGATTTTTTTCTCGTTCCATTTTGTGGTTTGCAGTCCTCATTATTGTTTTCACCTGGGCTTCTACGTGCAGGGTATTTAAGTTCCTCACTTCCGCTTCTCCGGTGCTTGTTTGTCTTACAACATTGCATTCGAGCCAGGTATAGCCAGGTACTAGCGACCACCTGATATTAAACTTGTTTATGTTCAGGGGGGACTTGCTATTAGCTAGCGTATCGGAGCCTATTATCGGGCGGAAAACAGACATTTTTGTGTTCAACATACGATACTGATATTATTCGGGCACATACCATTGGACATATTATATTTTTTAGGTTCACAAAATGATAAGCTAACTTTTAAGCCAATAAACATGTTGATGTGACCGGTAGTTTTTTTGTTTTAACGTCTTTTAGATGAGAAAGAGCTGCAAAAAAAGCGGCGTCCTTTATCGGGCGGCTGTTCTAATCCATAAAGAAGCTCACGATTTTTGTTGTTTTAAAAATCAATTAATCGTTTATTTAACCAAGAAAGATAGCTACCATTTTAATAACCAATATGTTGGCAAAATAGCTGGCTAACTGGATTGTTTACCTGGCAGTCCGGAAGTTGTCAATCTCATTGGATTTATTTTTTCACCTACCGCGCCCTCAAGTGGATATATATAAAAATGGCACTTATTGATGTTGGCGCTTGCTAGTTCAGGCTAGTTGAGTTGATTACACACATTTTGCTAACATTGTAAATGTGCTATACACATATCAGTCATATCAATATATATTTTTACTTTATTATGAATATACCTGTATTGTAAACAAGAATCTTATTATCAAACATACTGTATATATGAAAGCACAAACACAGAGCACTTGAATTCTATAAAAAAAGTTTTCTTTTTATTGTTTTTTTTAAATTCAAGCTGCAGTAGCTGCAGAAATAGTCCTCGTCTTCCCTCAGGTTGTCTAACACCCACTGCACACAGACCGTGTGGAACCACTGCCCACAGTGGCTGCACTGCACCCAGGACACCACCTCCCCCGATGTTTCTGGGTTTCTTAGGTCGCAGACGCCACACACCGCATTTTCCTCCTCCACTGCATGCCATTTCCTTTTCCTTTTTATTTTTTAATGGCAGCATTGGTGGAGGTTGAGGTGATGACTGTGGTGGCAGCAGTCTGGGTTCCTGTGGAAAAAAAACAAGGTAGAAAACATGAGGCATGCATTATGCACATTATGTGTGTCAACAGTATTCAGGGCAAACTAAATTGTTATTTTGCATAACCCGTTTCATTCTGCATGTCACTGTCATATAACCTACCTGAAGGTGGTGTCCTGGAGGTGGAGGCAGTGGTGGAGACAGAGCCTGAGGTGAAGACGAGGACAGAGGTCGAGGTTGATGCGGAGGTAGAAGAGGAAGCAGCAGGGGTAGAGGACACCGTGGAGTATGGCCGCTTTACCGGCCTTCGTTGTACTAAAAAAAAATATATATATATATAGAATGGTGATACAAATAAAAGAAACAAGATAGGTGGCAAAGTAATAAAACAAGAATAGCAACCATTTGTTTATGTATAATGTTAACTACCTCTACGGTTGTTGGGCCGCGTTTCATGTGAGAGGAGGTTGGTGTCGGAAGAGACAGGAGCCGATGTTGTGGCCGTCATGTTGATTTGCCCGGGGGGGATGGTGGTGGAGGCATTAGAGGAGGCCGGTCCTGTGGTGTTATCTGACAGGGCAGGTGGTGTTGGCTGAGTGTGGCCGGCTGGAGGCTGGAACCACTGCCGTCAGGTTGGAGGAGCTGCTGATGGTCTTGCAGGAGGTTGAAGGATTGCCGATGGAATGGGTGGGGGGAGGGGCAGGGGACCTACTTCTGCTGCTGGGGCCCCCGGGCTGTCACACAGGGAGGGGCTGATGGTGTTGCCACTGTCAGAGGTGGTGGTCCCGACACCGGCGATGACTGCCTCGATAGTCTCTTCGATGGCAGCCCTCTCCATCAAAAAATTGGTCCACCACCTCCCGCGTAGCACAAGCAGCCCGTGCCCTGTCAAGGTTGTCCGGCCTCCTCATGCTCAGGACATCTATGTACCTGGCTCTGAAATTTTTCCACCACGTCTTCCCCAGTTTTGAGATATTCCCCCCCGGGTGCCTCTTCCGACGCAGCGCTGTTGCAAACGCCGCCAGGATGCGGTGGGTCAAGGGGAAGCCACGGGGCGCGCAGTAGAGGCAATACTGCACCAGAGAATTCTCATCCTCTGGTGACAGCATTGTTGGTCCCCCACTACGGCTCCCGTGGACAACCCGGCCACTGACCCTGTCCTGCAGGGTCTGCCTCGGCACCTGATGGATCTGAATATTATAGTAAATAAAACAACATTTTCATTAACGTTTATGCTTGTTATTTGCTTAACGTTTTAAAAAGGTGTTTGTAGAATATTGACTCTGGTTGTCATTGTTTCTGCTGTTGGTGATGGTTTACTGACGTGTATTCATTCACAAACTAACCCCAGCAGACTTACGAACAGGCATCCCCCTCTCACAGTCCTCCATGGCCGCCGTCATGTCCTCTACCTTCCACTGCTTCCTCTTCTCAAGCTAAAACATATAACTGATTTCGATACTGCATTGTCTTTATTGATAAAGATTATTGATATATAGTGGGGGCACTCACGTTCATAGTGGGCATGATGTGAAAATATCTTGTCTCTATTAGAAAAAAGGAATGTATCATTATTGTGCATGCAAGCTCAGTCATACTAGTAAGGTGTGTATACACTATACAGCAATTACCATTTGTAGCTTAAGGTTTAACAGAGTTAATGGGGGAATTAACAGACATATCGCTCAACGCAGCAGGTGCTTGTAAACATTATTCGAGATGGGTGAAAAATCCGATAGGAAACATGAACAACATCGGTTCATATTCGTTGTACAGATTGTCTATACTAATCTTCGTATCTTCATATCAGGGTAATATGACATTTTCTCAACTCTTGGAAACATTGCTAGCTATCTAGCTAAAGTTTTGGCGACATTTTATTTAATTAAATTATTTAATTAAATCCTCTGAAGTAAACATGACTATGCGAAGTAGTACACCAGCGCGGAAGTAGAATCAGATTTCGGACATTTTTTTCACATAGGGGGCGTAATAAAAATGCTCATAAAATGTGTAATTATCGTTAAATATTCATGAAAATGAGCGGATACATACCTTATTTGGTTTGAAGTTGTTGGAAAATACTGGTTTTTTTCTTTCCGTTGGCAAATCAGCTCTCGAGGAAGTTCAAATATGGTCGAACGCGGCCGTGCCCGATAAAGGGCGCCGCCCGATAATGGGCGCCCTGTAGCTACTTAATCGGGTATAGGATTGTTTTCCTCCTGGTAGCGTTCTGCGCTATCTATTTTGTACTTTGCTGTTCTCTACGAGACAGTTTTTCTTTGTACTTTCGTTTTGGTTTTACACTCTTTCGACTCTGAGCTAAGGTAGCCGAGGGTGTTCTTTTGTTTGCTAAGTTTTCCGTTCTTGTTCATTATTTGAGTTCGGGAGATTTCGTTAGTATTCACTAGTTTACTAGTTCACCCGTTTTTGTAGGTTGATTTTCGTTTTTGGCTGTTTAGCCTTAAGGAATTACATTCCTGTCTTTTCTTTCTTCCTTTATTATTTTCTCTCTATTATTGGTCCTCTCAGTTGTGAGCTGACTTGTTCTGATTCCCCCACCTTTGCGTTTGAATCTCCGAACTATTACGAAACCCATTACACTGATTGATTAAAATGAATCCAGTTATGTATTAATTGGTTTGGATGGAGCAAAAACCAGGACTCTAGACCAGGATTACCTACCCCTGGTCTACACTCACTGGCCACTTCATTAGATATGCCTACCAAGTACCAGGTAGGACCCCAGTTTGCCTCCAGAACAGCCTGAATTATTTGTGGCATGGATTCAACAAAGTGCTGGAAACATTCCTTAGGGATTTTGATCAATGCTGACTCGTTAGCATCTGACAGCCCTGAGGTTTCTTGACCATATATCAATGCTGCAAACCATTCTACCTCATCCCAAAGGTGCTCTATTTGGAAAGGCATCTGGGGACTGTCCAGGCCATTGGAGTAAAATGAAGTCACTGTCATGTTCATGGAACTAGCTTGAGACGTGTGCTTTGTGACATGACGCATTATCCTGCCGGAAGTATGCATTTTAAAAAGACTGTGGCCATAGAGGGATGCACATGGTCAGCAACAATGCTTAGGTATGCTGTGGCATTCAAATGAGCTCAATAGGTACTAAGGGGACTGTGTGCCATGAAAACCTTCCACAAACCATTAGACAACCACCACCATCCTGCACTGTTGGCATAAGGCAGAATGGATCCATGCATTCATGCTGTTTCTGCCAAATTCCGACATCACCATGTGCATGTTTCAGCAGAATTCGAGATTCGTCAGACCAGGCAACGTTTTTCCAATCTTAACTCGTCCAGTTTTGGTCATTACGTGCCTCATCCTCCCGTTCTTAGCTGACAGGAGTGGAACCTGGTGTGGTATTCTTCTGTTGCTGTAACCCATGCGCTTCAAAGTTTGGCAGGTTGTGTGTTTAGAGATGCACCTTCCTGTAATTTGAGCATTTATAGCCTTTGGGTTAGCTTGAAGAGTCTGCCCATTCTCCACTGACCCCTCATTAACACGGTGTTTTCACCCACAGTACTGCTGCTCACCGGATATTTTTTGCTTATCGCACCATTCTTTGTAAATTCTAGAGATTGTAGTGCCTGAAAATCCCAGGAGGGCACCTGTTTCTGAGATGCAACCACCACGTCTGGCACCATCAATCCTACCATGCTCATAGTCACTTAAATCACCCTTAGATTGCCCATTCTAATGTTTGGTCTAACAACTAAACCTCTTCTGCATGCTTTATATATTGAGTTGCAGCCACAATATTTACTATAATAAATAATAAAGTGGCCAGTGAGTGTATACAGTAAATACCGGTAAAAAGTTTTAGTACACCCACAATTTTCAACCAATCAGAGATTAAAAAAACGTACAAAAAATGCTTAGATATAAAACTTAGATTAATCAAAATAGCCACTTTTGCAGTAATAACTGCTGAGCATATTCATGCAGTCTGAAAGTTCACACCAACACTGCTGTAGACGTTCCCACAGACATGTTGCGCATGTGGATTTCTTCTGCTTGACCTTTCTGTCCAATGCCCAAGCTAGCTTGATTTTACTTATCTCGTTGGAAAAGGGAAATAATTTGTTCACCTGTTCATTTTGGTTTAATTGTTATTTTAAAAATGAGAAGGATATCCTCTTGTTCTCATCATTTGCACTTCTGATTCAACAGTCTATATCAACTATGAATGCTTCTCAGTGCTATCTTAACATCTTCAGTTTACCTTAGCTAAAAAAAACAGTAAGGGTGTTTGACCCCCCCCCCCCCCCCCCCCCCTAAACAATTATGCATGATTAAATAATGTGATTTAAAATTCCACAATTAGATTTTTGTTACAAAAAGTAAGGATTTTCTACTCTGCGATCACTCGTACACAGTAAACGGAGAATAAATATACAGGTGTGGTCTCACAATAAACTATGCGCTCAAGAACCCACTGCAAAATATGTTTCTGCTAAAAATAAACCTTTTCAATGTGTTCCTGTAAGTGGGAAGAAAGGCCTTTTGTAAATGCCTGAATGGTCCTCAACTAGGACTTAAGAAGGGCAAGATTCCATTGCAGCCATGGCCCCTTTTGGTCAAAACTGATTTTATCTGGTTGCATTTCCTGTCTTGGTGAAAGAGTGTGAACAACAACCTATAATTCCTCAAAGCCACGCTCCTGAGCGCTGTGGTGTGAGTCACTCCTTTAGTGTCCGCTGAGGAGCTACTTGTTGATGAGGATGATTGTAACGTTTGTGTTCCCACTCCGTCACACGTTTCCCTGTGTTTTCAGTGATTTTGGTTTTCTCTGCTAGTTTCCTGCTATTTCTTTCTTTCAGTACTAATGATTACTAATTTACTAATTTTATAGAATTAAGGTTTACTAATCTACTAATGACTAACTTCCTTGTAATATTTAGAGACACTAATCTACTAACTTCATAGAATTTAGGGTTTCTACTAATTATCTAACGTCATCTCTACTCGCTACAGCAGTCTCTCTTTTCCACCTTTGCTGTCACTATCTTTCCTGATTTCCTCATTAACTCTTCTACTCGCTACAGCTGATTCTCGTTTCTGCTCTCTTTGATTTGTTGCACCTGTCTGTGAGTGTATTTAAACACTGTCTTGGCTTGTGTTCAGTGCGAGATTGTTGCCTCAGTTTACTGTTAGCACTTTTGAGCGGTTTTTCATTGATTGAGTCCACGTTTCGACCTTGTTTGTTTTCGACCTTGTTTGTTTTCGACCTTGTTTGTTTTCGACCTTGTTTGTTTTCGGCCTTGTTTGTTTTCGACCTTGTTTGTTTTCGACCTTGTTTGTTTTCGACCTTGTTTGTTTACGACCTTGTTTGTTTTCGACCTTGTTTGTTTTCGACCTTGTCTTTTTTTCAGTTCTATTCCTGACCCTGTTTTGTTTTCCTGACTACGAGTTTGCCTATTGTATTTCTGTACCTTTGCCTTCGCGGATTGCCTACCTGTTATGAACTCTGTTCTCCTACTGACTACGAGCCTGCCTGCCGTTTTCAGTACCGTGCCTCTGCTGACAGATAACCTGGATATCCTCAACCCTTGCCTGGACTTAAACCATGAGCCTTGCTTGCTGATTTTGTACTTTGCATTTACGGATTGCCTGCCTGTGTTTTTGACCATGGCATGGAACTTACTACGAACTGCCTAACGCTATGTACCTTGATACCGTGTGTAATAAAATCTCCTTTGGGAGTTTTATTTTACGCCTGGCTTCGAAACCGCCTTTTTTTGGGTTCTACATCTTTGCCTGGTCGTCAGGAAGATAACTGTGTTGAAGCATGGAACACATCGGGTTTAATAAAGTCTATTAAAAACCTAATCATCTATATTGAATGTACTTATCCTGTTTAAGCAACAGCAATTTAATATTGTGCAACGTTTAGGAAGGACTTCTCATAGTTTCCCTCTGTGTCTTTTGAGATTAAATTGGTTAGGTAAGGAAGAATCTTAAATTTTTCGGTAGGGACGTGAGTGCACTGCCTAGAAGTATGAATGTATGAACAAAGATTTTTGCTTCTTGAATATGATTAGAGTTACAAGTAGTCATGCCAAGGGATACATATGAAACAAAGCACAAAGATGGTGATGATTAATCTTTTGTGCGGCCCCCTGCGGAAAGCTCACAGCCTAAAATGGACCAGCTGGCAGGCTTCAGTTATACTGTAAATTACCCACAATAAAAAGCAAAGACTAAGTGCCAAAGAAAATGGCAAATTATGTTTAAAATTACCCCTTGGGAATTTTTGAACAATCGCTGGTATCTACAGCTCAATGCATTGAACCATAGGATGTAAAGCCAATCGAAACACAAATGCCACATTCCAAATTTCCTCCATTACACAAAACTGTTACTTGTGAACGTAACATGCATCTCTCCACAGGGAAGTATAGATCTCCATTGTGAAGGAAAGACAGTTTCAAATAAGAGAACTCACAAGCTGTCCAGCATGTACTGTAGGCAGTGTGGTCACACTAATTTAACCTTTTTTCTCTCTTATAAAACCTTGGCCTCGGTGACCTGGTGGCAAATAAAAGCCTCTTAATTAAATCTGAAAGAACTGAATGCAATGCTGTACCCAAAAGGCACGTATTACCCTCATAGTGATCATTGTAACAAGCCAGTTGATTGCATCCCAGTGAGAGCCTAATTCCCTTCAAACAGAACTACACCAGGAGGCAAAATAATGGCTCAGCTGATTCCAGATAAGAGTACTGTGCCAAAGTACGTATACTTACACTCTCCCTGAGTTACAAGCGCAGTTGCTGATAGACTGTAGTCACTTTTGACTTTTTGTGAACTTGGCTGACAGTAAACTGTGAAAGAGTATGGTGACAATAAGCCGCCGCCCATTCCGCCCTCAACCCCCTACCCTGTAGGAATAGGTTGTGGAAATTGTACGTCTCACACCGTCCCAGAGGCTTCTACTGCTGCAGGCCCTGTGTACGTTGCCCCAATACAAGCAATGTAGCATTTGTGCGCCGTCCATGTTAAGCAAAAAATATGAAATCAACTCCATTCGTAACTGCAGTACAACTCATGCTTACAGCACATGTTGAAAGTCCATGTGGCCTTATGGTTTATGTTGGACAAACAAAGTTGCATATTGCTGTACATAAGGCCATCTGTAACACAAATATGGAATATGCCATTGCAGGCCAATCATAGTTCTGTCTCTACCCTTAAATTCCGGGGCACCGAGAAGGGGTGGTGATTCGGTAAATAAATCACTCAGAAGGGAAGTGTTTTGGATCTATATGTTAGACACTGTAGAGCCCTAAATGAGGAGCTTCCCCTGGCTCCCGACTTAAAATGTTAATGACATATAATGTTTATGTCCTTGTTTTCTTCTGCTTCCCACCCTGCTGTTTGTGAATACTGTGCAATCGCTGTACACATTTAGATGCATTTGTTGTATATGTTGTACGTGCAATTTGTAAACACCTATTCTTCCAGTCAATAGTGAACATAGCCCCTCTCCACAGGATTAGCCTCGACTCCCAAGAAGAAGAGACTTGTTATGTTGAAACATCAGTTTGGATTATTAGCCCCTCACCCTGTTGTATTTGACTAAATTATGTACACGCTACTCATTTTGAGTGCTCTAGTTTTTACTCCGCTTCTTTCATCCTTTGGAGAAGTTTCCTGGGTAAGGAAATTCTGTCTATTGGTCCAATATGTTCCAAAATATAACCGCTCCTCTAGAGCAGGGGATGGATTCACACCAGATACCTAATTCTCAAATACTCTTTCAATATGTCAGCTGTTAGTTGTGGCCCTGCAGGGGTGCAGTGTGCTTGGAGCTCCAGCCAAAGCTCTCTGGCAGTGGAGCATGCTCTTTTGGCTGGGTTTCATGGTAGGCACTCATCCAATGTGATTAGATAACATGAGCATTTGATATATCATGACTTATTTGCTTTTTTCAGTCAAATTATATATTATATATCATTTTGGTAAATCCATTAGTCTGACGTAACAACTGAACCATACAGAAATATGAATAGAATCCCTCATTTCACCCTCTTGGATAGGACTACTAAGGATAGACAGGATGGATCAATTGAGAGCTGACATTGTGTTGAGTATTTATGCATCCATATCAAAATAGGGAAACTGGAGAAATACTTTAGTGCTTCTCACTATATCTGCATCATTTATCACAAGTACGTTCATGTTGCCGTGTTGATGGTTTTCGTTGCTCAAGGTACTTTTACCCACCTGATAAGCAGTAACCATGAATCCAACCATGAAAATGGACCAATTAAAGTCGTCTAGTAGTGAGTAGGGAAATGAAAATGCAAAGGGTCCCATGCAGCTCGTCTAAAAATAAATACTGATTGTACAGAATGACCTAGTAACAAGAGGAATTCAGCATAACTTAAAAAGAACATTCACAGTCATCCAGTGATCACTGAACAAAGCCTATTTAATTTAGCGTCTTATGTCCATTCCATTCTATACTACATTTGCTGAGAAATTATGTACACTGGTAAATGTAATTTAAATAAATAAATGCAAGCTGTTAAAAGCTGTGGATTGTAATACATTTCATTCTTAATCACTTTTTTGTCAACGGAGCATTTTTCATGAATGGTTTTTCATTTGTCTATGATAATCTTTTAAACAGCCACATCATATTAGAAGAAAATTAACAGTACACAATGAACGGCTCGCAATATGTCTATAACGTGTATTTGCTCGGTATGTTTTAATCAATTACACAGCCCATTAATTACAAGGCTCTGTATAATGGACTTGCATGCAGATTTCTGTACCTACCTACACAAATATATATGAAACCAGCTAATATAATTAACACATCTGGTGATGGTTACTTTGATTGCACTATCGGTTCACGTTCATCAAAGTTTTAAACTGTCAGTCAATGTCAGATGCCGAACAAATGGCAGAATATAACGTGAGCAATAACAAAAAAAATGTATATTAATAGAAATGTAAAGAATCTCAAGAGCGAGGGAACTTATTTCTATTCAGCTAAATGGATTTAATATTTTGTTCAGTTTTAAAAAGTTTTGAAAGGTTGAAAACAATCAGTTGAAGAATATTAATCTCCCCTCATCTGATTAAGGTCACACCGGCACATATTTTGTCTTTGTATAAACAGCTACGGCTTACCTTTGTACCCAAATTGACTCTGATGTCAATCGTCTGTTTCTTTTGCTCCAGAATGCTTAAGAGATATTCTTGGAATACCCCAATTTTAGTAAAGAAGTGATCATTGTGCCAGCACCCTTCCATATTGTCAAAATCCACCCCCAGTCCGAGGAGAAATCCGACGCTAATGGGATCCAATGCGATTTGCTGAGGTCTACAAAGGAGAGCTGTCCTGTAGCGTTGGTCCAGCACCGTCAGTTTCAGCACCTTTCCAGTGCGGACAGCGACAAGGGCAGCAGTGAGACCAATAGGACCCGAACCCACAATCAGAACCGACACCCTCGCCCGCCATTGCCTTATCCCATCTAAACTCACTTTCACGACTACATACACGAGTACTGCCAGTAAAGTACTGAGTGCAGTGTCGTATGCCAAAGCTCTGTACTTCTCTTCCATACTACTGTTGAAGCGGTCTCCGGAGCTTTCCATATCTACCCCGTCCATTATGTGACTGTACGTTAAAATCGAATCTACGAATTAAAATACATACTTGTCGAAGCACACCTTTTAAAATACGCTGAGACACAACTGTCGCTCCAGACGTTTTTCATGCTTGACAATGTCCCATTGTGACTACGGCAAGTGTTTCAGAAAGAGGGAAATGCAATACCGCTATTCACACGGATAAAGATAACTAAGGAGTAGCATGGAGTAGCATAGCGCAGCAGTTAAGGATGTGAAGAGCGAAAAACAGATCAATTAGTCGTCATTAAACGGTCGGTGTAAGAAAATAGCGTTGCAAGTCATTCCTAACCCCTCTGCTTGCTGTTTAGTTCGCCCCGAAGTATCAGCTGTGCACGCAATGCGAACCTGAACCTGACAGGACTGCAGCAGTTCTTTCGACTTGCGCTTGCTGTCTAGTTCTTCGGAATATAAGGTCTGAGAGAGAGACTTGCGGGATCGTTTTCATAATCGGAAACTGGGGGTAGCCTGTTTTCTCATGTGACCATATTCACCACTTGCGTTCTGTAACGGTAGAATACTATTACAATGTTTTTTTTTCTGTTTTAGTTGAGGTAGGCTTCTTTTTGAGAGCATTTTAAATTCGTGTTTCCTTTATGTAATGAACTGTGTTTACAAAATTGATCATCTGTAAAATTATTGAGAAGCATATACTGGTGAATACTTGAATAAATTAATGTCAAATAAGTAGGATATGGAAGTTGCGGGTATCATGTACAGGCCATATTTTGTGCAGTACAGATATATGTAGGCTATCGGTTAGCAGGTAGGTATTTGTCTGCAGGTATGTGGTCTATTGCATTACTTCACCTGTGGTGTTTCAGTGAAGGCTGATCTGAATGTATGACTTCCATTGCCTGGCATAAGAAAATTGTTCTTGATATATATTTTACATGCAGAACTGTAGATAACCCACACTGTTAACAATTTATTTTTTATTTCAAATTTATCAATCACATCCAGTATATCACCCATAATGACGGTCAGTTTTTGACCCTAATGACATCTGTTCTTCACAGCAATGTACGTTTCTGCCACGACAAATTTAAAAAGACAGCTGAAATTTGGTAGAAGAGGAAATACAGAGACTTGTTAAAATTGATATTAAAATGATGCAACTTAATACTGTAGATGGAACTGACATGCTTTAAACATCAGATTTCAGTCTGGATCAGAGCAGCAGGTAATATGAGCACGGATCAAGGCGGGAGGTAATATAGCTTTGGCCACAACAAAGACGACGCAATTCTGTGGGGGGGGGAAATTCTAAGAAAAACTGCTTTGTCAAGGGCAGTAAATGCCCATGTTTATAATGGTAGCACAAAAGCAAGCCCATGAGAAAGGAAATTGCATTCTGTCCTTCTAAATAACTATTGATGAAATTCAATGTTTCAACAGTTTAAATTACTGTGAGAGGTTTTATTTTATGCTCCTAACAGGGCTTGTGCAAACCTGAAGCCATAACAAGACCAATCAATCCTTGAATGTTATACCCTGCAGGAGTAATATAGAAAAACAAACATTATTTAAGCTTTTCAGCCAATTTTCTCTCCTATACTGAAGACAAAATCGTATTTGTAGGCCAGGCCCATTTGTTGTTTAATGCAAGAGTGCGCAAGTCTGCACTCGTCCTCCGAGGCGCATCCTGCCGGTCACTGCTTCTTTTCACCATGCTGTCCAGCAGTGGAAGGGTAACACGGAGGGAGATGACACATGAGCGACTGGCAGCAGGCACTTGACTGACGCGCAGAGTCGCTCTTGTGCGACGGGACTTTCCCTCCCAGGGCAATGCTGTGGTCAGTTATGCATCACCCTGCAGGGGTCCGAGCCACCATCTGCACCGGCATAGTCAGGATCCATTTGTGGGCTCTGGGACACATACTGCTCTAGGAACTGGTACTTTAGCTGGACAGGCCATCTGAGTGGCCCCAGAAACGAACCCTTGCTCAGTATTACGTTCCCGCTTCCTCCATTTTAATACTGTTCTGTAAATGATATCCTGACGCTATTTTAACATACACAATCATTCTGATGCATTGGAATATTTTATATATATATATATATATATATATATATATATTATAAATGCATACATGTGTGCTTTTTGCAGAATTGAAATCCTGACACCAATTTGCCACCCAGGCTAATAATAGTACAAAACAAGAGGCAACCTAACTGTAAATGTAGAAAGGTAATGGTGCATGTGCAAGATAACATAAATCACAGGGTTCAAAGGTGCATTAAATAGCCGCCCCACAATACACACGCACGCAGGCACACACACACGCACACACACACTGCAAGCATAATGGACAATAATGATGAAGCTTTTGGTTGAAGGCCTAATGATATCAGAAAATAAAATGGTTGTCAGCCAAGCTCTGATAGTCCAGCTCTCACCATTAAATTAAACGGCATCAGTCATCCCTGAAGAGCAACACAGTTCTTCAAACACTTGAATGACACCATTTGACACCACAGCCTGTGGACACAGTCCACACTAACGCATCCCAGCACACACAAAAAATACATTTCTGCAGGAATACAGAATACTTCCTGACGATTTCCTACATTGCCAGGAAAGTTTGTGAAAACAGTATATCTTTGATGGCTTTAAGCATATAGCCGTTATAAATAATTTAATTACTTGCAGAAACCCTTTATACAGGGTGCATACAGGGGATTTGATGTTACTGTGCTGAACTCAAATAAAAAGTATACATGTATATTCTAATCTAATTCACTGCATGCAACCACCCACTAGTTATATACTGTAGACATGCAATATATACTGGTTGTAACTATATATTATTGGACAATCAAAGGAAAGAACCTGTCAGACCCCCATATATTATATATTTTTAAACCTATAGTGTGCCAACCAGAGCTATTGCACTCAAGCTAATTGCTTGTTTTTAATAGTACTCCCTGCCATCTAAGTGCCCCCTCAGACAACCAGATAGCACTTGTCACATTTGAAGCAGGAGGAAAAATGCTAATGATTCTTGGAGACAGTGAAGGGGAAGACGAGCTAAGCCACCTTCAGTAATTGGTTTCCACCTCTGCTCTGGCGCTTAGCAACGTGCAGTCTCCGTCTGTTTCGTCAAAAGAAAAATAAGGCGCTAATTAGAGATGCCAAGCAGAGACACATGCAGTGCCATGAAATCCTACGTGGAAACCAAACGCCATGTATGTGGTCCGCTGCAGCTCAGACTGGGACTGTAACAAAGCTGGCTGCCACACAGCTCAAACGCCATGTATGTGGTGCGCTGCAGCTCAGACTGGGACTGTAACAAAGCTGGCTGCCACACAGCTCAAACGCCATGTATGTGGTGCGCTGCAGCTCAGACTGGGACTGTAACAAAGCTGGCTGCCACACAGCTCAAACGCCATGTATGTGGTCCGCTCCAGCTCAGACTGGGACTGTAACAAAGCTGTAGTGAGGGGCAGTTCGGCTCTTTTTTCTGAGTTGGCTCTATTCGTACCATTCAGTTTGAAGAGTCGGAGTCGGAGTTGCAATTTTGGTACTTCCGGTTAACACAGAAGAGCCGTTTGAGCCGCATCTTTTTCTTTCAGCGGCGCGACTCGCGAGCTGGAATTAGAAGCTGTTTCAGACAGCAGACCCTAGCTGGTAACAAAGTAGGCAAAATAAGTTTGTAAACAAGCCTTGATATTTTATTCAGACCCAAATCATGAGTATCAACTCATTGCTAATATTCTCAATTTACAGTAGCCTACTGTCTCAAGCTAGTTTGCAATCGCAGGTTACGTTTATTTAAAATCTCCATTTTTTCGATCATAGATTGTAACATTAGATCTTACAGGTAATAATAGACATTGAAGGGTTATATTTGTATAGAGCTATTTAATCTATGCTAATATTAATCTTATTTTTTTAATCAGATCCAAGAATCCAGTAGTCTAGGTCTACTGAAAATGAGGTGGATGGAAGACTGTATAAGAGAGATAGCCAGCCAAATTTGACAAACAAGCCAGATATTTATTGTGTGTGTCAGTGTGTGCATATGATGTACAGGAGCCTGTGTCGTTTATTTATTTGGACACCATAGGGTTATTTAAATGTGTTTATTTTAACTGTACTTTATTTATTATATCATATGCCATTGTAGGCTATTTATTCTGTTCACTGTTGTTGTTGGTCAAGAGTTCTAAAATAAAAATGCCACCACTTTAAATAAGTGTTTTCTGTCATTTTTTTGTAGCCTAATCTAGCTGAACACAATCGCAATATCGCATATTTGGCCTAATTGTTTCATAGGTGACTGGAATTCGGTTGCAATTCTCGCAAAAA